>JARHVA010002464.1:0-600000 GCA_037957365.1 Torreya grandis | reverse complement strand
TCACCAAACATAAGTATATAAATTCAATTTTTATAACTAATTAAACCATTCGAATCAGTTAAAAAATCAACAGGCTTGTCAACCAAATTTTCACTTACATTTGGGCAAAACTTATAAGAACATTGTTGTTCTAATAATTCAATTCTAAAATTATTATACAAAATGGATAATTCAAAAATAAACATGCATCAACGAAGTGCATAAGTAACATGATTATCCTTACCTTTCACATATAAAATATTCATATCAAAATTACTTAAAATTTCTAGCCATCTATGTTGGTGTGCATTCATATCATCCTAAGAAAATAAATATTGTAGGTTGTGATGATCAGATTTTAACTCAAAATACTTGCCTAGTTAAAAATGTTTTTAGTGCTTTAAAGCATGAATAATGGAAATAAGCTCAAGGCCATGAGTGATGTAATTATTCTCATGGTTCTTCAGTTTTCATGACTCATAAACCAAAACTAAACCATCATTAGTTATAACATGCCACCCAGACCTTCTTTATATGCATCAACCCATATTTCAAAATTTCTATTTGGATTTGATACAATAAGTAAAGGTGCCAAAGTCAATAATTCTTTAAGCTTCAAAAAATCTGGTTTACTTTATGAAGTCCACGCAAATTTCTTGCCCTTGTGATACAAAGAAGTTATTGGATTAGCCAACTTAGAAAAAAATTGACAAATCTTCTATAATAACTAACTAGCCCCATAAAACTATGTACTTCATGTATGTTTTTAGGAGTAAACCACTCTTGAATATCTTTAATCTTTATTGTTTCAACATCAATACTAGACTTAGATATAATATGACCTAAATAGTGGATCTTAGACTAAAATAAATCACATTTAGATAGTTTACCAAATATTTGGTGCTCCCTTAGATTTTACAACACTAAGCACAAATGGTGTTCATGTTTAGTTACATTCATATAATAGATCAGTATATCATTAAGGAATAATATAATAAACTTATCTAAGAATCTCTAAATACACTATTCATTAAGTTCAAAAAAGTAACATGTGCATTAGTTAAACTAAAAGGCATTACCATTAACTCATAATGTCCATACCTTATTCTAAAAATAGTCTTATGGATATCTTCTTCTTTGATTCTAAGTTGGTGATAGCCTAATCTCAAGTCTATATTTGAGAATATAGTTTCATCCTTTATTTGATCAAACATATCATCTATCCTTGGCAAATGATAATGACTCTTAATGGTAACCTTGTTAAGCATGCGATAGTCAACATACAATCACAAGGTTTCATTTTTTTTTACCACAAAGATAATTGATGTACCCTAAGGTGACACACTTAGCCTAATACTACCATTTTCCAAAAATTCTTACAATTGAGCTTTTAGTTCCTAAAATTCTATTACATTCATATGATAAAGTGATTTAGATGTAAGGGATACTCATGGAGTTACATTAATAGAAAAACCAAATTCATTTTTAGGAGGCAAATCAGGAAATTTATCTAGAAAACATCAAAAAAATCTTGTAAAAATAGATATTCCTTAAACATTGATTTTGTTTCAAGTGTAGTTTCTTGCACCAGAATAGTATATAGCATAAAACTTTGGCATACTAATTTATTAAGATATAAATTTGATATCAACTTATGTACTTTTACATTCATCAAACTTTGAATTTTTAAGTTTTCCCAAATTGTTACATCAATATATCACTTTATTATAGCATTCCAAATTAACTTTATGTTGTTAAAACCAATCCATGCCTAAAATAATATCAAAAGATCTGAGAGAAGCTAAAAATAAATTAAATTGGGTCTAAAAATAACCGAAGTCTAAGATTACTCCCTTAAAACACTTAGTCATCAATACTCTTTTACTTAAGTCAAAATCAACATCCTAACCATCTTTTAAAGTCACCAGATTCAACTTATAATATTTTACTTAGGATCCATAAAATTGTCAATTGATCCTAAATCAAACAAAATTGAAGTAGAAAAAATATTTATTTACCTCTAATTTCAATAGGATTTGTTTAAAACTATGTATTCTATTATCCATAGCTTCAAACACTCTATGATTAGTTGATTGGTCATATTTCAGCTTAGGATAATATTTGTGGTAGTGGTTATCTCCATATTCCTAGCATACTATAATTATTTATGACATCACTAGAATGGTATTAGATATAGTAGCATGCACATTTTGACTACCTTGGGTTATATTTTTATGTTCCTGAGATAACCTAAAGACACTTTCAACATTGCTAAATAAGCTTAAGCACTTCACTTCAACTCATGTTTTCAAGACTTGATAAGACACTTGACTTTACATAAGCATTAAGGCTTAGTTTACAACAAGAATTATGTAAAAGACTAAAAATCACTAATTACCAACCTAAACACACTAAACACATTATTCCTATACTATTTACAACTATATGTATACCTTGGGATGATCAAAATATATTCAACAGTCATAAGACCTTCTTGGCTTTACACATGAGTGCATGGGCTTGTAACCCTATTTAGCCTAGTTTTAGGGCATAACTTATTTTATACGCATCATAACACAAACCTTAAATAATATTTGGATACCCACTAAATGCTTACACAACATACCTTAAATACTCTTGGTGTTTCTTTGTACATACTGGCCCTATCATGCACTGTGTCAAGCCTAATTAGGTCTCCAAGAGCCCTATTTAGGGGGATATATGGAGAATAAGGTGGTATTAAGACTTAAGGTTCATATTATATGTGTAAAATGACAAACTAATACTATTCAATTCAAAACTTGGCAATTTATCACCCTAGATCATGATTAAAACCTACTGTCTCAATCATGTTAGGCCTATAGGGCCTAAAACAAGGTTAAGGGTTCGAACATAGTCTTAACCAATGAGTTCGGTTTTGAAACTTTAAACTGTGGATGTATGCATGGAAAAAAAATTATTTCAAATAATTAATAAATTACACCATATGTATTATGAGAAAGAGTAAGCCCTAGTTAAGGCCCAATCTACAAACAAAGGGAGCTACAGGGCAAATTATAAAGTGTAAAGACCTCAAAAAAATTTCATTGTGATTGTTTTTACCTACACTAAATATCTAAGCACTTATAGTAACCACATTAACCCTATAGGTATTTACTATTTAATTGGATCTTACTTCCCTACTTGGCTTTCATGCATAGTCCATAGAAAACCTTGAATAAAGCACTCAAAATTGTCCTTCAACACTCTATCTTCTCATTACACATTTAAAACATCATAATACGACTCCATGGTTTAAGGAATCACTCCATAAAATTTAAAAACCTTAACTTGGACATTAAAACTCTATTCTAGACTCATGTAACAAACTCCAAAAATGAAGTTAACAACCTTTTCAAAATAAACAAGATCACAACTGCTCCAAATCTCATCCAAACCACCTAAGATCATATAGAATATGATCTCACCAACTATTTATATGCAATTCTATACACTTTTGTGGCCTTGAGATAAGTTTAGGCCTTATTAAAAGCTTAATAAGCATAATTTCAACTTTTAAAATTTGAAATATGCAAATTAGAGGGAAATAAATCTAGTCACACATAGACTCTCTAAAACTAAATTAAAAACATAGCAAACATATTCAAAGCATGAAGATGTTCCTACATCATTCTTCCAAGGAGAAAAAAGAATTAATCTTCACTTGTTGTTGCTCTTCATCAACTCTTCCACACTTGTGCCTAGCTTGTGGATGTCATTTGCAGTCAACCATGTTGCATCTTCAGCTGGTAGGTTCTTCCACTTGGTCAGGTACTAGAAATATTATTTGTCTCTTATCTTCTTAACCACTTTTTTGTCCAAATTTCTCTCAACCTCCTTTGGTAGTTGTTGTTCCCATTGGATAGCTTCATCAACCCCTATTTTATTCTCTTTAGCTAGTTATTCTTCACCTTTATAGATATATAGGTTTGCAATATTGAATATTGGAGAGATTACAATCCCCTTTGGTAGTTTAATCTCATAGGCATTATTTGATAAATTTCTTACCAACTTGTATGGACCAATTTTCTTCACTTTCAGCTTGTTGTAGTCTCTCTTAGGGAATATTTCCTTTATAAGGTGGGCAAGAACAAGTTATCCAATACTAAAACTAACTTATATTCTCTTTTTATATGCCCTTTTATTGTACTTGAGGGTGTTTTCTTCAAGTTTCCTCTTCACTTGTTCATGCAAGTTTTGCATTGCATTGGCAAACTCTTCTTCATTATCACTCCTTGCTTTCATCTTGCCTAGATCTCTTAGCTCATATACACCTCTAGGATGTATTCCATAAAATATTTTGAATGGACTCATTTCTATACTTCTATTAGGAGAATCATTATATGAAAACTCAGCTTGTACAAGTACAAGATCCCATTATTTTGGTTGCATACTTACCAAACTCCTCAAGATGTTTCCAAGGATCCTATTGACAAATTTAGTATAACCATCATTTTTTGGATGGTAGGCTAACATGAAGCTCAAATGTGTGCCAAAATTCTTCCATAACATCCTCCAAAAGTGCCCAATAAACTTAGTGTCCCTATCAGAAACAATGTTCCTAAGGAGCCCATGCAATCTCACAATCTCTTGAAAGAATAGATTAGCTATGTTAGTAGCATCAATTTTTTTTAAACATGGAATGAAGTGATCCAAATTTTATAACCTATCAACCACTAAAAATATATAATCATGACCTTTTTGAGTTCTTGAAAAACCAATTACAAAGTCCATACTTACTAAATCCCAAGGCCTGTTGGGAATAGGTAGTAGCTAGTACAACCCTATGTTTTGATTGTTTCCATTATAATGTTGGCATGATTTTAATCTCTCAACAAAATTCTTGAAATTATTACCCATAACTGGCCAATATTAATGATCACTCAATTGTGTTAGTGTCTTATTTTGCCCAAAATGTCCTGCCAAGCTACCACTATGTTTCTCCTTCAATAAATTCTCTCTCATGGAACTCTTGGGTATAAAAATATAGATACCCTTGAATATTAGACCTTCTTGGATAATTAAGTCTATCCAAAGACTCCTATCAACCCCTACTAAGTTTATGCAAGCTTCATATGGTTCCTTTAATTTTGGATCTTCTTTATACATCTCTTTTAACTCTTCAAATCCCAAGATGCTTACTTGAGATTCCTACATGATTAGATTCCTCCTAATTAAGGCATATACAACCTTGTTAGATTTTAATTTATTATTATTAATATTTAATGTGAAAATTTTCAAAAACTCAATCCATTTAACATGCTTTTGACTCAACTTATTTTGATTGCTAATGAACTATAAAGCATAATTGTTAGTGAACAAAACAAACTCTTTAGGAAAAAGATAGTAGTTCCATTTCTTCAAGGATTTTAAAAGAGCATATAACTCCTGATCATAAGTGTAATATCTCTTCTTATCATCACTTATTGTTTCACTAAAGTATGTTATAGCTTTCCCATCTTGGCTTAAGACAACACCTATGGTAGTCCCACTAGTATCACATTCCACTTGAAATAGTTTATTGAAATTAGGAAAGGTTAAGATTGGTTCTTAAGTTAACTTATTTTTCAATAATATAAAACTTTTATTAGCAGCCTCAGTCCAACAAAATCTTCTCTTATCACCCTTGATTGTGTCTATCATTGGAACAATAATTCCACTAAAATTCATTATGAATTTCCTATAGAAGCTAGCCAAACCATGAAAGCTTCTTACCTCAAATGTGCTCCTGGGTGTAGGCCACTCAAGTATGGATTTTATCTTCTCCTTATCCATCTTCAATCCTTCTTTTGAAATCACAAATCGTAAGTAGATTAATTCTTCCTTCATGAAACTACAATTTTTTACATTGATTAGAAAGTTCTCTTCATGTAGTTTACTCAATACCATCCTCAAATGTTTCAAATGATCTTCCTTAGTTTTACTAAACACATAAATATAATCCAAGTATACTATCATAAACTTACCAGTGAACTCTTTAGGCACTTCATTCATCAACCTCATGAAGGTACTTAGTACATTGGCTAGCCCAAATATGACTAACCACTCGTAGAGTCCATAATTGATCTTGAAGGTTGTTTTACATTCATCCCCTTCTCTTATCCTAATCTAATGGTAACCAATTTTCAATTATATTTTGGATAAATATATAGCTCCACTCAAAAATAAAGTAAATCATCAATTCTAGGCAATGGGAATATATAACTGATAGTGATCTTGTTGATTACTCTAGAGTCTATACACATTATCCAACTCCTATCCTTCTTAGGAATTAACACTATGTTAATATCACAAGTATTTTTAATCTCTCTTACCAATCCTTTGTTCAAAAATTCTTGAACTTGGTGTTTGATCTCTTCATTTTCCTTTGGTGTTAATCTGTATACATCCTTGTTTAGAAGATTTACTCCTAGAATCAAATCTATGTGATGGCTGATGATTTTCAATGGTTGTAACTCATTATTAAAATCATCAATCATAATATAAATCTACTCATTCAACATATCTTGGATCTCTATAGGAAAATCAATCAACATATTACTAGTGACTACACTTCTTGGCTTACCAATCATAGCAAAGTTTACCTCCTCCTTCTTCATTTGATGGAGAAAATATTTACCATTCATGATCAGCACTTTATAATTTTGTCCTATATCATCATCCACTTATTTCAATGGTGTGAGTTTATTTTTAATCCCATCCTTTTGAAACATGTATGTATTTTGCCTTCCATCATGCATGGCCTTCATTTCAAACTACCAAGGCCTTCTAAACAAGATATGGCACACATCCATAGGCATAACATCACATATAATCTAATATTTATATGTTATTATCTAAAAATCCACTTTAAATTGTTAACTTACCAAGAGTTTGTGTGTTTTTTACAGCCAAGAGACTTGATAAGGTGTAGGATGCACCTCCTTCTTCAAGCCTAGTTTCTCCACCATCTCAATTGATATAAGATTGTCTATACTTCCATTATCTATAATGACCTTTCAGCACTTTCCTTTGCTCTTAAATGTAGTCCTAAATAAATTTTTCCTTTGTGGTGGTTCCATAATTTCCTTATGAGGCTTCAACAAGATTCTTTTCATTAAGAGAGACTCACCTTCTTCTGGTACATCTTCATGAATTATTATTGGTCCTTCAACTTCCTCTTTGCCTTAGGTCACATGTATACCTATTTCATGGCTGGTAGAATGGTTCTCTAGACACTCATATGCTCTATTTATTTCATATTTTTTTCACTTAAAACATTTTCCCATGAATCTTCCTCTTCCTCTTTGATATCCTTGGTATGGCCTTCTTCCTCTTGGTGTATAGCTACCTCTTGAGATTTGTGATCTATTGGCCTCTTCTTAAGATGTTTAAAACTATATTATACCTCCTTATTATCCTCTACCCCTAATGGATCTTCCCCTTCCTCTTGAGAAGTAATTTTGCTTCCTTGAAATCTTCTCCTCAGCTTTCAAGGCAAATTGGTATGCCTCTTCAATTGTCTTCAATGTGAGAAGGCTAATCTCATCTTGGATGACAAAATTCAAACCATTTATATACCTTACTACCTTCTCTATATCATCCTCAATGTGGCTTGATCTTATTGTTAGCCTATATAACTCTTCAATTTATTCCTTTATATACATGTCCTTTTATTTTAAATTTGGCAATTGCTTGAAAAGATTTGCTTGATAATTTAAGGGCATGAATTTAAGTTTCATTTTTGCTACCATTCTATCCCATATCCTAATTTTTGTCTTGAATTTTCTCCTCCTTTCTTCTTTTACTCCATCCCACCATAGGGATGCATGGCTTTTCAATCTTGTTATGGCATACTTGACTTTCTTGTCATCTTCATCTATTCCTTCATATTCAAAGTACTTGTCTAATGCACTAATCCAATCAATCAATTCTTCCACATTAAATTTTCCTTCATACATTATAACCTCCATCTTTGGATTTTCATTCACCTTCATAATAGCTCTGATCAGCCTCTATTTATCTGTATTAACTTCTACCACCAATTTTTCATCTAGTGGCTCTTCTTCTCCTTCACTGACTTCACCCATGTCAGCACCTCTCCTTTGAGCCATCTCTAGGTCTTGTAACCTATATTTTAGGTTCCTAAATTATTCTAATATTACCATCTATCATGTTTGTCTCCTTCCACCAACCCTACCTCTATTCTTCACTCTCATGGCCATCTTGGAACTTTGCTTCTCCCTCACAAATCACTTTCCTTCTCTTGGTTGGATACTAGATTGTGCATAATCCCTTGGATCTGATACCAAAATTGATGTCCCTGAGATCACCTAAAGACACTTTCAACATTGCTAAATAGGCTTAATCACTTCACTTCAACTCATGTTTTTAAGACTTGATAAGACACTTGACTTTACATAAGCATTAAGGCTTGGTTTATAATAAGAATTATGTAAAAGACTCAAAATCACTAATTACCAACCTAGACACCCTAAACACATTATTCCTAGACTATTTAAAACTATATACATACCTTGGGATGATCAAAAGATATTCAATAGGTCATAAGACCTTCTTGGCTTTGCACATGGGTACATGGGCTTGTAGCCCTAATTATCCTAGTTTTGGGGCATAACTTATTTTATATTCATCATAACACAAACATTAAATAATATTTGGATACCCAATAAATTATTACACAACATACCTCAAATACTCTTGGGTTATCTTTGTATGGACTGGCCTTGTCATGCACTATGTTAGGCCTAATTAGGTCTCTAAGAGCCCTATTTAGGGGGTATATGGAGAATAATGTGGTATTAAGAATTAATATTCATATTATATGTGTAAAATTACATAATAAGACTATTAAATTTAAAACTTTAGAAGTTATCACCCTATATCATGATCAAAACCTACTGTCTCAGTCTTGTTAAGCCTATAAGGGCTAAACAAGGTCAAGGGTTAGAACATAGTCTTAACCAATGATTTGGGTTTTTAAACTTTAAATATTTTATGTATTCATGGAGAAACAAAGTATTTAAAATAATTAATAAATTCCACCATATGGATTAGGAGAACTAGGAAGCCCTAGTTAGGGCCCAAACATAAAATAAAAGGAGCTACATGGAAAATTATAAAGTGTCAAGACCTTGAAAATTTTTAATTTTGTTTTTTTAACCTATACTAAATATTTGAGTACTTGCATTAACCACATTAACCCTCTAGGTATTGACTATTAAATTGGATCTTGCTGCCCTGCTTGGCTTTCATGCACAGTCCATAGAAAATCTTGAATAAAACTCTCAAAATTGTCCTTAAACACCCTATATTCTCATTACACATTTAAAAAATCATAATAAGACTCCATGTTTTAAATGAATCACTCCACACAATTGAATACTTTAACTTGGACATCAAAACTCTATTCTAGACTCATGTAACAAACTCCAAAAATGGAGTTAACAACATTTTCAAAACAAAAAAGATCATAACTTCTCCAAATCACATCCAAACCACTTAAGACCATATATAATATGATCTCACAAAATATTTAGATGCAAGTCTATACACTTTTTTGGCCTTGAGACAAGTTTAAGCCTTACTACAAGCTTAATAAGCATAATTACAATGTTGAAAATTTGAAATACATAAATTGGAGGGAAATCAATCTAATCACATCTAGACTCTCTAAAACTTAACCAAAAACATAAAAAACATATTCAAATCATGAAGATGCTCCTACATTAGATTTATTATTATTCACTTGAAATTTATTGAAAACACTCGTACACCTAGTAAATATATAGTTAGAGTTAGATTTCTTAAAATTCTAAAGAAAAGGGGATAAATTTTTATTCTTAGATTGTTGCCTATTCTATTTAAAATATTATCTTGCCTTTTGAATAGCCTTCTCTTTCTCTTTTTCCCTATGAATAGATTTGATATCAGTAGTTAAAGTCTTAGGATTGGTCATATTCACATCATAAATTAATATTTCTTTCAACCCTATCTTAAACTTAGTGACTTTAGTCTCTTCATCATGCATATAGTTAACATGATATAACATATTTAAAAAATTGTTTTCATACTAGTCACAGTCATATTTTCTTGTTTTAACAACTAAAAATTGGTGATTTTCTATTCTTTGAATTTGGAACTTATATACCTCTTCTTGAACTACCTTTCAAAAGTAGGCTAGGTAAGAGTCATTGGTTAGTAACCCTCTATTGCATATAGATGGTTCTACCAAAGAGATGCAACTCTTACTAACTGATAGGTAGTTATTCTTGCCTTCACATTAAATGACATGTTATGTAGATTAAAATACTTCTGCAAGTGTACTAACTATGCATCAGTTACATCACCTAATTTTTCACCTAAAAATATTAGTGGAGGCAACTTTTTTAAGTATTTAATTATATGATTATCCACATTATTAGGGATATTATGAAGTTTTAGTTCATCAACTTTATTTTCACCTCTAACTGTAAGTTCTTCAGCTAGAACACCTTCTAAATTAGTTAACCTTCATTCTTGGGTGTCTAGTTTACTTTAAAGTGAATTTAATGCAGTCAAAATTCCATTCAAAACTACCTCCTAGATAACATTGGAATTATTTTCTTCACGATTAAGGGCCTCAATAGTATCATAATTATTGAGAGGTGGTTCCCCTCTCTTTATAATACTAGCCCTACAACCTTGGCCTCTTACTCTACTCAAGTTAACATTTCTTGGGTTATTGTCTACTATTATAGATCTTGTCCTCACCATTCTATTGTGAAATAAATAATAACTCAATAAAATTTAGCAATAAATATTTCCTAATTCTCCCTAGATTAGTAAACCATGATCTGATACCAATATGTCACAACCACACAGAAATTATATATAACATCCAAATAACAGTAATGAAACAAAGTTTCACCTAGATTTTAGCACAGGAACACGTAATGAGATCCATAAGTGTATTACAATCAACAAAATAATTAGACCAACTACAAAACCCATTAATAACTTCATTTGGAATTATTTTAACCACTTAGTATTTGAATAGAATTGGGTCAATGTGGTCTTACCCACTCACCTATATCCATGTCCTATGTTTTGGCCTTCCTATCAGAGTCATTACTAATTTATGCCTTTACTTGAGTATCTACACAGGCTATAGAATAGCCATTACCACATGGGTAATTCAACAAAGTTCAAAAAACAATGGTAAAATATGATCAAATTCAATAGAAGAATCATTATACTAAGCTTTCTTAAATAATATTTACCCAATCATAAGTATCATAAAAATATCAAGGGAAAAGGACTATTTCCAAAATTAATGCAAATCATTTTAACACTTTTTCATTTCATAATCAAACTAACATATGAGGTTTAACATTAATTACTTTAGGAAGTATGCAAGCTTAATTGGATGTTTCAATAACCATGCTTAAGTTCTACTTAGGAACATTTTACCATTCTACAATCAGGGTACAATCTCATGACAAATCATGCCTAAAGATTTCATAGACTTAAGCTAAATTTACATTTCCCATTATTAAAAACATGAGTCCCACATGAGTTCAACAAATCCGATACATATTAATAGTCTCATGGACTAAATATATTTATATTAAGTCTTGCTTCAATCTTATTCTTAAAGATTTACCCTTTGTATTAGATCTATGATCTTAGCCTAAGCATTATTTAATTTCTTACTTTAATATTATAATTTATATGTTCTTAAATTCTAAATTATATGTTTATAATAACTTAAATATATTTTTTCATTAACTTATTTTACCATTAAAATATATGAACCAGCTTGTTAAGGTATTAAAATGGCCTATTCCAAACATGGAGCATTTGATCCTCAATCATAATATAATTTAGTTAAGAATATCCACACCCTTTTTTAAACCTTCCATGAAGTATATTATTGTCAAATTACCTTCAACATATGTTTAAGGTTCACATAATCTTAATGTAATTTAATTTCAATGAATTATTTAGGAGTTGTCCATAACAATCAACTGCACTTAATAGTTCTTAATAATTTAAAAGTGAAATTATTGTCTTCTATAAGACCTAATTTAGAATATGTATACATTTTTAATTACTTAATTAATTATTTCATCTTAATTATTATCATATATTCTATCCAAGTTATTACAACTCACGCATAAGTATTATGCTAAATATAAGCCATTCAATTCACCAATTATAATACAAGGATTTCATTTTAGTAAACCATATATTTATAGTTTAAGATCTTGAAATTAAGTCTCAATAACTTTCATTATTTAATACATCTCTCACAGAGGTTGGTATAGTAAATACTAATTAGAAATGTCATTTAAACATAACTTTCAACTACACTAAAATATTATATTACAATGCTTATCACAAGTGAACTTTTTCAAAGAATAATGTCACTTGGCTTTAACAAGCTTAAGATTAATTTTAAAGTAATCATTCAAAGTAACTTTTCATACTAACAATACATTTCAATTCCCATATTCTCAATGTAATAAAATAATCTTATCATAATCATAATTAACTTTTTTACAATTGAGTTCTAAGGTAATTATTTACATCTTCAAATAACTAAGTAATTTAAAACCACAATACCAATAATGTACAAGTACAACCAAAGACATGAATAAATTTATAGATCATGAGTCAACAAAAAACCAATCTCATATATCAAATTAAAATGCTACAGCTTTTTAATCAAAGCTATCAAACTAATTATTCCAAGTGTCTAAGTACCTGTACATGATAAAGACCACATATATATATTTTTCTATCAATGGTATTAATGAACTAATGTAATTTCATATTAAAATAGTAATATAAGATTCCACAGATACTCAAATGATCAGATACTATCATATCATGAACTAAACTTACATGATAACATAAATTTCTTTGTATCAACTCCAACCATGTTGAATAAAATGAATTATAACCATAAAGAATTACATAACATTTTTAATTCATCTACTATCTACCATCACAACTTATGGTAAGAAGAAATGAATCAAATCATTACATGGAAATCAATGAAACTAAACCTATCTTGCTAGACCCAATGAGTCCAACCATAAGTGGCCCTAGACCACCCCAACCATTAGTTGGATATGGATTAGGGAATCATATAAATGGTGGAGAAAGGACAAAAACATAAACTGAGCTTGAAAAAATTTAAACAAATGATTAATAGATAGAAAATTAATCACGTAAACTAACCCACCAAGATCCATTAACTTGGTACTTATTATGATTAAAGCTCTCTTTTTGAGCTTCTCAATTTATGGGCCATATTCTATTCAATAATATAATATGACTCATAAATCCTTATGCCATAATTTATTTGGCAATCATTTTCACATACTATCTTAATAAATATTAATGATTTAAAATTAAACTCATAAAAAGAAGACAACGGTTCCATCTAATTAAAAATTAATAAATTAAAAACTTACATAGATCTTAGGTCACTTTTTTACTAAAATAGACTTTACCAACAATAGTAAAAGATTAAATATCAACTGTAATGATTAACACAATCATAATGTTAAAAATAATCAATTGATCAATGTTTTCAAACATAAGTCAACTTAATAATGAACTAAAATAATTTTCAATATCATTACCAAAATTATGCCACTAATTCCAACATGATTTTGCATTCCTAAGTCAACCCAATAATGACCCAATAATATAACAAAAGTCAAACATATCATGAAGACAAAATAAAAATAATAAAATATTATTTTTCCAAAAAACCCTACAAATCACTTTGAACCCCCATGGAGACTCATTATATCATTACCTCTAATGTATGGCCATGGTTCAAAATAACCAACATGCTAAATTATATTTAATCATTTTATAAACTTGACTACATCCAAGTTAGGTTTTTTGTAATATAAAACCAAATAAAATACCCAACACTATCAAAAACAACCTAGCCATAGCC
The DNA here is from genome assembly GCA_037957365.1 of Torreya grandis. NCBI lineage: Eukaryota > Viridiplantae > Streptophyta > Pinopsida > Cupressales > Taxaceae > Torreya > Torreya grandis. The sequence continues at coordinate 586,022 of JARHVA010002464.1, read as the reverse complement.
ATTTAAACAATGGCTTCATAAAACAACAAACCCAGATAAGGTTTTGAGTCATAAAACTAAATATAATCAATACATAGTCAATAAAAAAAAGTCCTAACCATTCTTGTAAAGATGAATTTAGAGTGGTATAAAACCTAGCCACCAAATAAAACCATATACGTAATGAGTATACACCCACACATAGCCATATAAAAAACAAAATAAATGTAAATATAAATCATAACACACTATATGTATTCATCAAAATCCATGGTCGACACGTCTATGGCTGCCATGCATCCGACAGGAAACCAAAAACCTTGGCCCTAGTTAGGGTTTTATCTAAAAACACCAAAACATAGGTAAAAATAATTTTAGTATTTATGGCTAAAATCATAACTTGTTTTTCCATTAAAACCCCATTTTAAAAATTAAACACAAAATTTTAAAAACATTACTTATATTCTATAAGTCGACCATAGAATAAATTCTCTTCTCTTCTTGTCTCCTAAAGTTATATGAAAAACTAGCACCAAAAATCCACATGCCTCATAAAAAACTAATCAAACAATATATGCCAAAACAAACCCAAATTAACTCTACTCAACTCCCACATGGATTTAAATATTAATGATTCAATCTACAGTTCAGGTTCTTGAAAAACCTCATGAAAAAACTATATTACTTTCCCCTTGGCCCCCATACCAAAATTCTCCATAGAGTCTCCTCAAGGCGTAGAGCTCTTTGAAATGACTAAGTCCAAATGAACCAAATAAAACCTAATAAACCAAAGAAACATCTCAACCCTATTGCATGGTAAATCAAGCCAATGACATGACTCTAATGTCATATGGAATAACAAAACACACTAAATAATTACCAATGCCCCTAAGGTGGGTTTAAATCCAATAACCTAAGAATATGCCCAAGCCAAATTTGGCTATCACAAACATGATAAATGAATAAACAATACAAGGGTCCATTCAATGCCTAACCTTGATGCACAATTCTAAAATGTAGAATAAATAGGGCATGTCCATAATTTCCTACAACCATAACATGGTTATTTTTAAATATTAAGATAAACAACATCAAGATAACTAAGCAAGGTAATAAGACATCAACAATCAAAATGACTGAGAATACATAAGATCAATACATGACTAAATACCCTATGGAAGTTGATAGTCATGGATTCAATTAAAAACATAAGAAACTAGAATGATGAAAATTCTAATATCAACAAGAGGATAATAGTCACTAAAATAATTACAACACAAAAAAGTGACAACTCTCATAATCGATAACTTCAAGTAAAATGATGTTTACACAAATGTCAAAACTAACTAAAGTAAACTAATAATGAAATTGAATGTAAAACAATAACACATAACACTTAAATTATATAAACATGTTGAATAAATTAACAATACTGACAAGCTCAAACTTTACAATCAAATTCATTGTTTCATGTATCCTTGTTATTTCTCCATGTTTCCCTATTGCTCAAGTCTGAACACAACCTAGCTCAACTAACAATCCATGTAGTCAACAAATACACTATCAATAATATATGGGCATTTAAGTATAATAAATGCAATAAAAACATTTAAATAATACATTTAATTGAATAATAAATCAATGTGCATTAAGCATAAACATCCAATGTTATGATGAAAATGTAATCCATAATTCTCTTAGTAATTTTAATAATAAGGTATCAATGTAGATCATAGAACTGTAACACCAAAATAAATCAAATAAAATATGTCTCAAATAGTTCATAGCTAATTTATATCAATATAAATGAATTAAAATTAGGTCAATTAGGGTCATGATAGAATTGGAAGTGGAATGGGAAAAAGGCCTTGATGTGATAATTAGACAAAAATTACCATGGGCTATGCTCATAAAAAATTTGGCAAAAATTAGCCAACGTGATTATCTTATTAACCATAATGAAAAAATAATAATTAATAATGTGCTTTAAATAGAAAAGTGAATGATTGCCTTTATTATATGGGTTACCTCATCATAAGGATGTGTGCATATGTCAAGATAATGAAGTACAGTAGGATGATGTGGATTAAGATGATGATATCATGATGGAGGCATGTGGATATGACATGGATCCTTTTGTATGTGTCCTTGATGGAGCTAGATGAGGTGGTTATTGTTGTAGTAGATGGCGGTGACTGAAGGAGATGTATGTTGCTACCAATAGTGGATGAAGACAACTTATCAGTGGAATCTAGAGATGCACTTTTTTCTCAACAAGGGTGAATGGATAGATAATGAAATAACCATCTGTTTACCTCAAAATTCATCTTTTCAAAGATATAGAATGTAATTCTATATCAACCTATTAATGATCTTGTATAAATGGAAGACATGATATATAACTCAAATTGCAAGCTATAGTATAGACAGTGTATCTTGTAGCACCAAATGTGGATCTTATAACACAAAATTTGCATCTTATAACATAGAATATGGATCTTTTAACATAAAATTTACATTCTATATCATAGAATATGGCTACCTTAGGTGGCTAAAGATAGGTGTTTTACATTTATAGGAAAGTATGATTCAAAAGGAGTTAAAAATTACATGTCTATTACTTTTGATTATTTTTTTGTTTTACTTATTTCCCCTTAGATGGTCAATGAGATAATTTTCCATGTAAGGGTTGATTTTCTATAGATATTGATCATCCAGAGACTAGTTTTCTTACCAACACCTATCAACAATGCCTACAGGTTTTCATTACTGATTTTTTTTTTTTTAACATTTTATAACTCTACCTAATCAACTAGTTAGATGATTAACCAAAGTTTTTATTTAACTATTAACCAACCAAAATACATGACTGGACTAGATTTTGTAAAGTAGTTATTCTTTTCAAATGGAGAGCAAGGGTAAGCTACTATACCCTGCTAGGGTAGAATCAATATCTTAAACATGTTGAGAGTAAGATGAGGTTTGTTCATTCATAAGATATTGAGTGAATATCTCCTTAGAAAGGGTATTTTTATATAACTTGTGCTTATGGCCATTGACTAGTGGATTTAAGCATACAAGATCAATGGTATGCAATTTTATAGCTCCATTCTCAAATACTTCCTCTATTTCATAGGGCCCAAGCAATCTAGTTCTTAGCTTGCCCTTATGATCTTTATATTTAGAATCAAAAATTAGGGCCTAATCTCATGGTGAAACTCTCTTGTCTTTATATACTTATCATTCCAATAGATCCTTTGCTATTACATAACTTCAATATGATGTAGTACTTCCTTTTAGAGTTCATATAAGGTATTTAGCTGCATGAATCTATCCTTCTATGCTTGTGACAAATCTATGCCAAGTTCTAATGTTTTCCTCAAGGTCTTGTATTCAAATTCAATGGGTAGTACAAGCTTATTTTCATATACCAATTCATATGGAGTGAAGCCAGTTGTGGTATTACACTTAATTTGATATGCCCAAATTGCTTCATGAAGAAGACCTTCCCCATATTTATGATGCACATTGACTATTTTTGTGAGGATGTTCTCCAATTCCCTTTTTTTGACCTCTACCTATCCATTAGATTGAAGATGGTAGGGGGTGGATTTCTTGTGCCTGATTTCATATTCCTTGATACGGGAATCTATGAGATCTTATGTAGATTAAGGCCCTTGGTCTATAACAATTTCTCTTAGTACCTTATATGGTTAAAAATTTCCTCATATAAAAATTCTTCCACCTTTTCATATCTTGCATGGGTGAAGGCATTCACCTTAACCCATTTAGTGACATAATGCATGTAAACCAGTATTTACTCCTTGTTATTGGATTTGGGATCTATGAGACCCACAAAATCAAGTCTCCATTTATTAAATGATTCCAAAACAAGTTAGGGTTATAATGGAATTTCATCAAAACATGTGGGTTTCCCCATACATTAGCATTGATCACATTGATAAGTGTCTTTAAAGGATTCCTTGTGCACAGCATACCAATAGTATATTTTAGTTAAAATATTGATGGCAATCATTTTTTTAGAAAAATAACCCCCACAGATTTCATCATGACATGCTCAAAGGATATCAACAACCTCATCTTCATGGATACACCAACACATGACTAAATTAGGTCTTGTGGCAAATAAGTACCTAGAGATCCATGAGTATGGACCACTTTTTATGATTAAATTCTTCCTTTTTTGGGGATAAAAATGTTGTGGTAGTAATCATATAGCTAAATAGTCAAAAATATTTACATACCAAGGAGTATTAGCCATTAATGAAAAAACATGTTCTCAAATAAAAAAATCATCTACTAACTTTGCTCACTAGATTGTAATCGAGATACGTAATATATAATTACATTATCCTTTCCTTGTCTATCAACAATGGTTATATCAAAAGTAATCATCTAATTATCCTACCATTTACTATAGTATTATTCATTAAATACCTGATTATTGCATGATCAATATAGATAAAGACTTGATACCCATTAATGTAGTGTATAAACTTGTTAATAGCATAGACTATAGTAATAAATTATGTTTTCATTACCATGTAGTTAAGTTTAATTCCTTATAGGTTTCTATTGATGAAATAAATGGTGTAGCTTAAGGACTACTCTTGTTGGCCTAGGATAGCTCCTAGTGTACAATCATAACCATATATATGGATATGAAAGGTAAATATCCAATCAAGACCTCTTAACATAGAAGTTGTTGTCAATAAATTATTAAGTTATTATAATGCCTCCTGACATGTAACAATCCAAATAAAATCAGCATCTTTAAAAAATATAAAAAATAAAGGTGTTGCAATTTTTTTGAAGTCCTTGATAAATCTACAATAATAACTAGCATGTCCTAAGAAACTTCTAACATCATTTTTCTTTATTTGAATTGCTAAGTATTTAATGATACTTATCTTGGTAGTATCAACCTTAATACTTCTAGGTGAGATGTGGCATCTCAACACAATACCTTTCATCATTAGCATGTAGCACTATACATGACTTATGGATATCTGATGGTCTTGATAATGTTGAAGTACTTTCTCAAGGTTTTTAAGGGATTCCTCATGTGTTTCTCCATAAACAGTGAAGTCATATATATATATATATATATATATATATATATATATCCACACAATCATGAGAAAGATTAAAAAATATGTTCAAGATAGCTCGTTAGAAGGTGGCTGGAGCATTACATAAACTGAATGGAAATATTGCATATGTATAGGTACCCAAAGGACATGTGAAGGTACTCTTTTTTTGGTCCTTGGGTGTTATTCTAATCTAATTATAGCCACTACATCCATCAAGGAATGAGAAATACTTTTTTCCTACCAATGTGTTAATGACTTGGTCAATAAAAGGAAGGGGGAAATGATTCTTCCTTGTATCTGCATTCATTTTCCTATAGTTTACGTATATACACCATTTAAACCCTTTTTAGGTATAATCACAAGGGTTGAAACCCATTGAATTTCATAAATAAGATAGATGAATCTTGTATCTAATATTTTCTACAATTTAGTTTGGGCTATATCTTTAACAAAAGGGTTCATCCTTTATTGTCATTGGTGAATAGGTTTGCATTCCTCTTTGATGTAGAGGTGATTGGTGCATAAATCCATAGGGATGCCTCTCATATCATGATAATCAAAAACAAAAGTTATCTTCTAATTTTTTAGCATAGTGACTAACTTGGTTTCTTATTGGAGTGTCAACTTCTTATTGATATTGAGGGGTTTTCCTAGAAGGATTTCTACTTACTTGGATAAGGACAGCATGGATTTAATTTTAATTATGAGTGGGGCATAACTATAATTATATGGTAATAGTTGATGGAAGGTTCTAGTATCTTGTACAAGTTTAGAGGGACCACTCTTAGAAAAAGAATTTTTAAGTGGCATGTTGTACATTGCAAGAGAGTTTTTGCTTCAAGGTCATCTTGATAAGTGTTTTGTAAAATATGAGAAAGGAGTGTCTTCCTCTTGATATTTTATGGATGTGTTATGATTAAGTGTGCATAAGGTGTATAAAGAAACATGGTACTCATATAATTCCCCTACTCAAGGAGGTTTGTCTTTCTCATAGGAAAGTTTGGTTGGTGGATATAGTACTAATTTCTTCATGTCATTTCCATTTAAAATTTTATATTTTTCCTAACCTATAGCCAATGAAATCATAGATTATGTCTATCCATGGCCTTCCTAAGATGAGTGGGTAACCTCCTAGGTTAGTTTTTTATTTGTATAATGATAAAATATATTGATATTCCCATGAATCCATAGTGATGACTAGATCTTCAATCATCCCCTCAGGTTTGATGGTTGATTTATCATCCATTTACAAGACATTAGGTATTGGTGAAAGTTGTTTTAATATAAGTTGGTGCATATTTTGCATAGTCATAACATTGATGGTTGCCCTTAAATTAATCAATGTATTTGGTATAAGTTGGCCTTTAATGCTGACATTGACTATGAGACTACCTAGATCAGAACACTTGGATGGAACTATATTTCCTAACATGATGTTTGTAAGTTGGCCAACTACTTGGATAATTTTGAGATCCTTCCTTTTGCTGCTAGGTTTCTTTGATCACAACTCATGGGTAGTTTTTATATATATGGACACATTTTTTATGGATTGAAATAGTGAAACCTTGACACACATTTTTTTCAATTATCTTAGGATATTAAATTTAGGTGCTTGGTTAAGACATTGGATGTTTAACCTCTCAATAAAATTAGGGTTGATAGGCCCTTATTATATTACAGTGAAACTTGGTTCAAGAGTAGTATTGGGTTCATGGTTTTATAGATTAGTATGGTTGGATGGAATCTCCTTAGAAGGTTTTATGATCATGGCTAAGGTGGGTTGTAGAAAAAATTATCCTAAACAAAGATGTATTTCATTTATATCCAATGTATAAGTTGAATATTATATTATTTCAATGGTCTATGTTGGCTAAACCAACTTATTTATGGGGTTTGGTACAGGTTAGGCAAGGATCTATGGTTGTCTAGGAGGTGTTTGGGTACTTGGAATTAAAGTTGGTTGTGGTTTTGGCTACAAATGGTGTTGCTATAAGAAATCAACATTCTAATTAAACCAAGGTTGGTTATTTCTATATTATTGTTGACATGGGTTGGAAGGATAAGGCCATTGCTATTTTTGGTGTTGGGGTTACCAAGAATGGTTTTGAAGCTATTACCAATTATTTTAATTGGTTTTCCAACTACTTGAGGTTGGGTTATTTTTATGAGACCAGTTTTAAAATATATTTATAGGAAGAATTATTTTGCATGGGTGTGCATGAATTAGGTCCATTTTAATTAGATAAAAATTAATAATTTATAAATACATAATTAGATGGTGTACATTGATTGAATGTCCTAGGTGGCCATTGTCTACATTGAGCCACGTAAAAAAATATGATCTCCATCTCTCCAAATTACATGTAATTCTATTGTCTTAGGATTTTCATCTATTAATCTAGCCACTTTTACTCAAATATCTTAACATTTTTAGTCTACTTTATTTTTTTGATAGTCTAGATAATAAATCATCAAGGCTTGATATGTTTCTTCTTGCTTCTTCTATGTGTAATGTATCTATCTGAGTAGACATATGGCTAATTATGTCTTTGCGCATATCCTATATCAAATTGCTTACCATAATTTTTGAGATTCTATTTTTAACTGATGAAGGAAGTATCTTTATGCTACAATTTATGTTCATTGATGATCTTGAGTAATTATTGTTTAGAAGTGATAAATCAATAAAGGATGATGTTGAAACATCTCCTCCAATCATTAGGTCTAATGCTTACAAATAATCTCCTCTAACTCATTTTAATAATATCATTTTTATGGATTCTTTAACCATTATAGTATGCTTGGATTATTTTAGACTAAACATGAACCTTTCTATCTAGTCCTCTAATGATTCATCTTCTTTTTGTGTTAGCCTGATGATATCATCCATTGCATAGTTTATTCCTTGAAAATAGTCTTGATATTTAGATAGAAACTTCTCCTTCATTTCTTATCAAGTATAAATTTCATCCTTCCCTAGTCCCATAAACCATCTAAGAGATGCATCTTTGAGTGTTGATGGAAATAAATTCAGATTTTTAATATCTTGGTGATAATGATAGTTGTGGAATAAGATATCAAACTCAAAGAAGAATGTATCTAGGTCTTCACTTGCATTTACCCTAAATTTATGGATATAAAAATTAGGTATATTATTCATGGATGATTTCCCCCATGTTTTTGGATGGGTAACTTGAAATTTATGAATTCAATGGTAGTATTTTCTTCTTGATTGTCCATGAATACTCTTTTTGTATGTAAACTAATCTTTTTTGCCACCCACTCTTAGAATTCATTATCAATGTTTGTACTCCATGGAGTGTAGTAAATGGGAATCTTATATTTTTTTATAAGGATATAAGTTATCCTAAAAAAATTTGGAGTGGAATTTCTTGAGGATTCATCTTTTTGTCTAGTAAATAGATTTTCTAACTCAATAGATTTTATAGGCCTGTTGTCTCTTCTAAGATCTAGAAGGGATTTAAATGACACCTTAATAAGAATTTTGGGTGAGGATGGAGGGAAATTAATACTATATTCTTGATTGTAAGGTGATAGAGTAGTAATTCTTAAATATGGTATAGAGGGGTCCTTCTTAGGTGTATAAACCTCTTCCTCTTCTAGATTCCCAACTTGTGCTACCAACCTAGCCAATAATTGTTTTTTTTATCTCTTATATTGATAAATATATATGGTCTTCAAGAATTTCATCATATTTATCAATTTTTTCAAACTATATCTTTGTTCTTCCATTAAAGGTCAATTTCCTAAGTAATAATCTACCTAGATGATTACATTCTCTCTACATTCAAATCAACCAATTTTTATATTTTTGCCTACCCTGCCCTTCATATGGTTAGTATAGATTGTGTTTTTTTGGTATTTTTACTAATTTTACCTTACAAAAATTAAACTTTTATCTATAAATCAATAAATATTTAATTTATTAAAAAAAAATGTTTAATTTAGGAATGTAAAAAATAGCAAAAGAGATTGTCAATCTTGGAGACTTCAAGTATATGACACCTTACCTGGTGATGGTGCTAAAATGATGAGCATAATTTTACCATTAATTAAACCTAAAAACCTTTAAATAATTCACCTATTCTCATAGAATTAATTGGTCACTTTTTGCATAAAAATATTACTTCATTAATTGTCAACCTAGAGGTGTTTTAGATTGATAAGGTGATGACATTGTATGTGCATGCTTCACTCACCTATTGACTATGTTAATTACATATAGGTGCACTTTAATGAATTGAAATTTGCATAAATATAAATTACTTGAAATTAAATCATGCTAAATGCAAAAAATAAATAAACAAAATAAAATGGAATGAAATATTATGGGGGCTTCCTTAAAAAATCAACACGCATTCACAATACTAAAATCATCTATAATACTAAAATAACATAAATATAATTAAGGAATGAAAATTAATACTTTGAAATGAAATCTACTTAGATAATCTAACAAGTTAGTATCTCCCCTACAAGTCCTCTTGATGGGGCCCTCCTCATTTGGTCTTGAGATCCAATCCTTCCCTTGAAATAAAAGCATGCTTAATACAAAATGTTGAATTTATTCATACCCTATAGAAATTAGATATTATTATAGCAAGATTAAAATAGTTATATTTGATATTACTTAGTCATATTTAGATTATCTATCCTATTTAAATATTCTTTACTAGCCTAGCCTATATTTCTATTTTAATATATATAAATTCATATCGATTGTGTCCAAAGTCATGAGCCAATTATATTCCCAAAATAATGTTATCCCCACCCATGGGAATATCAAACATAGGATAATTAAGTAGGTAATCCCACATGTAAATCCTAATACTATGGTATTTTTCATAATAGTTGAGTATGTCACCATCTATAATCATGACTTAAAAGTCTAGAGTTGGATAAATAAAATAGTTCAAATCAGTATCAAACTTACTATTGATGAAATTATGTGTACTTCCTGAGTCAATCAACATTATCACTTTCTATTTATTGAGTAATCACACCATCTTAAGTATTTGAGGATTACTTATACTTTAAATGGCATGATAGGAGATAGTAAGGTGAGAATATTCATATTCCTCCTCTACCACTTCCAAACCCTCACTTGAGGCCTCATCATTACCTTCATCTTCATTAGTACCTTAAATTTATAACAAATTATTTTTAGAACATTTATTTCCTTTGATTCACTTATTTTTATAGCTAAAACATAACCCTTTGGAATGATTCTCTTCAATTTTTAAAGGGGTTAATCTTGTAGGTTATGGAAATTATGTTGTTAAATTATGTTCATGTCCATCATTGAAAGCCCTTATTTTTACCAAATATTTTTATATTCTAGGCACACAAATTGTATGGATTCAAAAATGGATTGTGGATTAAACATATTAACCTCAAGTTGGATGATATTTCCCCCCCCCAAATAATAGGTAAGTCAATTTGTTCTCAGTGATGTCATCCACATATAAAGATAGATCCTAGAATTGGTGAATATAATTCTTAATGGTACCTATATATCGTAACTTTTTAATTGGATAAAGTAGATTTTTGAGACATTATTATGATAGTGTATTTATAACTCCTCAATTAACACTAACCAAGTTCAATATATCCCTTATTTTTATTTTGAGCACATAACCACCTATACCAAATGAACTGCTCATGTTCTAGATAGATATATGTTATGATCATATTTTGTGCACATGTGGTTTGATTTAAATCAAATAAATTTTATATTTAATTGATCTAAGTGAGTGGATCCTTACCATAAACTTGTGTACTTCCACTTTTGGTATCATGTACTTGAAACTAGTATGGGAGTTGTGATTGTTTTGAGTGGGTGAATTTGATTGGAGTGGTCAAGGATTATTTTATAGATTTTGAGTTGTAATAGATAATAATTAATCACTCATCATTAACACTAATCCCTCATAGAATACATTTCCCTTTTTACTACATCAATATCATCCCTCCTCAACATACTTTATATCTTTGACTAGATTTGTTGAACCACCTTATAATCTAACAAAACTATTTTTCTAGATTCCATGTCATCCTTGTGAGGATTTTTTAGAGTGTCTTGAACTTTCCCTTGATCACAAGTGTTAGGACCAACCATTCATAAACCCTAGGATGGAGGGTTTTGGGACCCAAAAAAGTGTAAAAATATATTATACCATTAAGATTATCTCACTGAGACAAATCTAATGATTGATAATGGTAGAAAAAATAAATTCTTACTAGATCTCAAGTTATGTTTTTTTAATACTTCATCTTTTTAGATTGTTATAACACTAGATCCAAAAAAATTATTGTATAAATGGCCTAAAGCAATGCTCTAACACCATTTTTAATAAAATTACTTAGATTTTTCATAATGATGAAATAACATATCATAAAATTAAGAAAAAAATAATTAGATCCATAATAATAATTGAGAAAATATCAAAATATTTTAAAATTATGACTAGTCCACTTTGAGGGAGAACCTCCACAACAATGAAATAAAAGAAAAATTCATGATATGGTAATAAAATACTAATTAATACCTCCTATATTTAATCTAATTATCCACATTTATTCCATAGGTTAACCATAATAATAGCATAAAGAAATGCAATGAGATAATATGAAAGGTATGTAAGCCACAAGTCTACCACACATATCCCTAAATGCACTATAGGTTAAGCGTGTAGCACTGAGTAGATAATTTTCATTTCCTAACATCTTGGTCCTAAGGGAAATATACTTTTAAAACATGGAAGTTATACCTATACTATGGGGTCATTGTATTGGTTTATTGCACTAAAAGGTATGTAGGCCACAAGTCTACCACACATATCCCTAGGCGCACTATAGGTTAAGGGTGTAACACTAAGTAGATCAATTTCATTGCCTAATATCTTGGTCCTAAGGGAAATATACATTTAAAACATGGAATTTTTACCTATACTATGGGGTCATTATATTGGTTTATTGTCCCTATGTTCTCAGCTTCATAAGTTACCCAAGGGTTTAAGGAATAATTTTCCTAAGTTTATCGATGATGGTAAACAAAATCCTAATGAGCACATAAAATATTTATATTATGCTTGTGGTATTTTGTGTATGGAATATGAAGATGTATCAGTTAGATTATTCATGGAAATATTGATTGAAGGAGTGTCAGAATGGTTTCATCATCTACCAATTACTTACATCCCAAATTGATAAATAATGAAAATAAATTCAAATAAAAATTCAAACAAGCTAAAGACAATCATTCCCACTTGGATCAATTGTCTCATATAAATAAATAACCTCGTGAACCCATGAGATAGTTCATAGCTTGATTCAATAATTTGATACATAATATTCCATTGAGTACCATGCCTATTATAGAAAATCATAAATGTTATTATTGAATTAATAAGCACCCAATTAATTTTATTCTTATGAAGAAATCACCCACAAAATCTATAAATATCACAAACTTAGGCTTCAAAAATATAAGATGATATGATCATGGCTAGAAATTTAAAAAAGGATTCATTCAAAAGTAAATAAATTTCATTTGATTCTCTAATTTATAAATTGTAAAATGAGACATTGGCATTGAAAAAACAAATCTTTCATGTTCACCAAGCTACTCCATACATAGATGCACCCAGAAGGCCATTTGTTCCATATCATGGAAATATTTGTCCTAGACTCCCTACTCCAATTCCTCAACTCGCTATCAAATCATCTCCTATGTAAATTCATTTTTCATGTATCTTTCATATTAATAATATCATGATGGTTCTAACTTCCCAAAAATGGTAAGGATGTTGAAATTGTACACCATTAACGAACCACTAGAAGAAGGTGTTTGGGCACCTCTAATCCTAAAATTCAAGAACTTTATGGCAACTCCACTATGTAATATCTTTAATATGAACCCTATTATGATGATAGAGTGTAATATATTAATATTTAATCATATTTTGTATTCATTATATCTCAAAATAAGAAGTTGAAAGCAACCAAAAATAATAAATAGTCTGATAAGTAAAATGCCAAAGAAACTCCTTAAGCCACATTTTCATCTTATTTTATTCTCAATAGAGGTAATCCTTTGTCAAATATTATAAATAATAAACAACTTGATAAAATTGGAAGTTATTTTTTTTCCCCAAATGTCTCCACTAATTATGATTCAAATCCTACTTGTTCATTTTGCCTTTGATATCATTGATCACATGAAAAAAACTAAGGTCTATATTTCCAAAACTAAATACCTTTATTCAAATCTTAATTAGTTATATATATTTATTAAATTTATTAGAGGTAAAGGTTATAATACACCTTCTCTTTGATCTCATATTATATTGGTTGATTTTGATTTTCGAAGTAGTAGTTTTCTCTAATCAAACTACTGAAAGTCCTGATCCATTCTATGTTTCTCTCTTCCTTGGGGGGTCTTGATTAAATAAATTTATAATTAATTTTGAATATTTAGATAATGTGATGCCATACAAAGTCACACACACCTTGGGAATAAAATCACCAAAACCTTTTCTTGTTGTTTCAACAAGTAGGTGAAAAAAGTTCCTTTGATTGGATAAATAAAAGATGCTCAAGTAACCCTAACTACAATCCCTCAAAAGAGAGTCAAGACAACTATTATAGTGGTAGATATACCTCTTAAATATTAAATATTTATAAGTATGACATTATAAAAATTCCATGGAGGTTATTTTCAACTAAATTGGTCATAGGCTATCATTCCTATAAAAGGATTCAATGAAAAACTTTTATTAGAACTGAAAGCTAAATACTTGGTGAAAAAATCAAATAATCCTTGAGAAGATATTTTATATGAAGAAATAAATATTATTAACTAAATGATGATGAATTATAAATACTTGGAGCTTCCTAAGATAATTGAAAGTTCTACAAATGATGTTTAGACCTTAGAATTTTATGGAAGTTATTCAACTCCAGGTTCAGGTTCTAGAGTGGTGTTGATTTCTCCACAAAAGGAATTAATTTATTTTTCATATAAACTCTAATTTTAATTCATTAATAATATATCCTAGTATGAATATTTACTTATAATATTTAAAATAACAAAATAAATGGGTATTCAAAATCTCAAAGCCTGAGGAGATGTTGAATTGATTGTGAAACAAGTGTGAGGTCAATATAAAGTAAAGAATGATAGGATAACGCATTATATAAATAAGGTTTTAAACTAAATTTAAGTTTTCAAATATTTTTCCATTAATTTTTTCTAAAATAATAAAAATACAAAGTTTAATCCCTATTTGTATCTACATCATTATCAATTCCTCATATAGAGTTTGACAAAGATAAGTTTATCATTGAAATGGTTACCACCCGAGTGTTCTAGATAACTCGTAAAATTGGAAAGTGTTAAAAAATGATGATAACTTATAAAAAATATATATAACTCTATAAATTTTTATTTTTATCAAAGCCTATCAATATATATATGGAGTCTTCCTTGTTGGAGGAAAAGGACATGGAAACTAAAATATATCTAATGCTAAATTTAATCAATCACATGGTAAATTCATTAATCAAAAGGGAAATAATATCCATAAATTTTTGGTAACCATCAAATAAATGTTTGATAAGAATTAAAATTACATTAAAATTAAAATACAAGAGGATCATCGAGGGTCACTAGAATGTGTAAGATTAAACATTGGTATGAAAGAGGATCTGCAGTATGTGAACATTATGAAAGTTTATTCTAAGGAGTAACTTATAAGATTCATATCTCTAAATTATATAGAGAAATTTTCACTTTATACTCTGATAATATAAAGTCTTTCATACCTAATAATATGAATCATAATATTCCTTTAAATCTAGGCATCAATCCATTTAGGCAAAACTTGAGGTATTATAATCTTAATATTTCAAGGACCATCTATGAATAAATAAATAAAATGTTGGATGCAAGAATCATATTTCATATCCATAATTATACATGGGTGGCCAACATTATTCCTATCATAAATAATAATGGATAGGTTAGTATTTGTATAAATTTTCATAATTTGAATTAGGCCTCACTTAAATATATATTTTTTTTGTAAATCATAGGTCAAATCTTGAAAGCCATCATACACTCCAAAATGATGTCCATGGTGAATGGTTTCTCTAGGTATAACCAAGTAGAAGTTACTTTGGAAGATCAATATAAGACAATATTCACCACCCCTTAGTGAATATTTGCTATAAAATAATGCCGTTTGGTCTTAACAATGTAAGATCTACATTCCAAAGAGTAATGGATTTATCCTTCAATGATATATAAAATAAAATCATAGTGATATATATTTGTGACCCCATAGTGTTTTTAAAAAAAATATAAGATCATTAGGAACATTTGAAAATGGTCTATAAAAGATGTTAGGCCTAGGGAATATCTATGAATATGAATAAGTACATCCTCAAAGTGATATAAGGTAAAATTTTAGGATACTTAGTTTCTAAATAATGAACTAAAACTAATCCAGAGAGGGTAAAATGAATCCATTAATTTTTTTTGTCTATCATTAAATATGGCATACACTCATTATTTATAAATGTAGACCTTTTCAGAATATTTGTTCCTAAATTTTCTAAGTAAACAAGACATGTTGTTTAGATGATGTGAGGGAAAAATGTTTTCAAATGAAATGATGGTGGGAAGAAGGATTTTAGTGAGACAAATGAGGCTATTACCAAAGCACATATTTTGACATGTCTATATTTTTGAAAATATTTCATTGCATATTATTATTCTTTTAAGTATGCAATGTCATAATGATGGTACAGATAAATGAAGAAGGCATTGAGTCATCAATTACTTTCATGAGTTATGGACTAAAATATCATGATCTCAAATATTCTTTGATTGATAAACATGCATATGTTTTTATATCTTGAACTCCCACATAATCATGATGGTACCAAATACGGCTGTCAAATCTATTTTGAATCAACATGAATTTGGATCAAAGAGAGGAGGATGGATTTCCAAGGTAAAAGAATATGATTTAGATATCAAACCCACCAAGTTGGTAATAAGACAAGACCTTTGTGAAGGTGTTAATTCGTAAAGAGGATACAAAATAGAAAAGCTAATTATGGTAGTCTTTGTTAACTCTCTCAATTAGTGGTATTCTACCATCATATACTTATTATCATATGAATAATGTATTTCCCATATAAATCTCAAATATAAATAGACACTCAAGTTGAGTTCAGCTAAATATGTAATTTGGCATAATATTCTCTTCAAGAAAGCCATAGATGGTACCCTCTTGAGATGCATAGACAAATAACAGTAAAATAAATCATTGGAGGCTTTCCATGATCAAGCATATGGTGGAAATTATTCAAATTTTTTTATATATTTCAACAAATCACTACTATTGGATGACATTTTTTAAGGATGTGCAAGAATGGGTTTCAAAATGTGAGGCTTGTCAATACTAGACAACCTAAACTCATGGCATTACCCCTCCACCTTTTGGTTATTGAATAACCTTTTCAATAGTGGGGTTTGTATTTCATAAGAAACTTGAATACAAATTCCAACATAGGACATACTAATGTTTTGAAAATGATTGATTACCTCACAAAGTGGGTATAAGTAATCCTAATAATATTTATCATTTATGAAGTTATTTGTAATTTTATAAAATAAAAAATATTAATCAGATTTGGAGTTTCACAAAATATTGTCATAGATAATGCTTCAAAAAAAATTTGGTTGAACCTATTATAATATGTTATGGATATGGAATCTTAGTATAATACCCTTCTTATTATTTTTAGGTTAATAGTCAAGTAGAATCCAGTAATAATAACATCACTACTATCATTCATAAAGTGGTTGATGAGAATCAAATAAATTAGCACAATAAACTAAATGACACTCTATGGGATGATCAAATAAATCTTAAAATATAAATTTGAATGTATCCTTTCCAAATATTTACAACATAGGTGAAATGATTCATGTCTCTTTATATTTTCCAGTGATTACCTCACAAAGTGGGTAGAAGTAATCCTAATAATCTCTACCATTTATGAGGTTATTTGTAATTTTATCTAAGAAAACATATTAATCAAATTTGGAGTTTTACATAAAATTATCATAGATAATGCTTCAAACTTTTTTTGGTTGAACTTGTATTATGTTATGGATATGGAATCTTAGTAGCACACTCTTCTTATTATCTTCAAGGTAATAGTCAAGAATAATCTAGTAATAATAACATCACTACTATCATTCACAAAGTGGTTGATGAGAATCAAATGAATTAGCACAATAAACTAGATGATGCTCTATAGAATGATCAAATAAATATTAAAATAGAAATTTGAATGTCTCATTTCCAAATATTGTACAACATAGGTGCAATGATTCATGTCTCTTTATATTTTACATCTATGTAGCTAGATCAAGATGTAGCTAGCTCAAGATGTATGAAATGACCATTTCAATGATGCTTTTGATAAGAGGATCATATACTTGACCAGAATAAAGGAAGATCAAGTGATAGTGATTGATAATATTACATCTCACCATGAAAAGGTGAAGGAATTATTTGATCAAAAGGTGAGATAGAAATATTTTCAAATTAGATACTTGGTCATCCTTTGGTACAAAAGAAGAGAACCTAGGGGAAGTCATGGAAATTTTGACTCCCTGTGAATGGTTCCTTTTAATATCTACCATTTCTATGGTGATAGTGAATTTAACTTGGCATATTGATATGTAACTCACCTTCTACTTCCTATAGCAGGAAAAAAATTAAACACTATAAATAATAAAGGTAGGTTATCACCTACCATTCCCATAGGTGATTTAGTTTTGTGTTATGTGTTTCATCTCATGTCATGTGTCATGGTTTTCCTTTCCTATCAATATTTATTATTTCATTTCTCATTATAATTATTTTAAATAGACTCATTTTCCCCAATGGTTAAGCACTAGTCTTGAAACTAAAAATTCTAAGGGTTCATCTTATGTAATTTTACAAGTCCATATCACCAACTTGAGCCAATATTTTTTCCCAAAAAATTTAAAGTCAATTTTTTCCCCAAATCATGGTCACAAAAAATAATTTTGAGTCATGTCATGAGTTAGTCCAAGTGCAATTCAAGTTAAAAAGTTGGTTCAACTTGTGTTTTTAGACACAAATTAAATTTTTCCTTGTATATCCTTGTAAAAATATAAAATTCCTAAAATTTCAACCAAGATAAATAGGTGGAGTTCTCAAGATAATTATTTATCTTATAATCTTTTGTTTAAACCCATACTATTGGGGTAGGTGAACTGAAAACTAGTTGATCAGATTAGGATAGTGTGTGATACACATTAACTATTGGGAGTTATAATAGGTATATGCATGGAGCTTATAAGGTAATGATCTATTCTGGTAGTGTGTGTTCATTCCCATATGATTAGGATAGGTGAGCTAGTTACCAGTTGGTTAGATTAGTATAGACATTTTGAAATTTAAAGTGTATGTCCCAAGTTGGAACTAATTATTATCATTTAAAATTGAGGTTCCCAATTTTTCCCAATGCTTTCCCCATAGTATAGACAAAAATGATTTGATCAATTTTCATTAGAGGAACTTGGAAAAAATATAGTATTGTATTTCAAAATCTTAGTTCTTGTTAGAGTAAAAATATAATTTGGTCTTGGTTCTTAAAGTGTTATGAAGACTTGATATATCTGATTTGGTCTTGGTTCTTGAGGTACCACAAGTCATCTATAACCCAGATAGGGTCTAGTTCCTCAAGTGCTTAAGGTGCCTAAAGTGCTCGATGGGACTAACAGAGCCAATGAAGTCTATGAATTTTTTCTCAAGTGTTCAAATTAACATGAAAAGGTGATGCAACTAAAATAGTAAAAATACACAAAGTTTCATGGTGCTTTAAGTGCCTAATGGGCCCGTTAGCACTAACAGCGTCTGAATAATTTCATAAATGTGATTGAAGTGATAAATAATAATGATGATCCCATTAGGGTCTCAATTTTATTGGTGTTATAGGTACATAAGGTACATAATAGACCTGACAAGGTCTAGTTTCATAGGTACCCAAAGTGCCTAATACACCTAACATGACGAACAAGGTCTACATGGAATGTAAAAGTGAAATTATTTTTAGTGTTCCACCTACTCTAGGTTCCTGATGGGACTCATAAACTCAACAAGTTATATCAAAAGAAAAATATAAAGTATTTTTTTACAAAATCTTGAATGCCAAAATTCATAAGGAATATGAAGGGTTAGCCTATTCCCTCTTATCTCTATAAAGAGTATAAATATAAATTGTATACAGGATGTTTGATGATCATGGTTATTTTTCTTTAAAGGAAAGGAGAAATAAACTTTATGTTCATTATTCAAACTAAGAACATAAGGGAAATTCCATAACTTTATGTTTATTATTTATTTTTGGATGTATCTCTTAATTTAATCAAACCTTGTAATTCTCTCAAAAAATCATATTAATCTTTATAAATCCTTCTTAACATACATAGGATGAAATATTCATTTATCATTCATGCATGACCCTTAATATTCCTTCCTTTTATTTTTTATTTTTGGTTGAAATCGGTAAAACCCAATACTCCAATCAACTTGTAAATATTGTAAATAAGCTTATTTATTTTTCCTATTTTCATTAAATGGAGCATTACCTCCAAATAAAAGAAATACTTTTTATCTCTTTCACTATTATAAAATATTATATTTATCAAAGTGTCAAATATTTCACCAAAACTAGTCATCTACCTCATGTGTCTAATTGGAAAACAAATTATATTCATATAAATAATCATTTTCATTAGCAATATATCCATACTATTGTGGTTGATAAGGTTTATTTCTCTATTGGATTGTTGACAATTGATTTTTCCTCTTTTCATGTGATGAATTTTGTGAGGTGTTTGGATAATCCCTATGTATATGCATTGTAACATAAATATTTTAATTTATGGCCTTATCTACCACAAATTTGAAAAAAAAATCTATGGACAAGGTTTGTTCCCATGTTGATGTTATTTACTATGCTACTCAAGATATTTTTTTGGACCCTTCATGGGATTATTCCCATTATAATATAATTTAAGTGCATGTTCCTTATTTGTTTCTTATACATTTTGCATAACTTCTTCTTGTTGAAACATTTTAAATAGAGTCTCAAATGTTATTTTTGTATTTATGACATTTAGATTGGTCACAAAAAAATTGTATGTAGGGGTTAGTACAATAAGTAAAATTGGAATTAAAGAGGCATCTATCATTATTTCTCTTAATGTTAGAATCAAGGATTACAAAGATACAATATGGCATAGGAAAGCTTCCACTTTTTCCTTTGGTTTTAATTTGAGACAATGTAGTTAGCTTTGTATATGAAGAATATAATTTTGATTATTCACCTTATAAATATTATATATCTTATTTATAGTGTCCTTGGATATAATATCATTATGTATATGAGGTTGTACCTCATTAAAGACTCCAAACATTATTATCAACTTTTCCTTATAATTATTTTTGTTAATTTTTGTTGTTGAGCAGTGTTAGTGGCATGTCAAGCTAATGTGCCATCAATAGTTGGCCATATGTATTTAAATTCAAGATGTGTTTTAGATTTAATTTTCCATTTTTTATAGTTGTCACCTCAAAGAATTTAAATGCCTTGAAAAACAAATATTTGTCCATTTACAACCATTGTGTACAAGATAGTAAAGGGAGATGGATAGGTTCCTTATCACTCTAAATAGGTCCCCTTTTTTACCTATTTTTCAATATGATATACCACACATCTCAATATACACAATCTTCCTATACAGTCATTGGTACATGAAATAAGATAATAATTTTTATATACCTAGTGGTACATGAAATATATGTTTATGCATGTGAGATCATAGTGGTACATGGTACCAAGATAGTATGTTAAAAGGATTCATCCAATCAATGGAACCTACTTAGTGTAAATCCTTGTACATTGGCATAACTTCCCTATATACTTAAATATTCCATATATCAGGATTTGCAGTAAATAATCATGGTGAATGGGTAACAAAGGGATGGTTTAATTAAAATTTATAAACCTTGTTACTCCTTGATGATTTTTATGGATGATGCCTATATGTCATTTTCATAATTATTCTAGGATATTGATTAATAATTTAATAATGATGGCATAACCCATAAATTTTAACCAAAGGCATATCTAATATCAGATATTTGATATCAAGTGCTATGAAATTTTTAGATTTGATAATCTCATTTTTTATTTTTTTGTTGCATTATTTTGACTTTTCTAGAAAAATAGAAACTTTACAAGGCACTTCTATAATTTATAGGCTACAATACACATAAAATAATTACATTAGGATATAAATATTTTATAATCCCCCACCTATTTCAAAAAAAATGGCCCCCATTATACTTATTTTGAGAAAAAAATGTCCCCCTTTTGATTTATTAAAATACCCTCTTTTGAAAAATCCCCCACTTAAAAAAAATACTACTCTCAAAAAATGAAATTGCCATTTTTACTCAATATGGCTTGACCCTTAGACCTCCTTTGTATGGATGTTAATTAATAAAATTTTAATACCAATTGGATTATGAAACACTTTGATAAAACCTAAGAAAAAAATTATATTTAAAGTGTTAAAAATGTGGCTTTTCAAACAAAAAACACACCTTTTATTTTTGAATAAAACTACAAGTAATTAGTAGTAATTTTAGTAGTGTGTTAAAAATAGTGGGTAGTGTTGAATTCAAGATGAAATTAAACATAAGAGTGTGGTACAAAGGGTAGAATTTAGTTCCAATCCATTTGTTTATGATTCAAATCATAGTTTTATGCCACACATTAACATGTAAATTAGGATAAGATCTAATGCTTTAATGATCCAAATAATTTTGATCTCTAAGTAATTGAGTGAGCTTAGGAAACAAGTTTGTTGAGTGGGCTTAGAAATTTTGAGAAAAGAAAAAAAGATCAAAATTCAAGCTTGGGGAATTAACTCATGAGTGGATATTTAGGTTGAATCTTGGGAGTTTCAACAAAATTAAATAGATTTAACATGTTCAATGTCAATCTTGATGCAAACCTTAATGCAACCAAAATAATGTAAATCAATGGAAATTCCAATATAGGTCAAGAATAATGCAAATCAGACTATATTTAATGTGATACAAACTGAGGAGTAAGGTAATTTAATATTCAATATAGTGTCAAGTTTTGATCTTGCATGGACCTTATTCATCCAACATATCTGATCTAGAAAATTCCAACACTAAATTTTGTATGGATCTAATACCAAATTTTGGTAGAGTTCAAAAAAAGTATGTTTTATTCAACTAACTATGTAACAATAACAATGTTGAATTTATAAAAACATGATAGTCCAAAATAGGTCTTAATAACTAGAGTGAGCAAAATTCTCAAATATAAATAAAATAGGATCATAACCAGTAACTCCCAAATAACATACAATTTATAACAAACTAATAAACAACTAAAAAGCTACATAATTTGTTATAATATTAACAAAATTAAAATTATATTTATTTTATTGATGAATTAACTAAGTTATTCTAACACTGTCCATCACTTATCTAGCAAGCACATATCAAGCCTATTTAAACACTTTCACATTTAAGAGGGCTTCCCTAATTCTCCAAATTTTCTAATCTATTACTAATATCAAGTCCTTACCAAGTCTAAATCACTCAAGATCCAAGTCAATATTTTCAATTATCAAGTATCAATAGCTATGTTACCGATTACATACATTCAACAAACACTATTACACACATCCACCTAATGAGGAGAACTACATGAGGTTTGACTTCCATCTTTGGATTATTGTATATGTAGGAAATGTTAAACCAGTCAACATAGATTGGTTAAGATCATCTCAACCCACCTTTCTTCCCATTTTTTATTAAAAAATCTATTATTGCATGTGGACCTATGATTTTAGATGAAGAAGGATTTTTGTGAATTGCATTGATTATCAGACCTTAGGATCACACATAACTAATATATAAGTGGGTGCACCTACCTATATCAAATAAAAATAAAAAATATACATATATGGAATTATTAGATTTATAACAGACCATTCATTGATACCAACCTAATGGTGATGATATCATCTAGTTATACACAAACCTCCATATCTCGATCTAAGCAACTTTATAGTCCATTTTCTATCTTTCTTACCACTTGCATTCTATCTTAGTCCTACACAAAATAGAATAATTCCAAGTTTATTATTCCATTTAGTACTTTATATATTTATAAAGTGTAATTTTAAAATCAATCACAACCTATTACATTCAAATTTATTCTTAATTATCATATATTTCAATCTTAATTATGCACACAATTTCCATCCTAATTAAGGTTCATTGACAAAAATATGGTAAAACATATTAGTGAACCCATATATTGTCTAATAAAATTTTAAAACCCTATGTTTTCCCTAAGGGTTTCATCCTTATTTTTAGGGTTTTTAATTTATCCCTTAGGGTTTTATTTTTAGCCCTAATTTCTAAATATTTTCCAGTTTCATATGTATAAATTAGATGCTTTCCTTTTTTTAACTTAGGTTTTCATATTCATTATCCTATTAAGGATTTCTCCACTAGGGTCATTCCTTGTTTGACTAATATATAATCCAAAAATTCTCTATTTTTAAAATTCTCTAATGTTTTTTTCTAGATGTATTGAGTGGATTAAAAAACTTATTTTTCACCAAAATATTGTACAAATTCTGTGAAATTTGTAATTTTATATTTTTAGTAAATTCCATCTAGAAGGAAAATAGTGTACCTATTTTCATATTAATTTTGGTATTTTTTATCTAATTATTTTTATTAAAAACATTTTAAATAAATATTCATGAGTTTCTTTATGTGGTTGGTTCTTTATTTGACCCTCGTCAAGTCATTCAGTTTACATTTTTTGTATTTTCAAGATTCTATTCATTTTTATGGGTTTTATATTTATTTATGGTTTATATCTATGTTTATCCTACCAATTTTAAATCACAAGTTTTTTATATCTACCATCCTTATATTATGGAGGTCCACAATATTACTATACTAAGAATTAGGGTGCATTCTCCTAGCGAACAATGTTTAAGCATTAAAGCTTCCCAACATATGAATAGTAATGTAGCTAACTAAGCTATTCTAGACCATATTTTTACTATGAGGGAATCCATAGAGGCAATAAAAAATAAAAAAAATTCTAAATATTATATCACTTTTGAATAATATTACACATGTTAACAATATTGTATCTATTAATGTCAATTTCATGTTTGCCTCTCCATTCAAGAATTTTATACCTCAAAAGATTTCATCTCAAATATATATTCCAAAATATAGTACATATACAGCTAATGGTTCAAAAAAATCCATAAGGTTAATATTATCAACTGAATCTTGTACCTATTGGATCATTTTTTGTTTTAGTTTAGCAATGGGAACATCCCCAAGGTGTGGGACCTTGGCTCCTTGAGATGAACCTTCAAAAAATGCTAGCTTCTTTTTTAAATTATGTGCATTTGATATAAGATCATCTTATGCCCATAAAACACTACTAAAATGGAATTATTTATAGCTATAACTATGATTTCATCATGGAAAAGGGAGTATAAATAATTAAAATTCATAAAATGGTGATGCACCAAGTTTATATAACTCCTTAACTTGTTAAAACAACACAAGAAATCTTCAAAAGTGATGAAAAATCACACAATATATAATTTTCCCAACCTTTACATAAGTATTTTTCATGAAGGTATGAAATCTAGACGACATATTACTTGTAAAAGAGAGTGTAAAGATAATTGTAAAACATCAAAATGGAATAAAATATCCATAAGTGAAGTTAAACAACTAAAAATCACACAATATTCAAGAAAATTTACAGTGTGAAAGAGGCAAACATTAATTATTTATTAAATTCAAGGCATAAATATATTATTTCAATCCTTAAAAGTGAATATTTTTTCTATACCAAATATAAGGTTCTTAATTCCTCTCATAAACAACCATATATAGAGAAACTACAAGCAAGTGGGAGCAGAAAACAATAATAACTTCCCACTTATTACATTAATTCATGCATGTGTAGGAGGAAAGACCAAGAAGTTGAAATTATTAAGACTTTTTAATTCTTTAGACATGTTTCATGTATACCAACTTGGATGTTTGGCATAGTTGAGGGTAAGTCACCCTATTTCACTCTAGTTATCTATTTGAGAAGGCTTGTTCTTGAAATAGACTTGATCTTCTTGCCCTTAAGGTCCTTAAACTTTCCATTTTCCTTTGGGCATGACTATTTGAGAGAATGTAGCTTATCTTGACTTGATATTAATGTTTAAATTCCTTTTTAGGTCTTTTCCATGAAAATAGGTCTTAATTCTAACCAAAATAAGCTTGATTCACTCATCTAGAGCCCATGCACATGTTTTCAATAAACACCAACTACTTGAGGAGGTTTCACATCTTAAGTAGGAAGTTTCAAAGTATTTTTATGCTTCTTTCACTCTATTAAATAGCTTAACCCATTTATTAACCTAAGGATGACATGTTTTAGTCCTTGGAGACTTCCTACAGACCATGCATGTGTATTGATATCATAAAAATCTTGAAAACACTAGTTATAGGCTTGTAAACCTATACTCTTCATGTTTTGGATTTAACTATGCCTTTATACCTATAACTTCCATGTTTTTGACTCAAACCTACTCTTAGACCTAAAAATTACATGTTTCTAACTCTAGAAACTTTTTTCTCCATTGCATCATTGTGAAACCTTGGTGAGTCCTTATTGTAGGCTTGCCTTATATCTCACCTAAACTTTAAAATACCTAGTTTTAGTCTTTTTTTAGACCTTTAAGACTATGAATTATATAAAATATTTCTTGAAAACTTGTAGTATTATGTTTTTTTAATATTACATTCAAGGAATTAGGAACTCTTACAAGAATGACTAGACCTGCAAGTGTTCCTTGATCCCTAAAAACCTCATATCTTTTATATCTAAGGATTTGCATGATCACATTTCTAAGAAGTAGAATATTTGAACTTATTTGTGGAACCTAAAAGGTTATGTAAAACTTTGTATTATCATTAATATGTTCATGAAGTAACCTTCTATGAAGTGTGCAAGCTTGTGGGAAGCTCTTGAGGTTGAAACCATGAATCTTCTTCCTTAATCAATCATGAATCTTCCTTAAAAACCTTATTAAGACCTTGAAAGTGCTTGAAACTATGTTTTATGTCTTATTATTTTGCATGAAAGTCATATAAACATTTTTTGGGTTATATAACTTTGTCTTAGATGTTTTAGTCTTATTTTAAAGCTTTGAAGACTCTAAAACCCTTCACATTTCTACCTATAAACATTGAACCTTGTTGTACATTGTTAAAACCTTAGAACATTTGAAAAAAAAATTAAAACCTTGGGTTAAGACCTCACAAGCCTGAAATCACATTTTTTCTTTTTGAAACTAGATTTTAGGTAGACCTATAGCTATTTTCTAGGATCTGAAACCTTAATTGATCTCATATTCTTGAGCCTTACAACTCCAACCTACAAACTGATCATGTTTTTAAAAACATACCTAAGATATTTTGGTACTCCTAGACCATGTAAACTTTCAAAAACTTGTAGCCTCATATTCTTTCTCTTTATCCCTTGACCTAACCTTTGATTATCAAGAATAGAGCTCTTTTACAAACTTACAGGTAGGTTTTGGAGCTTGAACCATCAAGAAAGCCTTAGAGACACTTGAATCTTTATTTTAGAATTGTGGGATACCATTGTCTTTTAAAGAAGGTTTCAAACCTAAAACCATTAGAAGGATATTTAAAACCTTATTATACATGTTTTAAACCTTATGATCTTCCTCATAAACTTGTTCTTGCTTCTTGGAAACTTTGAACTTTAAAAACTACCTACAACTTGATGATGTTTATTTATTGATCATAAACCTCAAAATCACATGTATACTCTTGAATAATGATAATATAGGCCTAAAAATTTATTATTACCCTTGTTTTATGCTTATAAGTGTGTTCAAACTCATTTGGATACCTCTCTAAGATTGATAAACCATGAAAATGTAACTTCACAAGTTTAGGGTTTTAAAGGCTTTAGTTGTCTACAAGGTCTCTTTATTGGATTAACATGGTTTTTTAATTATAATTAAGATTTAATACCACCATTAGGATCATTAGGTCTTATAAAATCCCCTCCAAGACTTCACATATGCCATGCATAAAGAGAGCATAAAAGGAAGTGATTATCCTTTTTACCCATGCAAACATGAGATCTTATTTCATTGAGGACTTTCAACTTTGTTAATATCTCTAAAAGGCATTTAATTCATTCTTATTGATCTTTAGGACATATCCGACACTTAATTCATGCTTGAGTCCCCTTATTAAGGATCTACATGCTTATACAAACCTACAAACCTACATTTTAAGCTTGAAAAGATTTAATTTTAATAAAAAAAACCTCATGATCTATTAAAAACATGTTATATATCCTATTTACAACCTTATTAACCCTACTTATTGATTTTTAGGTCCCTTGATAGGCTATACAAACCTCTTAATGACTGTAGACCTTCATTTTTCTACTTTTTTGGCCTGTTATATAATCTATATGGTCTTATAACCATTGGAAACGTGCTTGGATATTTGGAGACATAATTAGATCATGGTTTTAAACCAATGATACTTTACCTTTTTATGATATTTATGAAGGTTTTATAAGCCATGAAAACCCTAAATATATTCATAACAGTCTCATGAAACTTGGAAACTTGGGTAACTATGCTTACAATAGTCCTATTTAAAGATCCATCTCTTGAAATCCTATTTATACCATGGTGAAAACCTTGATTACAATGATATTAATATATAAACCTTATCCAAAAAAACTAAAACCTTCATAAAACATGATGTTATCCTTGTGAAATAGCCTTTTTCTATGTTGGAAGCTTGGAAGAGTTCACAAGAAAGTAGGAATAAGAGGGAAAACCAAGTCAAAGATGTTCCTTAAACAAAATGTATGGTATTTTAAGGTTTAAATAGAAGTATTATATCCTCAATATGACCTATATACCCCTTTTGAAATGTTTCACCACTCTTCATGACTTAGTGAAATGGCTTTAATAACCTTTTTGATATATTTTCACATTAAAAAACATTTTTAATGCCTTAAGTCATCAAATAAGCCTAATTAAGGCTAATATGACTGTATGATCTCAAAAAATCCCATAATATTTATTAAAACATGCAAATACCTAATTTTTATCTGAAATGGTCAACATAACACATAACTAGCTTATACTCAATTGATTATGACTTAGAACGTCTTAATTCTATCATGAGAGATCAAGGTGACTTGAAAAGTAAACATTTGTGGTAACCTTTGTGGTATTATTTCTTTCTAATAAAGTATATAGTATCCTTATACAAGTTCATTAAGCATAGGAGTCACTAAAATCTTAGAACAACCTAATTTGAAAGTGCAAACATGACTGAAACATGCTTGGTTAGCCTATAAATAAATTGAAGATACCTCAAAACACACAAAAAGAAAGAAAATGAGAAAAATTATTTTGAAAGAGTAATTGGAGGAATAAAACAACTACACTACTCAAAATGTAATGTGCAAACATCACTTGGAGAAATGGTAAGTAGCTACACTACTATGTAGAGATTTTGAAAATGACCTCAAAGGCATGGTTTGAGGTGTATCCCTAGGTCAAAACCCATGAGATCCTCATAACTCCATTAAAATATATCATCATACTCCTTAAAAAGGTTAATCAAATCTTTCTATTAATAATTTCTACATACCTTTCCAAGCTTCAAAAGCTTGTCCTTTCAAATGGCCACTTGTTCATAGTTCTCCTCTTTGGTAGTCATCTTCATCTTCCCATTCTTAAGTTGATCATCAAAATAAGTTTTTCATACTACTCCAAGATTTTCTTGTGGTTTCATGAGGTTGGTTATAATTGTATCTTCCTCGTGTATGCAATAAATGCCTAACCCAGTTTCTTCCGTATGATCATATGGGTCAAGTTCATAGTTTGCCTTTACCCAATCATCAAATGAAATGTTAGGAACTTTATTTAAAGAAGTATAAGTTTTTGGGGATTATTATTTACATTGGGTATTTACCATAGATTAAATATTACTTATAGTTATGATATTATGTAAGTTAGTTATTTGAATATAATAGTTTAAAATTATATTATTGTATATAACAACAATATATCATATATAGGAGATTGACTATTATAGGGATATGAGGAGATTGTGGTGGAGATATGAGTTAGGAAAGAATTTTCCTATATAAATTTATTATCTTGTATGAAATAATATAGTGTGAGAATTATATTATTATTCTTTGTCTATATTATGTATATTGTGTTTAACTTTATTAGTGATTGATTGATTGAGTTAAATCACTTGTATAAACTCTTTAAATACCTATCATTAGTATCATATTATCATAATGAGAGTTTGAAAATATTTGTATGGCCTATGTTATTTTGAATTCATCCTATGGTCTGCACACTCCATAATGTTTTTGAGTTGTATTATTTCATGGTGATACGATTTGTAAGGATGTATCGACCTTATCAAAATGGCATAGATCTTGATCTTTACAAGTTCATTTGAGTGTGTAATATTTTGGCATCAATGCAAATCTAATAAAACCTAGTACATCTTGTATCAAACATTTCTATAAATTTCATGCTTTTAATTCTTTTTTTTTAATCACTTGATGTTATGGGCATGTTATTATTATATTGGATAAATATCATTGTTATGTTCATTATTTCTATAATAATACCTTGGGTATATGATTGGATGAGCATCTAATTTCATGGGATGAAACTTTGATTTATGACTATCTAATCACTCATATGTTGACTACATACTTGTTCATTAATGAACAATACATGCAATGATTTAGCATGTTTGTTAAATTTAATGTGTATTTATATGCACCTACTTATAGCCTATATTTCACTCTTAATAACTTGAATTTAAGTTGCATCAAACCTTTGTATAGTTTCTTAGATCCATGCTACAATATCCCTGTTAAATACATTAATTTTATAGTCTTCATTGACTCTATCAAGTTGGTGTATCACTCAATGTCGATGAGCATTTCATTTCAAATGTATCTACATCAAACATGAATGTGAGGAGTTTAAATATAGATAGATCTTATTTTATTGATATACATACCTATGAGTTTATTCTTTATGTATTCATGCATCAATTCTATACACCTACTTTAATTAAATGATAGTGATAGCATTTTATCTATAAAACCCAACCTAAAAACCTAGATCAAGCTCCATCTCCATGCTTCTAAAACCATTACATGTTATCTAAGATATCTACCAAATGAATGGTTTTTTAACATAGTTGGACTAATAATTGGTGAAAATTGGTTCATAACAAATAACTTAAAGCTATAAAGTCATGTATTAGTTATTATTTTATTTGAAGTCATTTAGTCTAAGGTTTAAAATTTCTCAAAATTTGTGTAGTTTATGAGTCCATGTCATTTAAATAGGCCGGTTTATACTTTAATAGGGTTATTAAGCTATAGTCTATATTTTTTCTGTTAGGTGAGTCTTTTGGAGTCACTAACTTAATATATGTCATTAAAATTCAAAGTGTCAATTTTCTAAGTCTACTGTCAAAATAAAAAAGGAGTCAAGAGTTAAAAGTCTTTGAGTCATTTTATCAAAAGTCATATTTTATAGTTGAGTCATCATTTTTAAAAATTATAAAAAATAAAAATTGATTGTAAAAAGATGCATTTTTGGGTGACCCCAACGTCCTAGGCACTATTACACATTGAGGGGGGAAGTAAACCCAATGTGGAAACTATTGAGCTTCAATACTTCATCAGTCAAGTAAGTAGCTTCTTCAAAAGGAGGTTATAAGAAATAGAGGAAGGAGGTCAAATAGTGACCTCTAATTAGTCATCAATAATAAAGTCATACTTCTAGTATGATGACATTTATTTTAGTTGTGTGGTATGTATTTCAATTTTTTAGAATTTTAGTGTAGTGTGAAAATAAGAACAAATATGTATTATTGTTCACTTGTGAGTATTCCTCATGTAACCCATTTTGTAGAAACATTGTAGAATATTGATCAAAATGTATTGTAGCAATCATGATGTAAAGGTTATTGGTAAACCTACAAAAAAACCATTTGTGTAAAGTTATTGTAAACCTATAAAATGAATTGTGTAAGGTTTTTAGTGAACTTGGAAAACCAATCATGTAAGGTTTTTAGTAAACCTAGAAAACCAATTGTGAAAGGTTATTGGTACACCTAAAAAACCAATTGGGTAAGGTTGTTGTTCATAGCTAGGTAAAACCATCAATGAGAAGATTATGAACACACAGAGGTGACACATTACAATTAGATAATGGGATATGTTTTACCATGTAAAAACTAAGGGGGGGAATGTTTGGGATTAGTATTTACATTGGGTATTTATCATAGATATTATGTAAGCTAGTTATTTGAATATAATAGTTTAGAGTTATATTATTGTATGTAACAATAATATATCGCAATGAGGATATTGACTATTATAAGGATATGAGGATATTATGGAAGACATATGAGCTCCACAATTATAGGAAAGACTTTTCCTATATAAATGTATTATCTTGTATGAAATAATATATTTTGAGAATTATATTATTATTCTTTATCTAATATCTGTGTATTGTGTTCAACTTCATTATTGATTACTTGAGTTAAATCACTTGTATAAGATATTTAAATACCTATCAATAGTCTTATGAATAACACCATCCCCCTTTGTCTATCCTTTCTTTGGTTGATATTTTGAACATATTCCTTTGATTATTGATTGATTTGATATTGCTTTTTGGACTGAATGTCCCTTCTAGTAGCCTAATTTGTAGTTTTACCTTCTTTTATAACATCTTATGGTGTTTGGGTTTGATTCACTCCACAAAAATCACTCTTTTCCTAGTTCAATAAGATAGACTCATTTTTTACTTATTCTTGGATTTATTCCCCTTTCACATCTAATTCCATGTGTTTCTCATGAAATATGGATGCATTTTATACCATTGGAGCTTGGTTAATAACCCCATTTGGATAATATGTTGGTTGTGGGGCTAGTTATATGGGTAACACCATTCATATTCTGAACAAGGTTATTTTGGATAGAAAAAATGGCCTTGGAATTACTTGTATCAACTTGTTTCTGAGTATTAAAGGGCCTAATATAACCTATTTAGCCTTGTCCTTAATCTTTACCTTTATAAGGATGCCTATTGGGCTGATATGCTTGATTGAAAGACTGATAGGGTCTACTTTTTTGAGCTTTCTACCTCTTCAAGTCTACCAATTCATTTCCAAAACTTTGTAACAAGGTCTTGATTTCATGAAACTCACTAATAGTGGTATTAGATGGTTTTGATTGGTTGGTTACTCTAAGAAAAGGTGTAAAAGTGGGATGTTTGGGTGGAGGGTTAGTAAAAATAGGCATTAGTGGTCTAGGAGATATTTTTATAGCTTATATTAAATAATTATC
This sequence comes from Torreya grandis, assembly GCA_037957365.1. NCBI lineage: Eukaryota > Viridiplantae > Streptophyta > Pinopsida > Cupressales > Taxaceae > Torreya > Torreya grandis. Next base: position 553,230 of record JARHVA010002464.1, on the reverse strand, counting down.
TTCTCTTATATCCACCTCATATGCATCAGGTAAGTGTTTTACCCTAAAAATCTAGATTAGGGAATCTAGGGTTAAAGTGGTAGAGATAGCTTAGGGCACAAGGATGATAAATTATCTCTATAGCAAGGTAATTAATGTTAAACTCATATATAAATGTTGAATTTATTAATCTAAGATAGGCTTAATATAGGAAGTATAATTATTCTAGATATGGAAATGATAAATAAATAATGTACTTATTTGGGTATGATGCTAACATAGTTATGGATCTAGAATAGGTAACAAGTAGAGTGGAAGAGAATTCTATAATAGTAGCCAAATTTTAGATTAAGTACCTCTTGAGCCATGGTCACTAGCGTCAGCCTAGGATGGTTGAATCAATGCTACTATTCAAACTAGATTCAAGTGTCTTATACAGAATACCTATTGGGAAAAGATGCAACCACATATATGCTTTTATATTTTTCTTTGTCTTTGCTCTGGTGCATTTATATTTGAGTCATGGACTATCACTCTTCATGAAATTTCAAAACCCTAGTTATTCATATTCATAGTGATATTTGGAAAAATGGGTTACTGGGATCAAGGTGTTGAGTTGACCCTAAATACCCCTATATAAATGAGCACTGCCTACATATCTAATACTTCAAATAGGTCATTATATTGGTGTAGTTCTCCCTATATGTTGGCTTATATATGAATCATGAAATATGTAGAAATCAAGTACAATAGTGACCTATATTGTAACTTGGAAAATACATATCTTTTCATACTCCTTCAGTATTTCATACCTATATATGGGTTTTCTCTATGATTGGTATGGAAATAAGAGAAAATAGGAAAGCTTTTCTCAATTAAATGTTTGATAGAATGTTTTAATAATTAGCCTAGTGAGTAGGTAAGAAGTTTTTATATCAAGAATGAATGAGGATAGATTATGAATATATACCATTCCTATTATGAAATAATCATATTAAATTACTTAGGTTGACCATTAGGATATGTTTCATTTGAAAATTATATGACTTTAGGGCACTAGACACTTGCATCAGAGTAGGACACCTACATCAACACAGGGTGTCTATCAGGATGCTAATGTCCAGGGAATAGGAAAGTAGGTACAAGCATAGAATTTATAGGTGCATAAGATAAGAATATTTTAATCATTCTAGATAATATAAAATTTATGAGTCATCAACATAATACTATTCAAACTGAGAGATAGGCCAAGGGGCATAAGATATAGCAGATATGAGACTTTCAAAAGTAGGAAACGTCCATAACTGAGAGAAACAACCAAGGTATGATTTTTCCAAGTGTATAAGACTAAGGTGATATATAATCCATAAATATCATCTACAATAATATATTTCCTCCCATGGATTGAATCATTACAACCACATCACTATTCAAGTCTCTCAAATAATACAATAAAGTGGTACTTGGGGAAGGTTTGACTAGTGGCAGGATCTTATCACAAGTTTTATGAAATTTAAAATTGAATTCCATCATGACTTTATGAGGAGCTCTCTTGATAGTAGTCAGCTACTCCATTAGTGATAGGCAATCACTCTTATCCTCAAATTTCTTGCAAATTTTCTCTCCTAACTCATCCCAATTATTTATGGAGTTAGGTTGTAATCCCCTATACCATTGAGGTTATTTATATTTCAAGTAAGTATCAAGGAGTCTCACAAATACATTATATGCTTTAATATTATGGACTAAACATATTTTGTAAATATATTGTATGTGCTCTATAAGAGTGGTTGCATTTTCAATAGTAAAGTATTTTATACTATTAAGAGTAGAAACTAGGATTTTATCATGTTGGGCAAGGACAAGAGGGTTGCTTCCATTGAAGGTAAAAAAAAATTGATTTCTTTGTTGATCCATGAATGATATAGGAACTAACCTCTCTCTTGGATTAGGAAATCTACCAAAAGGAGGCGTGGTTTGGGACCTTGAAGGTGGTGAGGTTTAGGATATTGATGGAGGTGACTAACATATTCTAGTTCTCCTTATTGATGAAAATGAATTTAATTCAAAAAACTAAAAATCCATACCTCTTGAAGAATCCCTTGTCTCTACTCTTGGCATAAAAGAATAGGTATGATTGGAAACTAATAACTTGTGGGGTCACTAAGTGCTTTAAAAATTCCTTCAAATCTATAGCTTTCCAAGTATAGCACCAACTTCTTAGCTAAAACTTTAAATTAATGGATTTGAGTGTCCCACCATGCATTCTAAAAATTGTTGTCAACTAAATTTTGCACCCATTTGATCATTGTTAGATTTAGTGCAACAATGGGAACATCCCTAAGGTGTGGGACTTGTTATCATCAAAAAATTTACCCTTGAAGAGTTTTTTAAATCCTCCTCTCTTAAATGATAGCATGGTAACTACCTAAAGTTTATGGGTGACCTTATAATTGAAGAGAAACTCTAGATAGGGCTATCTCCCTTGATGCATCCCTTAAGAACTATCACTAAAGCTACTAACTTACAAGGGAAAAGGGAGAGAGAACTGAAAATAAAATAAATTATGGAGGTGATGTACCAAATTTATCTCCTCCACATACCTTTTATGCACTAAGAACATGAACCATAACTAAATCTAATTGCATAACTCAAATGGGGTCTTTAAACATGGGTGTTTCACATAGAGGCTATAGCATAATGCATATACTAAGGGAGTTGATAAAGAGGTCTCTAAAGGCAATAATGAATTATTTAAATTTTTATCCATGAAATTCTATTTATATTAACTCCATATGACCATAAAATATAATCCATCACTTATAAAGAGGTAAACATGACCAAGACAAATGAGAGAAAGTAGCATACTATCACTAGCATTCATCAACTAACATGAACAAACACTATTTTCAAGCATAAGATAAGGTTAAAACTAAAATATATTCATATAAAAGGAAAATTTAAAAAATCATTTGGACATTGGTACACCATATCTATAAAAAGGATTTACAACAATACTAAAATTAGGTATACATATAAGAGAAGGAAGAAGAGAGAGAGAAAAGTGAGGTTTCAAGAGCCAATCATGGTTAGTAAGAAATCATGAAACAATTTACAAGCAAGATTAAACTGAAAAATTACATTTATTAATCCCCTCTTTAACAAGCGTGTGCTTCATTTGATGATAACTTGAGCAAGGTGGCATATGAGTTATGCTTGGCTTAGTGGCTCACCCTTGAGTACTTGAAACTACCTCTTGAAGTGATAATGAAGTGACTAGTCATCTTATTGGGGGATAAATTCATGGGAAACCTATTTAACATCCAAAATCAATCATCTCTCCACCTCTATTCTGCATTTTTCTTTACCATTCTCATACTTGTTCCTTTAGAGGCCTATTCCTTGTAGCCCTATTTTGGTACAAAGCTCCTTATTTTGAGATATAAAAAACATACCTGAAAAATAAAATCATATTTTTCTACCCATTATTCCCTTATAGATTCACCCAAAATTTTATGTCCCAACTCTCGAGGCAAACCTACTTTCTCAACACCCACCTTTCCCAATTAGACCTGATTAGGCCTAATGCAAGCCTACGATCCTATAGACAATAAAAATCCATAAATTACCACCTAAAAACCACAAAAATACTTTATTAATAATTTTAAAAAAAATTATGACAAATTTTCAAGATATTTCATGGGTTAGAATTCAAATTAGGTGAGTTATAAGGTTTTTAGCCCTAATTGGCAAAAATGCAGCCCTGAGTAGGCTGAGAGCTAAAAAATGGATAGATAGAGTTTTCAAGTGTTTAAAACCAAAATATAGTTTTTTTTGTCTATACCAACCTGATCCAACATCTCCAATCATTATTTTTTCAATATCAACCTTTGTACCTCTCTAACATGCCAATTTCTCACCATTTTGTGTGTATTTTAGACTAGGTGCATGGATGTAGGCATTTTTGTGGTTTTTTATCAACTTTAAAGAATTATAAACACCATATATGGTCTATAATATACCAAAATTTACCTTAATATACATTAAAAATACCAAAACTTTTAAATCATTGCGTACTTTCTTGGATTCTTTGAAAACATGGTTGCAAAAGGAGTTATTTTAGTAGACTTAAAGGTGATATTTGTGTTTTATGTTTGATGTTTTTTGATGTTAAATAAAAAGTATTTAAATAATTTATTCATATTTATCCCACCTTTAATATATCATTCCAAAATTTCATTGAGGTTCTCACCTTTCATTTGTTCTTTAAACCACTATTTCATGCAAGGTTTTGCTCTCTTGGGCTAGAGAGTGTGGACCTACAAGTTTATAAACCTATAGGTTTGCATTTATATAAACATAATCCATTTATTATGATATAATTTATCTATTAATAATTTAATATACCTTTTCATCATCTCATTTTAATTTTATAACAACTTACAAGCTCAAGAACTCTTTGAAATCTCTTAAATACCTTCAAACATCTAGTTTTTGCTTGCAAACACTAAAATGGTATTCCTTAGGTCTATACAAGTGTATTTAAAGAGTAATTATTGGGAATTTGGTACATTAATATACATTTATTATATTCCTATATATTATTCCCCAAATTTTATCAATGTCAACTTTTCCTGAACTAGTCAATCAAAACCTCCATAATGTTTGTTTATGCAACTATCTCTCTTATCTTGCAGGGTTGTAGATGAACATTTGGATTGTGTATGCATTAGGTGAATGTTTGGGAGTATTTTATGGGTTATTTTAGTGTAAAATACATTTATTTATTTCCTCATTACCATTAATTTCTCTCACATATGTTTTTTTCCTATTTATTTTCACTTGAAATGTGAGAGAGTTCAAGTAACACCTTACTAGTGAGCAGCCACTTGCAATATTTCATTTGAGATGTTTGTTCAGTGAGTTATTAAAAATAATAGGTGATTTTTTGATCCAAATATTTCATTAATATCCATAATAATCCAATTTTCCTATTGTTTTTTTTAGGAACAAAACCTAGAATCAATATTGCTCCATTTAGCATCAAAAGGTTTAAATCCTCCTTTAATAAGATCTTCACAAAAACACCATTCAATGGATTATATCACTTTAATTTGGTATATTAACCATTAATAATAAATTAAAAATTAATTAAATTATATTAAGTTCTTTTATATTCAATTCAAACACCATGAATCTTCTTTTTCTAGGCATTTTTGATAAACACCTACAGACAGTTATATGCACAGTTAACATATTTACTAATTTTATTGATATTTGACCCTATTGGTGCTTGAATAAGGTATAAATAAGGAATAATAATATTTATTTATGTTATTGAAATTTTATCCTTACAAACACAATCTTATTCTATGCCCAAATATGTCATAGTTCTTAGAAACTCTGCCTACCACCATAGTAATTTTGTTATCTTAGCTTCCCAAACATGAAAAATGATGGTAAAAAAGGATGTGAGATGGATATTTATACCCATTAATATATCTAAAAATCAACCATGTCCATCCATTAGTGTACAACTCATTAAAACAATAAAAAACTCTATCTATGGGGTCTTAAGAGGGTTTTGGGTTGCTTAACTTGTTAACGATTGTTCATAGATTTAATCCCATATAACCTAAAAATAATGAATGAAATATTTATTTTTTATGGGATCATATCAACCCTTAATATAATTGGTTCCAAATCTCCTTCCTTTTCATGTAATGAGCACCTAAAAATGACCTTCACAAGCTCGCAAAGGGAGTTATGGAGAAGATGAGATGTTTTTTGCATTTTTTGGACCTGCCAATGTTTCCACAAACCTGATATAAACCTAAAAACCTTTGATATACCTAAAAAAATCTATTTCTAACCTGAACTAACCACCTTCACATTGAAAAAATGTTTTTCAAGCCTTTGTCAAGTGTGTTTATATGTTATACTTTAGTTTCTTGATCTTTAGAGGGTCCCACCACTCCTTGCACATTGAAATAACCTAGGTGAACATGTGTGAGGGAGGAATAACTTTTTAAAATCTTATAAATGCATTGGAGGCCCCAAAATACACTTGATTTTTCATATTAGCAATGGCAACATTACCTTAATTTCTCTAAATTTAACTTAATTTTTGCTAAACATAAAATAATGATGTTTTCACCTTACCATATCATGTCTCTAGAAGTCTTCATCAACTATAAGACATTATATCACCTTGGAGTTCAACATACCAGTGCTCTACCATGGGTCAACATACCTTGACCTTTTTAAAGTAATCATAACTTTGTCAAACTTACATTAATCTCTCCCAAACTCAAATAAGATCTTTATGAAGGGACTAATGATAAGACTATACTTCTGACACACTCTCCTACACCATATAATAGACCTCAATATGATAATTAGTTGATATGACATCCTTTCTATGACCAAGTTTGACCAATAGACCAAGATGAAACCTAACAAAAGATCAATAACAAGGCTAGGCAAGACTAGAAACAAAGTTTAAAATTGTACCCTTCATGGTGGCCAATTTTGGCTAATAGGACCTTGGCTCCTTGGGATAAAACTCTAGATAAGGCCAGCTTCCTTCCTAAACTCTATGCATCTAATATAATATCAGCTTGTAGACATAAAACACTACTAAAAGGGACTTATTTACAGTTATAACTATAATTTCATCATGGAAAAAGGAGTAGAAGTAACTAAAATTCACAAAATGGTGATGCACCAAGTTTATAGATCTCCTCAAATTGCTAAAATAGCACAAGAGATCTTTGGTAGTGATGGGAAATCACACAAGTTTCACATAATATGTAACTTTCCCATCCTTTACATAAGTATTTTCCATGGAGGTAAGAAACCTACACGGCATATAACCTATAAAAGAGAGTGTAATGATGATTATATAACATCAAAAAGAAATAAAACGTCCACAATTGAAGATAAAAAACTCAAAATCACACAATATTCAGGAAAATTAATGGTATGAAAGAGGCAAACATCAATTATTTGTTGAATTCAAGGCATAAATCTGGTATTACAATCCTCAAAAGGGCAGAATTTTGCTACACCAAAGAGAGGGATCTTAATTCTTCTCATAAAAAATCATATAGAGGGAAACTACAAGAAAGTGGGAGCAAAAAATAATAATAACTTCCCACTTATTACATTAATTCATGCATGTATAGGAGGAGATACTAAGAAGTTAAAATTATTAAGCCTTGCCAGTACTTTAGGCTTGTTCTGTGTAGACAAACTTGGATGCTTGGCATATTGGAGGGAAAGTCACCCTATTTTTACTCTCATTATCTCCTTGATAAGGCTTTTTCTTTAAATAGACTTCGCTTATTTCCCTTAAGGGCCTTGAAATCACCACTTTCCATTGGGCATGTTTGTTGGAGAGAATGTAGCTGATTTTGACTTGTTTTTTATGTTTAAATTCCTTGTTAGGTCTTCTACGTGAAAATAGGTCTTAATTCTGACTAAAACAAGCCTTAATAACTCATATAAAGTCCTTACACATGCTTTCAATTAACACCAACTACTTTAGGAGTTTAAACATATTGAAGAGGAATTTTCAAACTATTTCCATGCTTTTTCCAATCTCTTAAATAGCTTGAACCATTAATTAACCTAAAAATGACATGTTTCATTCCTTGGAGACCTATTATAGACCATGTAGGTGTCTTGAGATCATAAAAATATTAGAAAGATTGTTTTTAGACATGTAAACTTAAAATCTTCAAGTTTTGGCTCAAACTCTACCATTAAACCTTTAACTTCCATGTTTTTTACTCAAAACAACTCTTAGACCTGTAACTTACATGTTTCTAACTCTAAAAACTTGTTTCTTAATTGCATCATCATGAAATATTGGTGATTCTTTACTACAGGCTTGCCTTATATCTCAGATAGACCTTAAAATCCTATGTACAATCTTGTTTGAGAGCCTTGAGACCATTAATTCTTTAAAATATTGTTTGTATACCTATCGTATTAGGTTTTTGTAATATTGCATTCAATAACTAGGAACTCTTATAAGAACTAGACTTGTAGGTGTTCCTTGATCCCTTAAAACCTCGTATCTCTTATACCTAAATTTATGCATGCTCATGTTTCTAAGAATTATAAGCTTTGAAGTTATGTTTTAACCCTACAAGGTTATACAAACCTTTGTATTATCATTGATATGTTCATGAATGAACCTTCTAAGAAGTTTGTAGGCTTGTGGGGAGTTCTTGAGGTTGAAACCATGAATCTTCTTCCTTGCTCAGTCATGCCTCTTCTTGAAAAACCTTCTTAAGACCTTAAAAGTGATTGAAACTATGTTTTAGGTATTATGATTTTGTAGAAAGGTCTTACAAACCATGTTTGGGTTATATAAATTTGTCTTAGATGTTGCAGTCTTATTTTGAAGCTTTGAAGACTCTAAAACCCTTCAAATTTCCACCTACAGAAATTGAACCTTATTTTACTTGTTCAAACCTTAGAAAATTTGAAAAAAATGGCTAAAACATTAAGATTAATACCTCATAGGATTGTAGTCACATTTTATCCTATTGAAATTAGCTTTGAGGTAGACCTGTAGGTAGTTTCTAGGATCTCAAAACTCACTTGATCTCATGTTCTTAAGCCTTACAACTCCAACCTACAAACTGATCATGTATTGAAATAATACTTAATATATTTTTGTATTCTTAGATAATGTAAACTTTAAAAAACATATATCATCATATTCTTTCTCTTTATCCCCTTACCTCACATTTTATCATCAAGAATAGAGCTCTTCTATAGACTTATAGGTAGGTTTTAGATCTTATAACATCAAGAAAGCTTTAGAGGCTCTTGAGTTTTTATTTTCGACTTATGGGATACCATTGTATTATAAATAACATTTCAATCCTAAAACCATTTTAAGTATATTGAAAACCTTCTTCTACATGTTTTAAACCTTATGATCTTCCTCACAAACCTATTCTTCTTCTTGGAAACTTGGAAACTTTGAAAATTGCCTATAACTTGATGATGCTTTTTTCTTACTCATAAACCTAAAATTCACATGAAGACTCTTGAATCATGATAGAATAGTATTTTAACTTTATTATTACCTTTTTTGTGCTTATAATGGTGTGTAAAATCATTTGGATACCTCTCTAAGCTTGAAAACCCATGAAAATGCAACTTCACAGTTTTAGGGTTTTAGAGGCTTTGGTTGTATATAGGGTCTCTTTAATTGATTCATGTGTTTTTTTAATTCTAATGAAGTTTGAATAAAAACATGAGGTGCATCAGGTCTTATCAAATCCCCTCCAATACTTCACACATGCCATTCATGAAGAGAGCAGAAAAGGATGTGATTGTCTTTCTTTTTGACACTTATAAACAAAATATCTTATTTCCTTGAAGAAGTGAAACCTTGTTATGCTTTCTTGAAGACATATAAATCATACTTCTTGATATTTAGTACTTATATAACACTTAATTCATTATTGAGGCTCATTATTAAGGATATATGGACTTATACATACCTACAAACCTGTATTTTAAGCTTGAAAAGATTTAATTTTAATGCAAAACCCTCACAATCATATTAGAAACATGTTATATATCCTATTTATAGCCTTATTAACCATAATTTTTTATTCTTGGATCCCTTTAAAAGCTCTAAAAATATATTAAATGCCTATAGACTTTCATTCTTCTTGTTTTTTGGCTGCAATATAGTCTATATGGTCTTACAACCACTAGAAACATGTATGGAACTTTGGAGACATACTTAGATCATGGTCTTAAACCAATGATAATTTACCTTTTTATGTTCTTTTTAAGGTATTTTAGGCCATGAAAACCCTAAATACATGAATAAAAATCTCATGAAACTTGGAAATAGATGTAATTATGCTTGCAACAATCTTGTTTAAAGTTCCATCTCTTGAAATCCTACTTAGACTATGGTGAAAACCTTGATTATAATGATCTTAATCTAGAAACCTTAGCCAAAAAACCTAAAACCTTTATAAAACATGATTTTATCCATTTTAAATAGCCCTTTTCTTTGTTGGGAGCTTGGAGGAGTTCATAAGGAGGCAATAATAAGAGCAAAAACCAAGTCAAATATGTTCCTTAAACAAAATGTATAGACTTTAAGGTTTACAAAGAAGTTTAAAACCCTAAACATGACATTTATACCCATTTTTAAATGTTTCACCACTCTTAATGACTTAATGAAATGGTTTTAATATCCTTTTTGATATATTCTCACATTGAAAAACACTTGTAATGCCTTAAGTCATCAAATAGGCCTGGTTAAGGCTAATATGACCTTGTGACCTCACAAATTCCCATAAGACCTATTATAACATGCAAATACATTATTTTATTCTAAAATGGTAAACATGAATGCATAACTATATCATACTAAGCTGATTTTGGCTCAAAAGTTCATGTTTATATCATGAGATATCAACGTGACTTGAAAATTCAATAGTTAACAAGAAACCAAATGAAAATCTAAGGGATGTGATTCAAAATAATTTTATCTCATTATCTCTTATGATAGAATGCATGGACATCATATAGATAATATTTTGGCTTTAATAACAAAGTAAAAAATATTATTGATAGAAGTAATCCTCCATTAGACATATCCACTAGAACACCACCTAATTCAAATACACCTATAATTAATAAACCTACTCAAATGTGGTTACATCTTCTAATCAATTTTTTTACAAACAAAAGTTACATAATGAACATTTCAAAAAAATTAAGTTACATATATAATAATTGAAAATAGTATATATATTAAAATAAAAGGTAAAATGAGAACAATTTGAGAGGATCCTCCTGCAACAATTCAATAAAAATGCATGAAATAATAGAATTAAAAAATGAACATAAGCACTAAATAGATTATATTGATCAAAGACCACTTCAAGGGGGAAACCTCCTTTTAGAAAGCTCAATAAAAATAATCTGTGGATGGCTTCATTGGCCTCAACACTTACTTATATATGAATTCTAATCTAAACAACCACTACTTCCTATGAATGTGGGATAAAACAAAATGATCATGGGATGACTTACAAAGCATATGTGTCTATAGAAACTATTAAACTAACAAAGTAAAAAGTAGATATATCACGGGTTCATAACACAATTACAAATGGAAAAATTGCAAAAAGAATCGCTTGATAAACAATAAAGTGTACTTATGAAAGAGGAAACCAAGAAATTAGATTTTTCTATGAAATAAAATCAAAATAAATATGTTCCTAACATTACTAATGTCACAAGAATGATTTCCAAGGGGAAAAATACAAAACATTCCTCATATCCAGAGCCTATGATTCAATAGATTAAAGATAAGGTACATATTGAAGAATAAGAAAATCCTAATAAAATAGTTATATCTCAAGATAATGACTTTATTAATGATTAAGATTATGATAATTAGGGGGATTGGTACAATATTAATGACTACATCAAATATGAAGGCAATAAAATTAACTATATTTTGAATGATAATGCAGTAGAAGATTTAATAAATGATAGACATGGAATTACATTTGGTGTTTATGACATGCATAATACAAGCCATACATATAGGCATTCACTTGATAAATTTTTTGGTTTGTAGTTGCATCATTTATGTACAAAAATTCTTTTTTTTTTCTTGATTTCTTAAATTCTTATTGTTTATTGATTTGATATCTCATTTATTATCCTATTTTCACATACATGTATTCATATGATTTTACATTTGGTCATTATTCTATCCGTTAGATTTTGTGTTCATTTGGCCCTTTCCTCTTGATTGATTATCTTGATCTGAACATTTGTGACACCTATCCTAAAATGATTCTATTGCACATATTTTACAGCATATTAATTGCTCACTTCTATGATGACTATATATACTTGTTATTATTATGGATTACATTGTGCTTACATATGCCTGCATGTTACATGATAATATACACCAAGCACATATAAAGCTTATTTAAAAACTTGAACCTTCAATATGACTACCATATTTCTCCTAATTTTAGAATCAGTCACTAAGAGTAGGTCCTTACAAAGCCTGAAGCACTCGAGATACAAATCAAGATTATCAATTCATAAAATATCAATAGCTAGTTTATAATTTACATACATTCAATGAGCATTATTTCATGCATACACCTAATAGGGATAAATACATGTGGTTTGAATTCCCTCTTCATAGTATTGAATATGTATGCAATATTCAACCAGTCAATAAGGAGTAGTTGAGGTTCGATCAACTCACCTTTTTGAGGCATAATTATATCATTATAAGTTGACCTAGGTTTTAAAGTGAAGGAGAAGAGTTTATGTGAGTTTCATGCATTATTAGACCTCTAGATCATAAATAGAACTAAAAGAGATGCAAGCAAACCTGCTTGTACCAAATATAAGGTAAAATTATACATAGATGGAACCATAAAATTTAAAACAAACCATCTGATGATACTAACTTGAGGTTTATGATAGGTTTGGGTACACATGGACATCAAAATCCCAAAATGAGCAACCTCAAGTCTAGTTGGATCCTTCATGTTTCTTGCACTCTATCTTAGTCTTATAAAGAATATAATTGTGCTATGTATATTATCCTTTAGTAATTTATATATTTATCAAGTGTGATTGTTAAATTAGCTAAAACCTATTACATTAAAATTTATGCTTAAGTGTCATATATTTTAATCTAAATTTAAGCCAATGTTTATATCCTAATAAAGTTCATTAACCAAAATAGGGTGAATAACTAGGAAGGCTCCCTCTTTTCATTTTCACCCTTTAAATTGGCCTTCAAGCCCAATTCAAAGTTTTAACTTTTTAATGAGACTTTTGAGTCACTCAACACACCCCACATATAACTTTGAACCCTTACAAGATTTTAGGACAAGTCAATATCAATAGAAAATGATGATTTCATCATAGGGAAGGGTGTGTCTACATTTCACAAAGACACCATATCACACTACACTTGGAACACACTCAACATACACTTGGAATAATCTATTAAATAAAAAAACTAAACTATAATTATAACTTAAAATCACATTATTACACAAATTACAATTACATGGCATAACCACATTCACATAACATAATGTCTCATTTATAGAACAATGACTAAGGTAGCTTCTAAGCAACATAAACATTGAATTGGTTCTCCCTCAATATTTTATGTGCACATTATTTCAAATACCTTGGCCGCCTATAAGCTACACACTTGATGAAAACCATCAAATACATCCAATAAATAAATCTTTGCCTATTTTTAAACAATAGTTAACAATGTATTATAAATATAATTAACCATCTATATCATAAACATAATTATCAAAATGATATAATTAATGCACTATAAAAATTTATCATGTATACCTTAATACATAACATCATATAAACCATGTACCATGGTATTATAGTCAAAATAGAGCTATTAAATGCATAATTATGAATCTCAAAAAATCAAGTCAGTATGATCATGCATAACAAAATAATATAGATAACCTAAAGTATTTAATACATCTCTAACCTATATTCGAATTAAAAAACATGATAACAAATTATAGTATCATTATCCAAATACAATCTTCGTAACCTTATGATACAAAATAAATATAACATAGTTTGATCAGTTACTTGAGAAAAAAATAAAAATATATAGGAAAAAATTAGACTTGCACATAATATACATCCCCCAGTTCCTACCCACACTCTACCTTAAAACATAGTCTGATGCAACATGACATTTACATCCACTGCCAAAACAAACATAGGTTTGGCCCTATAGTTATCCCCTTCCTCAACCCTCAGGGAATTAGTCTATAACCCACTTTAGTGAAAATGTATCCATCAAATCAAGGACACCCTTATTTGAAATATTGTACCTCTCCTTAGTTTTTTTCATCCCTTAAAAGGATGGAAACCTTTCAAACATGGCCAAAACCTATCATACATGTTGTGGCCTTAAGAATATATAAATATATTTTTATATATAAATACATATTAAAGGCCTAAATTATTTTATTATTTAATAATATATGAATAACACTATTTTTTAATAAATTAAAAATACTTTAATATAATGCCTAGGCATTAATTAAAAAAAAAAAATTAAAATAACTAGGGTTAATGCAGAACAAAAGAACACATTTTTTTGTTGTTTAAATATATATATATATAATTTTTTGGTAGAAAAACAAAGCAATAAATCTTACAATATATTATCTATAATTTAAAATAACATTTATTTTTTTACTTATAAAATCTAATTATAAGGATCCTATCCTCTTCTTTAAAGCTAAAAAATAAAGCACTAAAGTGTAACTACAAATGCAAGTAAAATTAGTTTATATATTTTTTCTTTATTTTTAAAGATAATAATCAAATGGGAGAGTTTCAAGGTAAAAACTTTCCATATATATATATATATATGGAAAGTTTTTAATATATATATATATATATATATATATATATATACATACACATATACATATATGTACACACACACACACACATAGATATATCTATATATAGATATACATATACATATATGTACACACACACACACACTCATGTATGTATGTATGTATGTCCATATATATACATACATACATACACACACACACACATATGTATGTATTTATGTCCATATATATACATACATATACATATACATATATATATATATATATATATATATATATATATATGCAAACTGTAGACCTCTACCTTATTCACTTAAAAAACAAAATTACAATGACATAGAACATAAAGTGTTATTATTTTAGATTTTTTTTAATTTTAAAATAATAAAACTCAAAATATTGAATATTCACACATTGTATATACATGAATAACACTTGTAATTTTATAAATATAATCCCACATATATTTAATATTACATTAGTTTTCATTATAATAATCAAATACAATTAAATATTGACATATACAAAAATTTCACAATAAATATAAAACTTTAATAATTGTCTAAGTACACTAAATGAAACTATAAATAATAATTCAATGTTTTTTTTGTAATAAACTTTGTGATTTATATCAAACAAATAATTTTTTAATAGATATTGGCTACCATATCTAAACCTAATACAAACACACATATCATTCTTGAAAAATGCCTACATGAATACACAATGGGAATCTCTTTGTATTTCCAACAAACCCATAATTAAAGCACAACATTCCCAGCACCAATCACAATAACAAGGCATCTAAAATCATAATACGTGAAGATTTGTTAACCTCCAAACCATATGATGTTATCAAGTAGTTTGTTATCATCAATCCTTAATGCCAAGGTAGATATTAGACCACAATTATTATCAACATTTACACATGCCTCATAGTTCAAACATAATGAATATTACAAACTATAGAGATCAAAAATCTAGGGAGGACACACAAATTGGGTTTTTTCCATACCATAAAATCAAATCAAAAATAAATTAAATCCAAACTAATCATTATGGTGACCCACTTGGGTTACCCTCATGGGGGAGGAGAGAAAGGGATTATCAAATGATAATATACATTAACTCTTCTTACTTCAAAACATAATTCTTTTTTTATTTTGTAAATGTCACAAACCAAAATAATATGAGGGGATTTGGCCTATAGCCCAAACCTTTTTCTCTTAAATCTTGTTCCATCCTCTAGGTGAGATACCAAGCATATTTTTCAGGGTTAAAATCTCATCAAGGCCTCCTTAATCCTTCTCCCATGACAGATACAAAGGATTCCCCATACATATAAATAAACATAAAAAATTATAAATGGACTTCATAATAGACACTATAAAATAATACTATAACAAAGCTACAAATCCTAATTTAAATGTTCCAATGTTTCAAGAAATATAACAACAAAAAATCCATGCCAAACCAAAAATGATACAATTATAAGTGGGCTCTAAAAAAAATTTATAAACTATGAAAACATAAATGAAATATAAAATAAATAGTTGCATGTACCTCCTGTCTTTCACTCCTCCACTTGAATTTGTTTTTCATCTTTTGTGCTTCTCCTCTCTCTCCTTTCTCTTTCACTTCTAAGGTTTCAAAATTAAGATTACTGGGAAAATTCTAGGTAGAAAAGGTATAGAGGATACTATATATAACACCCAATGAGGGTTGGACATGTGCCCACTCCCTTGGTTTAACTTGTTATATCCTTTACCCAAGGCATTCCTAGGGAATCTCAATCTAAATGAAGCTAAATTATCTTTGACTAATGCATTTTTCACATAGTTCAATGTTCCACCCATATGGGCACACTAAAAAAGTAAAAAGTTGGTTTTAGGAATTTTTTATTTTTAGACATGAAAAACCATCCTAATTTGGAATGACTTAGGGATAATATTTATCCAAGATAAATACATTATATGAATGTGTCCACATGGGTATAACATATTTTGTACACATGATCACAGAAAGGTGTAGAATGTGCTAGGGTAAAATGTAAGTGTGATCATATACATCAACTAGGGGAATGGATGTGGTTATTGTAGACACTAAAATCAAGTATTAGACACTTGTAAATATTGACCTATATTCACCTTACATGAATTTTTCATACACATATGTCTCTTTCACATGATTCTCTCACATTTGCATGCTTTTTATGGGTTTGACCTTTCTAATTTTCTATTAATAACCTACAAGAATTCCCAAGTTTGTGCCTAACCTATTTATTAGCATACTCAGATTATCTCCATATAATCATGTTAATATTCCTATATTTCAGACAAGTCTAGAATACTTAGATGCATGTATAATTATATAGTTTTACAAGTCTGATGGACTCATCCCATTGGAATCCTAATAGTCATTTTCTAAATTCAAAACATCTTTATGGGTCGGCCCGAATGTTTTTTATGTTATTGTAATGAGAAATTATCCAAAGAGACATATATAAATACATAGTAAATATCATTTTATTATATCATATAGCATCATCTAGTATGGTCAATCAATTTATTTTTACACTTGAATGTTCAAAAATTCAATAATCAGTCACAAGGAGTAGTCCCTATCCAAGTTTGAATCACCTAATCCAAGTGAATTTTGTCTTTTTCCAAGTTTCAAAATATACATTAGTAATTTAATTCATTAAAGGATCACCATTTCACACATACACCTAAAGGGGATAATTTCATGCATTTTAACTTCCCTCTTAATAACATTTGATACATACGTAGTGCTCATCCATTTATTAGGGAGTGGTTGAGGTTGGATCCACCCACCTCTTTCTAATTTTTATAGGCCTAAAACTACTATCAAAATTGGACATAGTGTTTCAAATATAATGAGATAGGTTTCTAGATACTAATTACATAGTTATCCCTTAATGTATTACATGTAGGTGTAGTATAATGTGCCAAAATAGAGATGCATATTCTATTAAAATGAAGCCCATAAAATATATATGTTATCATATAGTAGGAATCCATAGACTAAAGGACTCATCTTGATAGATCCAGACATCGAATTCCTAATTTGAGAAATTCATAATCTACTTTTAGTCCTTTATTCATTTGAATTTTGTCTTAGACTTACACAAAATAGTAGCATGCTAAGTATCTTAATCCCTTGGGTCATTTATATTTATATCACATGATATTATTCAAATAATATTTATCCTTTTATATTAGTGAACCTATTTATTTAGTGAGTGCATCAAAACCCTAGGTTTACCTTAGAATTTCATCTTTATTTATATTTTTAATATATTTATCTTGGGGTTTGATTTTCATTTCTGATTTATTATTTTTTCCATATTCATATATGAAAATTTATTTATTTTACTTTTACCCCTAGGGTTTCATGCTCATTTTCCTACTAGTTCTTCCTTTCCTAAGAGTGTGGTTAATCCTCTTACTTGTTAGGCTCATATCTAATTCAGAACAACTCTTTTTAAAACACTCAAAGGTTTATTTACATAATATGATTGAATAAAAAACTTATTATTTTTCAAAAAAATTATATGAAATTTTCAAAATTATGGTTTTACTATTTTTAGTAAATTTGGTGTAGAGAGTGAAGGGTGTATCTATATTTAAAATAATTTTTACATCTCATTTATCTTTTTTAATCAATAATTTCTTTTTTTTCTAAATAATACTCACCTATTTCATGTTTTGGACTCTTTATTTAACCATTGTCAATTCATATTTTTGTATATATGCACTTTTAAGGGTTTTATACTTTCTTAAGCATTTTAGATTTATGAAATTAAATCCAATTTTTATACCAAATTCTAATCTCACCTTATTCTATGTTTACTCTCATCTTAGAGGTGGGATTTTTACTATTATTTGTTGTTATTTTTAGGTTTTTTAAATTCAAAATGAGTGACCATTCTAAAACCCCTAATATCCCTCAGCATTTAGATTTTTCTATTTTCTAACCATTCCATGCCTTATGCTTATAAAAGTGAATGGACTAATATCCAAGCTTGTGTGATTAAAAATGTTAATTATAGAGAATAATAATATAATGACTATGATTATGATTAATAGGATGATTCATATAATAGTGATGAATATAGTGAAGTATAAGAAGAACAAGATGATTTTAAAATCAATACTCCTAATTTTATACAATATATTAAACACATATTAGAATAAGATGAAACTAGTGATGGATTACATAATATACTTCTTGATTTTTATGGCATCTCACTTGAGAAAGAAGATATAAATATCCATGCATAAATGATACACATAATGGTTCTCATGATGTTTTTCCATGCAATGATATTTGTAAATAAAATTATGCTTATAGTGATATACAATATATTGATATTCCCATTTCTCAACTAGAATGCAATATTAGATTTTGTCTTGAAGTGAAATATAGTGTTAGTCCTTATTTTCTTAAAATGATAAATGATGCAAAAGAATGTGATGTTTCTTATCCTAATCTAAAAATGAAATATGATATTATTCCTTATTCTCTTGGAAATAATGTGATTATATTTTTTATAATTTACATGAGACTTATATTGAGACATAATGTGATGCCATCTTTATGTTTTCTCTAGGAATAAATTATGATGATAAATCCAAGTTATGCAATAATATTTTCATAGTATTTGATTCCAATTTTTGTAATTATGTTATTATATAATGTGATTCAAAATTATGTAATGATATTTCCAAGATATGAAATGATGGAAAAAATGTGATGAATCCATTATAACTATGTTTAGGATAGATGGTGAGATAAAACAAATGAATGAATATCTCCAAACCACTACTAACCTACGATATCATCTCTATGATACATGACATAGGTGACTCCAAAATCAAGTTATCTCTCTCACTTTACAAAATTAATCATGTGATTTTAATATAAGTAATAATATCATCTTAGGACAACTTGTAACATAAATACTATTCAATTATAATGATATAAAACTATGTATCATGCTTAAGTTTAAATTGTTTGATGGCCATGGAGATCACAATAGACACTTGACTAAGTATTTACTTTATTTAAATAAATGCTCAAATGATGAAATAATATTATTAAAATATTTCCATTAAAGTTATTAAGGGGAAGCATTAGATTAGTTCTATAGTATACCTAGTGGCTCTTTACCTTATTTTAAGAATTTAGAATAAGTTTGCTTATCCAAATTTATTAATAAGAAGGTTACTAAATTCACCTTGGAACATCTTCAAATATTAAAAGGACATTATAAACTTCATAACTATTACATTTTACAATTTAAGAATAAATTATATTATTTAATGTATCAATCCTCAAATTTGGAAAATAAATTTACATTTAGCATGGTTCTTATGTATCCACTTAAGTAAATGGAACTTTACAATCTTTATACTTTTTTTGAGATAATTATATGGATATTTTCACCTATGCCTTTAATCTTACTTATGATTCACATAATTTAACAAGTTTAAGTGATTCAAAACCATATTCACCCAAGAAGAAAATTTTACATAAGGAAATTGAACTAAGTATAACACCTTCTAAAACAAAGATTCCAATCAAGGCGATTAATAAAAGGAAAGATGAAAAAGATATGGTTTACAAGGAAAAAGTTAATATGAGTGCACATACTACAAATAAGACTTAAGTTCAATAGTTTCAAAGATAGAGCAAGTGTTATTGTATATACATTAATTGATAAAAAACCATTCAAATTATCTCTTAATTACTATCACCCTCCCCATCACCTTGAATGAGTGGAGACATGACCATTTTTTAACTATCATCATATCAATGGAGATAAAGATGAAAATTGAGATGCACTACAACAAATATTGGTCAACTTGTGGATAGAAGGGTTATTAGATAGGGTATAGTCAATAATGAGTTAACAATGTCCCCTTCTTAATATTCATGTACTAATCATTCCAAGAAAACCTAGATATCCCATGACATTCCTTTAAAGGTGCCAATGGTCCCTTAGGCTTCCATGGAAGGTATCACTAGTATAAGATCTTCTAGTTCACACTCTACAAAGAAGGATTTATTTGAGGATGTTCTTATCAAGGAACAAATGATCATTCCATCCCTTATTTGAGGTGAATATATAGAAGGTATTTTTATAAATAACAATAAACAATACAACACATGTACAGTTATATTTTTTAAGGATTTTGGATATAGTGATCGATATTTATATCATAAACATACTTATGAGAATTTCATGGGGCATGTTAATATATTAATTTCTCTTTAGCTAAAAATAATAGATACATTATTATATGTATATATGATTATTTGAGAAGGCAATATCACATTGGGATAATCATGGTTATATCAAATGGGGGGAAAATAGCATTAATATCACTATCTATTTTATTTTTCAATATGGTTTGCTTATATAATATAGATTTAGAATAAGTATGAATCAATATACATTTACATCTTATCCAACACAAGTGTGGATACCAAATATTGCTCAAGTAGTTTAGAATCAAAGAAGGAAACAATTAAATAACATTACACAACAAGTGTATGAAAATAACCCATTCCAAATCATCATGGGAAAATTACAAAATAAGGATTCAATTAACAATGAGGGTCTAAATTATTCACAGCTCTTATTTTTAAGTGGTTGGAAATTTTGCATTATTGCTTATTTCATTTATTCTTCCATATTCACATACATATGTAGATATGGTCTTACATTGATCATTATTATATCCCTTACTTTATTGTGACTATGGTATTTTTATCTATCCCTTACCTTTTGATTACTTATATTGATTCAAACATATATGGAATCTATCCTATAATGATACATCATCTACAACAACGTTATACAAATTACACATTATTTTCAGCATATTAATTTCTCATTATTTCACATAGACTATATACAGTCATTATGGCCTAAATTGAGTTTACATGATCACATACATTATGGATATAAATTATATGAGCATATAAGTCTAGTTTTTGGTACTTGACAATGAAAATCTTAATAAACATTTACCATGCAGAATTTGTGTGTATAAACATAATCCTAATCCATCATTATCTAACAGTTTCAAGTTATCATATGAGTTAAAATTTCCATTATACTATTACACACATACATGAACATCACTGTATATTTTAATTTTACAAAATATCATGGACAAACATTTCTAGACTCTCAATTTAGTCCACTTGTACATAGGTCAATTTCACTAGATTTAGTCAATATCATCAGTTGATTCTACCTAATCCAATTAGAATTGACCCTCTCCTAGAAATGATTAATTTTCAAAAGCAAACCTTTATATAGGGTTTTTAGCTTATAAAATTACCTAATTTAACTCATTTATAAACAAATAAAGGTCTCATTAAATGTTACATCCTATCCCACTCTATTAAATCTATTTAAGTATTATTAAGGGATATGGAACTAATGATTTCTAGTTCTAATTTTCATATGATATCTAGATTTTTATGTTATATGATTGCTAGTCATATTGTATTTTTGTGATTAGTTATGTTTTAGGACATTTTCATATGTTTATACTATATTCTATGATCATGTTTGACTAGGATTTCATTTTTAAATTGATTTGCATTACATTAGTTTATTGATAAATTATATATTATGGGTATTTTATCACTTTTTATAAGCTCAAACTAACTACATTTTATTTGATTGAGGTGGTTACAAGACTATCCTACCCTCTTATAGTGGTACAGAGGGAGAGTACCATATGGGAGAAAGGTGTAGATATCATCAATGTGGATAAATTGACCTAAATGAAAACTCATATACACACACCACAATCTTGTTTTCTTAGATAAATAGATAGAAATTAGTATTCTACTAATATGTTGAGTGTTAGTTACATTGTTTGTCCTTGTATATAGTAAGGCATGTTTTCATTTATTTTGAGTGGTTACTTATCTTGATGCTTTGATTATCATAATACATAGATTTTGAGTTTGTTATCATGTTTCATTAAAACATAATATGAATTAGATTTTATTTAATTGTGCAAGGTAAACCATTTATATGTTTTAACACTTAGGAGAGTGTTAGGTGTTTATTGATCTTGTTTAATTTGTTTATCTTATGCCCCTTTTTGGTGACATAGTGAGGAGGTAAAATAGGGTAAAATTATTGGACATAGTCATTGAGGTCTAAATAATTATCATCGATGTCAAAGGAAATATGTGTTATCATGAATTAATGTCAAAGGTGTTGAGTTGAACAGACTTGTGTGTGTACTTTGAATGCCTTTTCTCACATGGTTATCTTGACAAGATATGGCTAAGCACATAGGATGATGTTATCAACATTTTCACGTATGGTAGCATCTAAAGGAAATGATCACACTATGATAATCATGTTTATGTCTATTCTTTATGGTCTAAGTTCTATGTCATAAGGATGAATACAACAAATGTTACAAATGCATAAGGTTGTTTCCATACTTAGCCAATTTTGCACCTCTGTATTTGTCGAGGGAATTTTTTCAAGAAAATGTTAAAGGCAATTTTTTTGAAAAATTAGCTAAGTATTTGTTAGAAAAATTATCTACAACAAAGTTTTTGAAGGAAATGAGTGCCACTTGGAATTATTTTAGAGAAACTATCTTGCAGAATTCTTTCAAAAAAATTGACCCAAACAAAAATTTTGAAGGACACTTTACAAAAAGTTTGAAGGGCAAGTGGACCATTCAAAAGTTCCAAATGGATATTTTTAGAAATTCCAAAGGGAAAGTAAACCATTCAAAAGTTTTGAATGGATATTTTCAAAAATTCCAAAGGGCAAGTGGACCATTCAAAAGTTCCATAGGGATCTTTTCTAAAAGTCTGAAGGGCAAGTGGACCATTTAAAAGTTTTGAAGGGATCTTTTCAAAATCCTGAAGGGTAAGTGGACCATTGAAATATTTTAAAGGGATAATTTAAAAAAACTCAAAGGGTAGGTGGACCATTGAAAATTTTCTAAAGGGTTTGTGTCCTACACAAAATTTTTAAAAGATATGAGTGAATAAATGAAGGGCAATTCAAAATTCCTAAAAGGCACTTAGACATTTTGTCGAGGAAATTATCATGAAGGGCGCTTTGACAAAAATCCTACAGAAATTGTCTTGAAGGGAACTTAGATAAAAAAAACTTGTGAAAATTATCTCGAAGAGCACTTAGACAAAAAATCTTGTAATAATTTGTTTGAAGGATAATTCAAATGAAGAAAGCACATTTGCAAAGTTTCCAAAGGACACTTGCAAAGTTCTGAAAGATAGTTTACAAAATCCCAAAGGGCAGTTTGATTAAAGAGAAAGAACACTTGAAAGTGTTAAAGGATAATTATGGAGGACATAAATCTAGTTCAAAAAAGATGAAAGGCTTCCAAGACAAACTCCTAAAAGGCATATAAGCAAAGATAAATATCGAGCATGTCTAAGACAATCGAAAGGAGAGAAAGAAAACCAATCATATAAGAGATAGAGAGATGAAAGAAATATCTCAATGGTTAATGTAAGAACAAATACATGCTATTTTAAAATATCCAATTACTTTAGGAACATTGGATAAAGAGATTGATGGTTCTATTTCAAAAGATGAAATAGTGCATACAAAATATTTGACAGTTCAAGATAGATTGTGAATGGCACCAAAGAAAAGATGAAAAATCCTAATTTAAAGACATGACCAAGTTAATTATTAGCTCAAATTTTCTACACAAATCTTGAGATATATCAATCCAATCAATCAATCCTTGATTAAAGAAGTGACATAGTTATGACCTGAATCTAGCAGTTGCCAAAAATAGTAAAGAGATCTAAACATTATAGTGTGATGCATGAACTAAGACATGGGAAAGTGTATATGTCAAAGTCATATTGAATGAGAATTGAGAACTAGAACTAGTTAAGGGGATTTGAAATGTGAACATGTTAAAAATATGAAACCCTAGACTCATTTATCCATATATGCAACATCTAGAACTTTGCATGTGTTGTTGCCACTACTATCATTGTAATTAAAGAAAGGGTGTTATCAAAGCAACTCAAAGTGTGTCAATTCAAGATGTATGTAGACATATAATAAAATTTAGAAGGATAGAGAGTTAGGTAGAGAAGAAGAAATGGAACATAGAGAATGTGTAGAGATTGAGTAGAGAGGAATAAAGAGCATACAAAGAACGTGTAGAGAGTGAGCAGTTACA
This sequence comes from Torreya grandis, assembly GCA_037957365.1. Taxonomy (NCBI): domain Eukaryota; kingdom Viridiplantae; phylum Streptophyta; class Pinopsida; order Cupressales; family Taxaceae; genus Torreya; species Torreya grandis. The sequence goes on along the minus strand of JARHVA010002464.1, from coordinate 528,545 downwards.
GACTAGACTTGTAACAAAGAAACTAAACTTGATTCATTTTTGAATCTATCTTGTAAATTATAGTTGTAGCTCCATAGATATAATTGGTTGGTGCCTTTATAAAAATCAAGTTGGTGCTCATTTAGGGGATTGGTGTCTCCTAAGGATAGGTGTCCTTAAATTTAACCAAGTGTGGTTTTGCTAATGAGGTGTTTTAACTATGAGGCTAGATTAGAATAGTAGATTCTAGAAGTTATTCTCACCATGGTTTTTCCCTTTGGGTTTTCAACATATAAATTTGATGTAATGTATTTTTATGTGTGTGTGTGATCTCTACATATGTTCTTTAATATGCATATGAATTTGTATCTCCTTAAAAGTTTAAAAGAACTAGTTTTAGTTATTTTACTGATTCACCCCCCCTCTCAATAAATAGTTGTCAGATCCTAGGGTTCCTTAGGAGAAGCTTAATCATCTCAGGTAGATCTTGGTTAGTGAACACAATGACTAGTCAATAAGGATCCTCCTCAAACAAAGCACCTCTATTTAATGGATCCAACTATGCTTTTTGGAGAATATGAATAGAAACATATCTATCCTCATTAGGATTTGATGTATGGATGTCTATAATAAATGGATATATAGCTTTTTTTGTAGCTCCTAGTAATCAGGCTACCAAGAAATCATATAAAAATAATTCCAAGGCAAAGAATGTTATTCTTTGTAGACTATCAAATTTAGAGTTCATAAAAGTTATACATTGTCAAAGTGAAAAACACATCTAGAACAAGTTAAAGATCATCTATGAAGGAGATGACAAGGTGAAGCAAGCCAAGATACAAACATACAAAGGGAAGTTTGAGAGTCTTAAGATGAATGAATTGGAAAATATTGTCAACTACCTCCTCAGGGTATATGAAATAGTGAATGCAATCAGAGGTCTTGGAGAAGAAATGGAAGAGTCAACCATAGTCAAGAAGGTATTAAGATCTTTTCCATTAAGATATGATTCAAAAATCTCTATAATAACAAAATCAAGAGACTTGGATAAACTCATTGTTGATAAGTTGCATGGAACATTCATAGCCTATGAAATGAGAATGGGAGAAACTAACACCTTCAAAAGAGAAATTGCATTAAAAATAATGAAGCAGGTAAAAGAATAAATAACCATGTCTAAATCTAAGGAGACTGATGGAGAAGAAGCTAACTTTGTCAAAAAATTAAAGAGAGGATTAGGAAAATACAAAGGAAAGCTACCATTCAAATTATTTAACTATGGTAAGGTAGGACACTTTGCTATCAAATGTCCTTATAATAAAAAAGACAATTATGAGCAAGTAGAGAGCAACAAAAAGGTGAAACCTCACTATGAAAAAAAGGAAGAACTTCTTCAAGATTATGAAAGGTTTATATACAAAAGACTATAGTGACTCAGTGAAAGGTATTGATAGTGATATTTTAGATGATGATCATGACTATGCTTTTGTAGCAAAGGGAAAAGAATTCTTATTCATGGTAGAAGAATCCACTCCCATAAATCAAGAATAGGATGAAGATGAAGATTGGGATGAAGAAGAAGAAGGTGAAATTGATCTAGAAGGTGAACTAGTTTGTGCTCTAAAAGAGATTGAGAAACTAAGAAAAGAGAAATCAAAATAGAAGAAGCTTGGGTAGAAGGAACTTGAAAAATCTAATCAAATTATAGTGACTCTAAAAACTCAACTTGAGGAGGCTAAAATAATAGAATTAGTTAATACAAAGCTATAGACAAAATCCAAAGAATGCATGAAACTTGATGCAAAAATAGTAGCTTTAAGGAAAGAACTTGAGAAGGTAAAAATTCAACTAGACAAAAGTCTAAAGTTGACAAAAGGATTAGACATTCTTAATTAATTAATCAATGGTTAGAAGCCTTAAAATGAAAAATCTGGTCTTGGATATGAGAAAGGAAATGGTTCATCAACTAGTACGTCAACCAACCTCTATGATAATTTCAAGATAGGAGGAAGAGTAGAAGCAAAGAAAGAGAAGGTTAGCAAGGATACTATGAATGATCCAAACAAAGATAAAGTGAGGAGAATAAATTCTAGGAAAAAGTTTGAAATCAAAGATGTAGAAAGATATACTCAAGTGATAGACTTGAAGAAATAAAGGCGTATGAAAGTTAATTATATTCCACTAAAGAATGTTATGACCAGGTATTATTCATCCTTTTACAGTTATTATTATAGTTGTAATCAGTTTGGTCATAGGGCTATTGAATGTAGAGTTGTTCCTACTAGAAGAATTAATTTTGTAAGTAGAAACTCATTTTATCATCTGCTAGATTCAAGTATAATGTGCTAAATTTTCAATAATTTTGATCATATAGCTAAGCATTGTAGGACCAAATTTGCAATGTCAAAATGATATAATGTAAATAAAGGTAAGTCTCTTAATAATAACAAAGGTTCACAAGTGATTGATAAAGAAAATAAATGGACAAATGAGAGACCCAAGAAAATGTGGAAAGTGAAAAATCTATCCTTGATTGCTCAAACGACACTCCATGCCAAAGAACAAAAATTGTGGGTGATAGACAGTGGGTGTGCAAAGCACATGACTAGTGACAAAAGCAAGTTTACCAAGTTGATCAAGTGTAAGGAACTATCAGCTTGGGAGACAACATAATAGTAAAAATCAAAGGCAAAGGAACCCTGCACATAGATGGTAAGCTTCCTACACATGGTGTTCTTTATGTCAAAGGATTGAAGTATAATCTACTAAGTTTTAGCCAAATATATGATAATGGATATAAGGTTATATTGGATGATAAAGTTTTCAAGATAAATAGATATATAAAAATAGTTGTATAAGGGAAAAGGATGATGAATGATATCTACAATCTTGTTGAGGTAAACAATAATAGTTGCCTCATAGAAAAGGTTGATGAAAGTTGGTTATAGCATAAAAGAATGGGACATGTCAATTTTGATAATCTATTAAAATTAAGTTTGAATAAGTGTGTAATACATATGCCCAAGATAACCAAACCCAAAGATACTACATGCAAATAATGTCAATTAATCAAGTAAACAAGCGTCAAGTTTCAAACAAAAGAATATACAACTACAAAGCCTCTGCAATTAGTCCATACTGATCTTTATGGTCCTACCAAGACAAAAGGATCAAAAAGAGTTCATTTATTCATGTTATTTATAGATGATTACTCAAGAATGACATGGGTAACCTTTTTGAAGTATAAATCTAAAGCCTTTGAGAGATTTAAGATCTTTAGAGCCATGGTTGAAAATTAAATGGGAAGAAAGATCAAATGTTTGAGATTTGATAAAGGTGGAGAATTCACCTCTAATGATTTCATATAATATTGTGAGAAGCATGGGATTAAAAGGCACTACTCTTCTATAATAACTCCATAGAAAAATGGAGTTGTTGAGAGAAAGAATAGGACTATTAAGGAGATGGTTAGAACAATGTTGAAAGAGGCTAAACTATCTAATGGATATTGGAGAGAAGCAGTCCAAATAATAGTATACATACTGAACAAAGTTCAACTGAGGGTGAAAAGTGTTAAAATTCCATATGAACTATGGTATGGAAAGCTTGCATCAATTAAGTACTTTAGAGTGTTTGGAAGTAAATGTTACATTAGAAGAAAGGAGGACAAACTAGGCAGCTTTGAGTCAAGATGTGATGAGGGAATTTTGCATGGTTACTCTACTCAGAGTAAATCCTATGTATGTTACAATAAGAGGCTACATAAAATATTTGAAAGCATCAATTTCAAGGTCAAAGAAGGATTTAAACATATTAAGCCTGATGAGGAAATCAGAATTAAATAATTAAAAGGAGTAGAAAATGAAGAGGATAGTGAAGAGGAGGAAGAAAAGACTAAAAAGGTACCTCCAAAGTTTATTCAAAAGTACCATCCCAAGGAGTAGATAATTAGCAATAAAAATGAAGGAGTTCAGACTAGGAAAAGAGATAGAATGCACAAGGAGCAAGTAAGTTTTTCTCTATTTTTAGAAATTGAGCCTAAGACCTTTAGTGAAGCTAATAAGGATAAAAATTGGTTAAAAGCCATGGAAGAAGAACTGAGTCAAATAGAAAAGAAAAAAACCTAGGAATTAGTTCCTAGACCCTCAAACAAGAATGTGATAGGAACAAAATGGGTTTATAAAAACAAACTCAATGAAGATGGAGATGTCATAAGAAACAAAGTAAGATTGGTGTGTAAGGGATATGCATAAGTAGAAGGCATAGACTTTGAAGAGACATTTGCTCTAGTGGCAAGACTGGAAGCCATAAGAATTTTTTGGGCATTTTATATTCATAAGAAGATTAAAGTATATCAAATGGATGTAAATTCAGCCTTCTTGAATGGAAACTTAGAAGAGGAAGTCTACATTGAACAACCAAAAAGTTTTCAGCTAGTGGATGAACAAGATTATCTGTACAGACTAAAGAAGGCACTATATGGTTTGACACAGGCACCTAGAGCATAGTATTCAAGATTGGATCAATACCTACAACAACAAGGTTTTATCAAAGGATGTGTAGACAATAATTTATACTTTATATTACAAGGTATGCATATGTTAATTATTATTGTCTATATATATGATATCATCTTTGGAGGTGGTAATAATAATATGTGCAAAGAAATTTCCACATAAATGCAAATTGAATTTGAAATGTCTATGCTATGAGAACATTATTTCTTTCTTGGTCTACAAATTTCATAAACCAATGAAGGGATATTCATATATGAAATAAAGTATGTGAAGGAGATGCTCAAGAAATGCAAAATGGAAGATAGTAAACCAGTTAGTACTCCCATGATAACTGAATGAAATATAATCAAAGAAGATTAGTCCCCTGATGTGAATAATATAATGTACAGATCAATGACAAGTAGCATGTTTTACCTAGCTACATCGAGACTAGACATCATGCAAGTTGTATTCATGGTTATAAGATTTCAAGCAGCTCCCAAGTAATCAAATGTCAATGTTATGAAAAGAATATTTAGATATATCAAGAGCACAATTGACTATGGTCTGTGGTACCCCACAAGTGAAGATCTCACTTTGATTGCATATGCATATGTTGATTGGGTAGGAAGTGTGGATAACAAGAGAAGCACTAGTGGTGGTCCATTCTTTCTTGGAAATAGACATGTGTCATGGCTGAGCAAAAAATAAAAGTTGATTATACTTTCTACAATAGAATCAGAATATGTAACAGTAGTAGCATGTTGCACCCAAGTCTTGTGGATGAAGCAAACTCTCAGAGACATCAAGGTAAAATACCAAGAACCTATTTTTATCTTTTATGATAAATCAAGTGCCATAAACATATCTAAGAATCTAATTATTCATTCTAGAACCAAGCATATATCCATCAAATGTCATTTTCTAAAAGAAAAGGTTGTAGATCAAGATGTCAAAATTGAGTATGTGCCAACAAAGGACCAAATTATAGATATATCTACCAAGCCTCTTCCCAATGAGCAATTTGAGTACCTTAGAGAGAAGTTGGTAGTGGTGGCTCCCAAACCACATCACTAGCTTCTAGTGATAGGGCATAAATCTAGGGGGACTATTGAAGGCAATTATTAACTCCTAGATTAAGAGAAAAGGTAGTCTAGTGAGAAATCTACATTCCCTTTGCTATTTGATAATAAAGGAGGTGATAAAGGTGTGTTGGCTCTAGATCATTATGCCTATATATATATAGAGATATGTTGATTATTGATTGGTCTTTTAGATCAATGCTATTTAAATGATCATTTGGAGAATCATGGAGCCAAGGGAGCTAATGTACCATTGCCTACAGGGGAGTTACTCACAAAGTGTTCTAGCCTATCAGGGCCAAGGATTGGAACAACCAAGATTCTAGGAAAGGAGCAGATTATTGACATATTATGGTAGAGACTCTTTGTCATTAATGTCAAAGGGGGAGAAATTAGAATGAAGATAAAGGAGTTAAGTCATTATGATGATGAGTTGCCATCAATGGAGATTGTTGGATATAGTCATTGATGTCAAAGGTAGCATGTGTTATCATGCATTAATGTCAAAGGTGTTGAGTTGAATAAACTTGTGTGTATACTTTGAATGCCTTTTATCACATGGTTATCTTGAAAAAATATGGCTAATCACATAGGATTATGTTATCAACATTTGCACATATGACAGCATATGAAGGAAATGATCACATTATGATAATCAAGTTTGTGTCTATTCTTTGTGGTCTAAGTTCTATGTCATAAGGATGAATACAGCAAATGTTACAAATGCATGAGGTTTTTTCCATACTTAGTCAATTTTTCACCTTTGTATTTATCGAGGGAATTCTTTTGAGAAAATGTTAAAGGTAATTTTTTTTAAAAAATAGCTAAATCTTTATCAGATAAATTGTCTGCAATAAAGTTTCCAAAGGAAATGAGTGCCACTTGGAATTCTTTCAGAGAAACTATCTTGGATAATTCTTTCAAAAAATTTATCCCAAACAAAAAATTTGAAGGGCACTTTGCAAAAAGTACAAATGGCAAGTGGACCATTCAAAAGTTTTGAAGGGATCTTTTCAAAAAGTTCAAAGGGCAAGTGGACCATTCAAAATTTTTGAGGGGATATTTTCAAAAAGTTTGAAGGGCAAGTGGATTTTTCAAACGTTCTAAAGGGATATTTTTAGAAATTCCGAAGGGAAAGTGGACCATTCAAAAGTTCTAACGGGATCTTTTCAAAATGCCAAAGGGTGAATGGACCGTTTAAAGCTTCTAAAGGGATCTTTTCAAAAAATCCAAAGGGCATGTGGATTGTTTTAAAAGTTCTAAAGGATATGTGTCTTACACAAAATTTTTGAAAGATATGAGTGAGTAAATGAAGGGAAATTTGAAAGTCTTGAAAGGCGTTTAGACATTTTGTCAGGGAAATTTTCCTAAAGGGTACTTTGACAAAAAGACTGTGGAAATTGTTCCAAAGGGAACTTAGATAAAAATCTCATGCGAATTGTCCTGAAGGGCACTTAGACAAAAAAAACCATGAAAATTGTCTTGAAGAGCACTTAGACAAAAAATATCATAATAATTTATATGAAGGATAGTTTGAATGAAGAAAGGACATTTATAGAGTTTCCAAAGGACACTTGCAAAGTTTTGAAAGATAATTTACAAAATCTCGAAGGGTATTTCGATTAAAGAGAAAGGACACTTGAAAGTACCAAAGGATAATTATGGAGGACACAAGGCTAGTTTTAAAAAGCTGAAAGGCTTCCATAACAAACTCCCAAAAGGAATATAGGCAAAGATAAAGATCGAGCATGTCTAAGATAATCGAAAGGAGCAAAAGTGAACCAATCATATAGGAGATAGAAAGATGTAAGAAAGAGCTCGATGGTTAAGGTAAAAAAAAATACATGTTATTTTAAAATATCTAATGACTTGAGGAACCTTGGACAAAGAGATTGATGGTTCTATTTAAAAAGTTGAAATAGTGCATATAAAATATCTGATGGTTCAAGATATACTATGAATGGCACCAAAGACAAGATGAACAATCCTCATTTAAAGGCATGACCAGATAAATAGTTAGCTCAAAATGTCTACACAAATCTTGAGATTGATTTATCCAAATGATCAATCCTTGATTAAGGAAGTGGTATAATTATGACCTAAATCTAGTAGTTATCAAATATAGTAAAGAGATCTGAACATTATAGTGTGATACATGAACTGAGACATGGGAAAGCGTATATGTCAAAGTCACATTAAATGAGAATCGATAACTAGAACTAGTTAAGGGGAGTTGAAGTGTGAACATGTTGTAGATATGAAACCCTAGACTCATTTTTCCATATATGCAACATCTATAACTTTGTGTGTGTTATTATCAATTTTGTCATTGTAATTGAAGAAAGGGTGTTATCAGAGCAACTCAAAGTGTGTTAGTTTAAGATGTATGCAGACACAAAGTAAAAGTTAGAGGGATAAATAGTGAGGTAGATAAGAAGAAAGGGCACATAAAGAATGTGCAAAGACTAAGTAGAGAAGAATAAAGAGCATATAGAGAATGTGAAAAAAGTGAGCACTTATAGACTAGACTTGTAACATAGAAACTAAACTAGATTCATTTGTGAATCTATCTTGTACACTAGAGTTGTAGCTCCATAGTTCTAATTGGTTGGTGCCTTCATAAAAACTAAGTTGGTACTCAGTCAGGGGATTGGTGTCTCCTAAGGATAGGTGTCCTTAAATGTAACCAAGTGTGGTTTTGATAATGAGGTGTTTTAACTGTGAGGTTGGGTTAGAACAGTAGATTATAGCAGCTATTCTCACTATGGTTTTTCCCTTTGGGTTTTCCATGTATAAATTTGGTGTAATGTGTTTTTGTGTGTGTGTTTGATCTCTACATCTATTCTTTAATATGCATATGAATTTGTATCTCCTCTAAAAGTTTAAAAGAACTAGTTTTATCTTATATACTGATTCACCCCCCCCCCACTCTCAGTAAATAGTTATGTTCAACAAAAATCACCCAAAACATTTAAATTAATGAATTTTGTGACTTTGTAACTTTAGATTTTTTTTGGTAAAAGCTTATTATCTAATTACCACATAATGCAAAAGGGAAGAAATTAGGTTTTGTTTATGTTGATTTGAATTGGCCATTATACAATGTTGAATAAGTTGCATGTGGTGACCATGCTTGAAATTAGGGTAATGAAATATGAGTTGGATTCATATTGTGCATATCAAATGGAAGTAGAGGTGAGTTCATAAATAAATACTGGTAGTTTATTAGGAGAGGCAAGTGGTCATGAAAAACATGGATAGCATTTTGGAAAAGTAATAAGAGAGAAAAAAAGGAGAATGGGGACATAGTAGAGGGGAGAATAAATCTCTATAAAAAGAAGGAAAATCCACCATTTCACACAACTAGATGGCATCCATTATAGAACTAGGTCAATAGAAATTAAAGTTTTAATTTTAGTTTGATTTTAGACTTAGTTAAACAAGATAATAAAAGTTTATATGGTTCTTTGATGTTTTTTAAAATTTACTTCATCTAAATATGTGAAATAGTAGAATTTTGTTATATAAAACTAGGGTTTCATGTTTATAAACCTCGAGATGGAACTTGATTCCATTCATAGGCCTATAAACATGATGTCAAGCTTGTGAAATCAAAACAAAAAATTTATTGGTAAAAACATTCCACTAAAACCTAGAGCTTCAGGTTTATAGACTTGGGGATGGCATTTGGTTCCATCCACAGGACTATAGAGATGCAGTCGAGTTAATTTTTAAAATAAATATGGGTGATTTTAAGATTATATGGGCCTAAAACTTAAATAGATAATAATTGCAGTATTGTTTAGTATGAAACTTTATTGAAGTCATTTAGGGTGAAAAACCATGTGACTTATTTTTCTTATTCCTTCTAGTTCTATCTATTGAGCTCTTTACTCGCATTCTTCATATACTACAATCTTATTATTGCTCTTACATCCTTGTGATGTTCTTTTGGATTAAGTGCATTCTCTTACTATCTTATTTTCTTCTTGATATATACTTGGAGATTCATTGTTGCAATGCTTTTAATAGATTGTGAGGTTTTTCTCTATTCAACGGTTTCCCCACTTATCAAATCTCTCACCTTAATTTTTTGGTTTGATTTCACTTCAAGGTAACATTGTTCCTTAAGTTTTTTCATTTCTTATTCAATTTTTTAATTCAATCTTTGGAAATATTCTTTCATGGTATCAAAGGAAGTTTTTTTAACATTGAATTTGAGTGTGTAGGTTTTTTGGTGGAGAAATTTAGTTTTTTGACATTTTTTTGCAAGGGTTTCTCCATCTGAGATGAGTATCTACTTCAATTATTTGTATTAGATAAATAATACTTAAGATTTAAAAGGCAACATATGAAAAACATGGTTTCTTATTTCCATATTTACAATAAGAAATATTTGTCAATGATATATCATTACTCAAAATGATAAGTTTTGATTAATCATTTAAAATGTATATTTCCTTTCTATAAAGGAGCTAACACACCCTGTTTACAGATCATTAGAAAGTGCATTGACATAAATATAGTAGTAAGAAGGGGTAATATAAAAGTGTGTAAACTTTACACCACTAGAAACCATTTTAAATGTCTTTTACTCTTTATCTTAACCAATAAACTAAGTATTCTTAGTTTTTTATTTTATTTTCATTCTAACTTCATGTTGTAAGTAATTCAATCAATGAACTTTTTTAAGCAGTTTTTTTTAATTTCAAAGTTGTTTTTTACTTTAAATCCATCTAAAATAGGAGCCAAATTTTTTTTTAGAAATATTAAATTCTCTAAAAAAAACTATTTTGTTAATTTTTTCACCTAAGAACATACTATTCAAATTTTAGAAAAACCCAAATCACTATTTTTTATAAATCATCAAAAATGTACCTATTTTATAAAACCAAAATGTGGTTTAAAAATATAGTTTTTTAATTTATTGGCATTTTCCTCACTTTATTCTTTAGGTTGTATATGAAATTGGTAAGTGTTTTTAATGATTTTAAAATTCAAATATTAAAATTTGTTGACTTTAAAAATAAAGTCTTTTATTAATTCTTCAAAATAAGTCATTTTTCATCCTCTCGTAGCTTGAGTTTTTGTCTTATTTCCATGACATTTAATCTCATTTCTAAAAATAAATATTTTTTGGTCACTTTAAATAAATTTCATGTTTATGAAATTTTTTATCCTTATTTAAATTTCCACAAAGTTTCATTTATATTTACAAAGTGGTTTATTATTTGCATTATATCAAAACATTTAAAAAATAATTCTTGGTGTTTTACCTTTTATGTAAACAAGAAATATTATAGTTTTTGTATTATTTTTGAATCATTATTAGATCTTGAAGTTTTTTTTGTTTTCATAACATTGTTAATATTGTTTTATTCTTTGATTCAACATGTAGACACTTATTTTGATACAAGTACACATATTTCTAGTCTTCTTGTATGTATATACCATTTTACTAAGAATTAGACATCTAGTGAATCAGTCTCTCACGGACCTCTTCGATTACATATTGTTTCACTTGTTTTACTTACCCCTTAGGCTTGTGTGCTATGTATTTTTATCTTTACCCAATGTATGTTAGGGATCCCTACCTATTTTACTTATTTTATACATGTTTTAACCCCTAGACACTTACATCCATCTTAGAAACTAGCCTCATCATTAGTGTCCATCTTTGACATAACTTTACAAGGTTATCTTTTAAATCCTTTTCTATATATTTGATTGTGTGACCATTTTATTATCCCCCTTCTACCCATCCTATGGTCAATTTATCGCATGTCACTAGGTTTTAATTTAAAGTCAAAAGGTTCTTATATATACATAAGTTATGGTCTAATTAAAACTACCTACAAATTTGATAAGGTAATTCTAAAATTAGGAAGTATTACTTATTTTGTTAGCATCAATTCCTAGGTTTCACCAGAACATGCTAAGTATAGGGATAGCCCTCTGATCTAAGGAACAATTTATATGAACTTTTAAATAGATAGGTATTTTCCACATCTATATTGAAATTGTAAATATTTAATTTCTAATAATACACTTGCGTAACAAATAGATATAGTAAAAACTAACAAATCTTCTAATGAATGAATTACACATAACATGCATTCCTTTATATATAATTCCATAACTTGTAGAATAACACACAAGGAAATCATATTCATTATTCAATTAAGTCTACTTCATAATTCTTAAAATCAATCAAACATTGATCATACATCTCTAAGCATATAATCTAAGTGAAGAGCTCTATTAAAGTCTTTCTCAATGTGATCAAAATATTCTACAATATACTATCAATAATGTAGAAATCAAAACCATTCTATTATAATCCAAAGGAATATATAACCTACAATTTGCTATCATTCTTAACCTCTAAATCCATCTTTATCATGCATATGTGACAACTCATATTCAGTTTCCTTGTAATGCCAATAATACCAAAATAAATTAACCATGAAAAAACATAGAACAACTATAAAATATAGTGAAACCATAATTATATCCACATGGAAATTATATTTGGAAAAGCAATTTGGTTCTCTCATTTACCTGCTAATAGTTTCCTAGACTTAAATTATTGTATCTTCTCGAAACAATGTCACAAAGGCATGAAGTCACAATATCTAGGTTGGACTCAAAAATCATAGATCGCTCAAGGTGTCGAGGACCAATTTTAACCTTGGTACGCACTACTTATCCACCCTCATGGGTTTTCAACTAAGTAGTAATCCAACCTACCACCCTTTTAAGTTTTTAATAGAAAAGATAAACTAGGATGGCCACCTTTACGAGTTTTCAACCAACATGGCACTATGATTGAATAGAACCAACCTATAGTAAAACTAAAGAGAAATTTTCAAAATTTTCCCACTTGTATTAAACTAGTTGGATGGTGGAGGAATAGGTGGTGCTATAAAATTGAAAGACAATTATGAAGTCGATGGTGTGGGTTTTGATGAACTTGTAGTGGTAGCATTATTTTATGTAAGATTTTATTGCAGATGACTAGGGGGAACAAATGGAGTAACATCCACCAAGGGTTCTAAATAAATTCTCAAATTGGCCAAGTCAATCTTATAAGACTACCAAATGAGAAAAAACACATGTACTCATAATAATTCCTACAAAGGAAATTGAGAGTATAGTAGTTAGTGAATTTTTATATCTTCCATAGTAGACAAAGCAGCTCGAGAAGTAGATAGCTTTAAAGTGATGTCCACATTTATATAAGCAATTTTATTAGCATGGCATTGTGATTGCACCCCTATAAAAGTTTTTCACAACATTTGCTTTTGTGAAGTTTGGAGTTGTTTCATAACAGAGTCCTAAACCTGAAGACAAGCCTACAATGTTACATTTAGACCTACAGAAGTGTAATATTGGTCCTATAAAGTATCTTGAAAATTAAAATTAATAGTAAATTCATGTTAAGAACCACTCTAAATTTTATCCATCTATTTTTTACAATTGAGCATCTTTTGAGAAACTATAATAGCCAACTAATATGCCTTAAGGTGTTTACACATGACTCTAGTTTATTTTTTAATGGCCTACCCTTGTGATGTAAGATTGGATAAATGTAAACATTCTACCAGTCTTGGGTGAGCTACATAACCAACATCAAAAGTTTCTTAGGAGCAAAAATAATGTTATTATCAATAACTTGCATGTATAGAGATGGGTATGTATCTTTAATGAAAGCATTGACATTACTAATTTGACATTGAAACTCAGTATCTTTGTTATGCAATTTTGCAACCCTTTTATCTAAAAAGACCATTGTTTGGGTAATAGCCTCTTAAAATTTAGATGCATCTTCCACTTTCTTGGCTAAATAAAGTTACAAAACATCCATATATGCTTCGATTTTTGGTGGATCCATATCTAAATTAGTCATTGATGCACTATCCAAAATGAACTAAAGTGGAGTGAGGGTAAAATCAAAAATGGTCTTCTAGGTGGATAACATAAGGACATACAATTTGTAAGACTTTAAATTCTTATTGGCATACCTTTCACTTAATTATCTATAGCCTCTCCTTTATATTTTGGAGTCTCCACAACCTTCACATCCTATGGTGTTGCTATGATGGATATTTTTAGTGCAACCATTGCATAATCTATAGGGGTCTATATGTGTTATGTCGATGTCTATGTGGTCTTGACTTTATGTGCCTGCACTATGTTTTCAAATATAATGGAGTATTTAACTTGTGCCTCTACCTCCTTGACATGTTTATGTGTTTGGGTAGTAGTCTAAGTTGATTCCTCTTATTTCCTCATCTATCACACTTCCTTCTCTATGGTTGCTTATTTTGTTGTGGCTTCCTCTATGCGCTTAGCCTATTCATTCCTATGGCTCACATCTATAGCTTACATGTTCTACTTATTTTCATTGTTTGTTATTTTTTTAACTCTCCAAGTCACCCCCCATCAAGCATTGAACTCATTATGATCATATAAGAGTTTACATGCTTGTGTAGTGTCAAGTTCCCTAAAAATGAGTCTATGCACAAATGCTTCATGTATGTGCCCAAACTCAATAGTCAACATGGGTTCACACATAAACTAAGTGCTTATTTTCACCTATAATGTATTTTTAATGCATGCACCATGTAAATATATTTCATCACACCAACATAGCATGCAAGTCATAGGGTGTGGGTCTCCCTGACTTCAAGTAGTGAAAGAGAGAAGTGCATAGGGATTAGTTCCAAATCATGAAGAGTGTGATCAAGATATTCAATATTTTTGTGTTCCCTTATTAAAATTCTTCATCATAATCAAAAGGTGAATTCTTGTGCCAAGTCTCAAACATACACCATCACCCTTATAAAATGTAGATTATGATCTAGACTACATACCATAAACTTCATAGACTAGTACAAGTTCCAAATGAAGGTGCAGACTATGAAGACCATTATAAGATACTAGGCAAAGAAGGATTTTGGCCTTGTGCATTTCCATAGAAGATCACCCTCAGTACTCTTCAAAAACTCATAGCTTCACTATGTAATTAATTCACTATGCAACCTTCAATGTGCACTCCCATCTACTACATAGTTTAATATGTACTTGGTCCCCAAAATATAGGCATGTATGCTAACCCTTATTGCACATGTAGAGATGACATGGTAGAACCCAAAGATATACCTGCATATTCCCATATCAATGGGATAGTCCAAGTGGATTCATAGGTGATGACCATAAATAAGGGTGATAGTTAAGCCTAATTAGACAATGAAAGGACTAAATTCAAACATAATTAAATACAAAGGTGGCTATCAGAGTGTCAAATCCTACATAAAGACTCCATCTAAATATAAATACATATCTTCACTCCTTTATAAACATGTAGGTCACCTAAATATCTAATAATGACCTTCCAGATACTTCCATTATAAAATCAATAGATCTAAATTGAATAAGCATGGCCTCTAGCAATTATTTTGAAAACTTTGGTGATCTTAATTAACCTTGAGCTCTAGACACCACTTTCAAATTCAAGTTTCTATCCACCACCTCCAAAGGTGAATTGATTATGTTTTGCCTTTCCTATAACTACTTAAACCCTTATTTTATTGTAAAATCATCAACATTTTTAAGCATCATAATGCTCCCAAAATTTTCCCTCCAAGAGCCATGTCCTTGTACAACAAATATATGCCTATTCAATTTTTTAATATTTCCTTAGACCATGAAATTAATAAGAACTAATTTAATTTTACTCATGCTCTATGTTACGTGTGCATTCATGGTTATTGATCCTTGTCTGTGGATGTCCATCCCTCTCATTTTCATCCTTTTTTCATACCTCTACGTAGAACCAAATGTCTTGGTATGTCTCATGTTGTGTATACACGAGTCTATATAGGTTTTATATATGGAAAATTTTTCATCCCTCCTAACATTACACTATGTTCCCTTACCTCTATGTAAAAAACTTATGCATTGCACCCAATTTGAATATTTTGCATTCAATCTATTATTTATATTTAGTCAGTAATTGGGTAAGGTGTTAACTCTATTCTTGCTACATCTCCTTTTACATTTTCCCTCCCTTTTCCCCTTTGTCAAGTTTAGGTTTGTCACTAGTTTTATATTTTATTCTTCTCTTTGTAGGTCTATGCACTAATCTTAAACCAAGTGCATTTAGAATATAAGAAATCTAACCTACTCTATAGGTTCATCCTAAGGATCATAATATTCCCACACTTTTGGGGATCATCCCATTATTATAACAAGAAAATGAATCATTCTTTAGTGTGCAATTCCAAATAACTAGGTGTGGAAGATATGTGTGTTAGTGTGTACGATATCCCTTCACATAAGGGTGCACATTTTGAGTGATAATAATTTCTCACATGCCTAATGGGACCAAGTTCAAAATTTAGTTGAGAGATAGGTTTACTCTCAGTGATCCAAGTGTTAAAGACACTCTATAGAGAATTTGGAAACTCCAAGCATTCTTAGTTCATAAATATTAGCCTTTCACCTATATGCCAAGGCACATGATATCATCTTCAAGAGGTGTCAATTTCCATTTCACTGAGTTACTTTCACCCTATAGAAGAAGAAGAGTTAGAGTATTTATCTCTATAGTTAGGGTAAATAGTGATTCAAACCAAGATTCCCTAAGAGCTTGATCTACCCATCCTTTTGGTCAATTTCCCTAACCTAGAAGAGGATTATTCCCTATTCCCTTCATGGTTACATATATAAACCAACCCTTTTTTCTCTTTAATAGAGGCAACCCATTGATCTTTCCCTAGTATGATGATATTCTTGTATCTACTATTAAGAGCTATTGTAGCATCAATTTTCACCCTTGGAGAGGGTTATTTAGGCTCTCTCCAATTGAGATAAACTATGGTTATAACCCCAAGATGTGGGTCACCTATGGTGGGGTTGGACCTCTAAAGAAGGTCAGCTTCCTCTTGATGGATTACCTATACTAATGTTTGCATTAGGAAAAGGGTTAGAGAAGGGGTAAAGGGTCACTAAGAAGGATAAAAAGGTGATACAACAAATTTAAAAGAGAACTCACATAATCATGAAGTAAACATTGAGAAAGCATAAGACATGATTAGCTCACACAATCTCACAAAACTAGCTAGTTGCATAAGTGTTTCATAAACTAGGCTTAGGAAGTAATGAATGAAGGCAAAGAGGAGTTCCAAGACTCACTGAGAGATTTCATCATTGATAGAAAGAACACTTAATTGAGACTTGAAACTAAATTGAATACACCTAAAAATTAGTAAGAAAGAAGGACAATGGGCATGGAAGATTCTCCTTCACAATGCCATCATGCACAAGCTTTTCTACAAAAAATTTAAAGGGTCTAACCTTATCAAAATGAGAGTCTCTGCTCTTCCGAAAATGAGAGATAATTTCTTAACAAAAGTGAGAGAGAGTTTACAAATGGAAAAGAATAATAGATATAAGAGAAAAAGGAGAGAGAGGTGGAACACACCATTTGAGATCATTAATTGAGCTACCATTATTCTTGATTTATAAACCATATTTGATACAATTAGGACTAAAAAACTTTGAGAAGAAATAAATACTCCATTATACCCTCTAATCCCTAAATCCCCTTGATTTGTTCTTTTATGCCTTCTCCCACTTGCTTTCATTATAAGGACAAAAACTTCATACCCATGGACCTAAAAGAGCCATGATCATGTTTGCTTTTAGAAATTTTGGTACCTACTTGTTGAGGATGTGGCCATTTTTGAAGTATAAGACACTCATACACATCTTCCCCTACTCCAAACATGAACATAGGTCTATTTTAGATTGAAAATCAATCCATTTATTAGTTTTCTTATAGTTAATATCCATGAAGAGATTACAAACCACATAACATCATTCTTAAACTATATTAGGTCTAAATAGACATATTATGCCTATGAACTTATGGGAATCAAGAATCCACTACACATGAGGATATTCCTTCATGAAACAACATTGAAACCATAAGAAAACTAAGTCTGCATGCATTAGATCCTCCAACAAAGGTCTCAATTGAGATTCAATGGTGTCCTTTGAAATATTTGCTCTAGTTTGACCTTAGGTCACCTTTGATCTCCATTTGAAGTCTCCTAGATTTACCTTTTAATGTCAGCCATTGATCATGAACTAGACCTTTCTAATTATGTCATTTTTTAGTGATGCATCCCTTCTTAGGATACACTTACTCTTTAACCTCTCGCTCGTTATCGATTGACATCCCCATAATTAGATAAGCACTATTAGATATACTTTATCATGTGCCATTAATCTTCCTTTGCATGTATTGAATGTGTACCATTAATTTACCTAGAAGTTACCATGGTTATGACACTTGGCATCTTCTTGCTTGTCTTTAGGATTCACTAACCTTTTCACTTTGAGCTCATCATTGGTCTTTGAATGCACAATTAAACACACTCCATTAGATATTTGGGACCACTAACACCATCCTCACCTTCTCATAATTGGATCTTCATGGCACAATTGAATGCATGCCATGAGATCTATTGGACCCACTAACATCATTGATTGTCCACTCATTATTAGATCTTGACTCAAGATTTCATGATTTGGACACTTGTCAGCTCTAAGTTTACTCTTTTGATTCCAAATGGATATTTCATGAGGTCTAAACTTGACATCCTCATGTACATCTTAATTTTTAATTATTTTTAAATCAAAATAGTTAATTGCTACAACTTTAACTTGAAATCCCCATGTGTGTTTCATTCTGCTTGTTTGACTTTAAGAACTTAGATCTTGATATGGACAACTCATCAAGACATTAATTTTGTAGAGAATATTCAAGGCATGAAAAACACCATGTCCATGTAACTCTTTGAATCTAGTTGACTTTTTGAGTGTATATATCAAATGTGCAAGCAGATTGATCTATCTATTTTTGCATGATGTTTGATTACACTATGGTCCATCTTCTTCACTTGCTCAAGTCATTTGGTCACTCAATAAATTTTCTCATCTTGATAAAACCATGCCATGGCTTCCATAACTAATCTATCTAGGCAATTTTCTATATGTAAGCCAAAATTGGCCAACATTTTTTGTGACATCCTAGGATTGCATGGCTGCTATGCAAAGACTAGTGGCCTTAAATTGATCCATTGGGAATTTGGAGTCTCAAGTCTTTTCTCTTATCTGATCATGAAAATTATACAAGGCTACCCCTTTTCTTAAAAACTTCTTCTTGAAACAAGGACCAAAAAGAAATAAGATAACAACTATGCCCAAGGCACTTATTTAAAGGGAAACACACAACTAAAATAAATGTGCTCAAATTACTTAGAGTAAATCATAGAAAACAACTCTAATATGTTACAATATCATACAACTAAAAACTCTTCAAAATAACATGTCTTTAAATGAATTCTATTGACTGGGATGGTAATACCTCTCTATCTAATTGGGCAAGCTGAAAAGCATTATGTTATTTGCATCCATAGATCAAATAAGGACCACTCCACAAGTAGGAAAACTTGGTATGGTTACCTGGCTTGGCCTTATTTAAGTCCCATTTGAGGACTAAGTCCCCTTCCTTGAAGTCCTTTGATGTATATTTCTTGTCAAAATCTTTCTTGACTTGAGCTTGATGTAAGTTTAATGTCTTCATGGCTAGGTCCCTTGTTTCTTCAAGATAAATGAGCTCTATCATCCTCACCTTCATAGGCTCACTTTCCATCAACTCAAGCTGATGGGCTAACTCCAAGGTAGGTAGTTCAATATAAATGGGCAATTTGGCTTCCCTTCCATATACAAGGACATATGGAGAATTGATAATGGTAGCTTTAGGAGTCACTTTATTAGCCCATAAGGGTGTCCTTAGTTTTATATGTCATATTCTTTGATTTTCCTCCATAGTTCTCATGATAATCCTTAGAAATTTCTTATTTGTGGACTCTGCCAATCCATTGACTTAGGGGTAGTAATTGGAGGATGTGTTGCAGTAGATGCCTAACTTTAATGCCCATTCATTTGTCTTCATACCAACAAATGCTAAGGCATTATCTATAATTATAGTAGTTGAGACACCAAACATGGTTACTATGTTATCATAAAATTCCAATACTACTATTTCATTGGCTTAATTCAATGTAATTACTTCCACCCACCTAGTGAAGTATTCAGTTATAGTGAGCACCCATTTATGTCTTACACTTGAAGGTGGATTTA
The DNA here is from genome assembly GCA_037957365.1 of Torreya grandis. Classification (NCBI taxonomy): domain Eukaryota; kingdom Viridiplantae; phylum Streptophyta; class Pinopsida; order Cupressales; family Taxaceae; genus Torreya; species Torreya grandis. The sequence continues at coordinate 508,771 of JARHVA010002464.1, read as the reverse complement.
TCATTCTTATGAAGTCCAACCCCTATTGCATGAAGGGTTGCTCCACTTAGATTGGGTTGAGTGGAAGAGTTTCTAATATTTGTTTTCCTATAAATAGATCACACTTCTAAAATTTATTGATCCATGCATAGGCATCCTTGAAAAGGTTGGGCTAGTAATAACCAACCCTCATTATTTTATTTTTTATTGTTCTTGGATAAAAATGGCCTCATGTATGTCTATCATGAAATTGCTCCAAGAGATTTTTCACTTAATTTTCATCAATGCACATAAGAAGTACCCCGTTGAGGTCCTTTATAAGTATAACCCCATTAATCAATACATAATATATGGACTAAAGTTTGAAATACCTTCTTTTTTCTCTATCCAAAAATTGGGGGCATTATCCTATCATCTATAAATGTACCATTTATTAGATCTAGCTATTATGAAGTAGATGTGCATCTATTTGTGAGTTTTCTTATGTCACTAAAATAACTTCTTTGTATTCTTGAAGATCATTCACCATATACTCACATAGTGCTTCACCTCTTACCAGTTTGGTGCCTTTGATCTCCACATCATACTCCATGACCTTGGTAATCTAGCCTACTCTTTTCTCATTCAAGTCTTTGTTAAGGAGGAAGTCCCTAGCTCTAGGATGGGACACCATAAGATAAACCTTGATATTAGAAATCATTGGCCTGAACGTTTTGAGTCTTCTCAAAGCTACGAGAACCTACTTTTTAATAAAGGTGTATTTTACCTCATATCCTTCTAGCCATTGACCTAAAAAGGCAATTGGCTACTCAATTCCTTCACCATTTTTTGTATCAACATAGTTGATATGTTATCAATATTGGCAAAGGTGTAAAATTTAAAATCCTTTGAGAAATTAGGATTCATGAGTGAGGGTGCTTGGGTAATGGCTTGCTTGATGGCCTCAAATGTTACTTTACCTTCATTTGACCCAAGAAAAAACTTGGATACTCTTTAGCATGGTGGTGATGGGTTTGACCAGGTTTACAAAATTAGGTATAAACCTTCTCACAAATTTTATTTTACCAAGGAAACTCTAGATTCCTTTCCTATGCTTGGGTAAAGATAAGGCTAAGATGGCACTTATTCTATCAGGGTTAGTGGATAATCCTTTATTTGAAGCAATGTGACCCAAAATTTTGCCTCTATGAATAAAGAACACACATTTATTGGGATTTAAATAGATCTCATACTCTCTACATCTTTGAAAGATAAACCTTAGATGGCCAATGTGCTCACTAGCCTTCTTAGAGAAAATTGTGATGTCATCCAAGTAGACTAGTACTATATGATTCAGCAACCCTTGAAAATCCATGTACATAGCTCTTTATAAAGTATCCTCATCATTTGAAAATCAAAAAGGCATCTTTTGGTAAGCATATGTGCCCCATTTTTTGGTGAAGGTAGTCTTATATTGATCTTCCACTCATACTAGCACTTGGTTGTAACCTGAATACCCATCAAAAAAGGAAATATGTTCTGAACTAGCAACTAATTGAAGGAATTACTCCATAGATGGTAAGGGGTAGTGATATTTCAAAGAGACCCAATTTAGATCCCTAAAGTCAACACATAATCTGATTTCCCCACTCTTCTTCCTCATAGGTACCAAATTGACTACCCATGAGGAGTACTTAATGGGAAAGATGATCTTGGATTCAATCAATTTTGTCAATTATTTCCTCATAATATCTTCAATTTTTGATTTTATAGGCCTCTACTTTTGCCTAATAGGCTTGGCATTAACCTTTAGTTATATAGTGTGTTGGTCTAACTTGGGATCAAAGCCTCTTAGTTCACTATATTCCCAAGCAAAGATGTCTGCATATTATTTACAAATTTCTATGAAAGCATGCCTCTCAACTTTAGTGCTTACCTTCCCAAGCTTGAAAGCTTGTCATTGAATATACGGACTCTTTCATAGTTCTCTTCACTTGTTGACATCACTACCTTGTCTTTTATCATATGACCTCCCTCATGGAAAAGACTTTCAAGGGTGACGAGCCCTTTAGGAAGCTTGTTAGATCTCAACTAAACAATTTTCTCCTCATACTGATATTAACACTTTTCCTGGTTTATTGAAGATAATTTTAATTCTTATTGTAAGAAATAAGAAATTTTTCTATCATTTTCAAAGACCTACCAATGAGTTTCATTGTCTGGCACTAATGTTCTTACTAGCACTTTGACATATGGCTACACCTTGGTCTTTTTTAACTCATTTGGGATATCAAATTGAGCTCCCATAGCTGCCAACTTATTAGCATGTTCATTTTGGTTCTTTGTCACTACTTGGATGTTAAAGGCCTAAAAATACTTAATTAGGTCCCACACTCTATGATTGTATGACTTCATCAATAGATTCTCAGTGATATTCTAGCCTCTAAACTGGTATACTATCAGCTCAATATCCCCATAAACTTTGAATTATTTTATCCCTCTCTTATTATCCCATTGAAGGTCATAGATAAGACCCTCATATTTTATTATATTGTAAGAGAAATTGAATTAAAACCTATAAGAAGATAAATACTTATCATTTGAGGGTCATACCAACATTACACCTACACCCATTCCATGTTTGCTCCTTAAACCATCAAAGAACAATTTCCATAAGCCATTAGAGTCTTCTTGAAGCTTAGTGAGGTATGACAAAGACTGATTCTCTTCATGCAAGTAGTAGACACCCATGTCAATTTCTTAAACACCATCCAAAGGGTCAACCAATTGACTATTATTCCATAATTCATCCAAGAACATATCTAGTATCTCCTCAAGATGAGTGTTTAGTTCTTTATCAACTATAAATTCATCTTCATTAATTATGGTGTAATTTATGTTTATGTTATCTAGACCATAAGGCTCTATATGGAATCATGTAATGGGCTCAGCTTTGATGGACACTTTGGTCCCATATCTTGTTCTAAATTCCATGTATGACCAATATGCTATAAGATAACCTCCAATATTTTTAGTGAATTCCCTGGATAGGCATAGGGTAAAATTGGGAGGTACATATAGGACCAACACATCTTGAACCACTGAGATAATAGGACAAGCATGTAAGGTCAAGTTGAGGTCTCTGATGATACTAGATGGCTTGGTGGAAGAACCATCAAATTTTATAACTCCTTTAGACTATGGTTCATATTTTAGACCAAGTTGATCAGTTATGGACTTTGGCCTTATTGAGGTGATAGCCCCATTGTCTACCAAGTAATTATACACTAAATAATCACCAATGATTACTAAAATGTATAAATTATTAGGTTTCACCACCTTACCTGATTGCCTTTCATTTGGTCCTTTGATTGCACTAGTGAGAACCACATTCCCCTTGATTGGTGGTTTCTCAGAAACATTAATTCTTGACAACCCTTCTTGGAGGATGTCTACCTGACTAGACATGGAGATCATATCCCACATTGACACACTCACATTGGAACTTTTCATTTATTCCATAATTTTGATGGGTGAACCAATAACCTTTGGTTGTGCTTTAGGAGCCACCACTGCACCTTAAGTTTGTGATTTTTAATAGACAAAGACATTCCCCTGATTTTGTTTCCTTGAAGCTATTAGAAACTTTGGAATAGTATTAGGTCCATTTGGCTTTGATATTAAAGGAGTAATGGTAGCAAGCTCTTTGACTACTTTTTTATTACCATCTATGTTCCTTCTTTTGAACCTTCTATTTACTACCATTAGAATATATGCCTGAATAGAACTAGCCTATTGATTGAGTGCATAACACTCTTCTTTCTCATAATTCACCATTGTATCACCCAACTAGATTGGTCCTTAATTAAGGATTTGACCTTATTGAGGCTCTTCTATTTCTATCATCATGGGTACCTCTATGTTCTGAGCCATAAGAGCTTGATTTTACCCATAATTAGTAGCTTGTTTCCATTGATCATTAAAAGCCTTAGTGAAATTAGTGGTTGGAATAATGGATTACCCAAAAGGCTTATTTTAAGTCATGGTACCCTCAACTTCTTGAGCAACATTGTTTTGGATGAGGATAAATGGGTTGGAAGTTAATGCAACATTTGCATTATATTTGTTTTGCCTAGCATAGTTAGGTTGCCCTTGTCCTTGGTTTTGACCTTAGCCTTAGCCTTGGAAGTTTACTTTGTAGGGTGGCTTATTTTATTGATAATATTTTTGTTGAGGTTGATATGAAGCTTGATAAGGCCTATTGAAATCTTGTTGCCTCTTAACATTTACTAGTTCATTTCCCAAGGATTAGAACATGACCTTATGCTCTTGAAAGTTCTTTTATTCTTGGGAATCACTAGATTGACTAGTAGAATCCTTTTCTTGCTTAGGTGAGTGTATAGTAGAAATTTTAGGCATAGGAGGAATGATAGAAAGGGGAGGAATATAAATAGGGGGTGGTTTTATCTTAGGGAACAAAGGCATTGGTGGTTTAGGTGTAAGCTTTCCATCCTACACTAGATAATTTTTTGCTCTGATTGCCACCTCATATGCATTTGGCAATGTGTTTCCTCCCATGGATTGAATCATTACTACAATGTCATTATTTAGGGCCTTTAAATAGTAAATAAATGTAAATTTAGGGGTAGGCCTAACAGAGATTGGGATTCTATCCCAAGTCTTTTGAAACCTTGTGTTGAATTCTTGCATAACTTCATGAGGGGCTCTTTGAATTGTGGTTAATTACTCTACAAGTGACAAAGGGTCACTTTTATATTCAAATATCTTACACAATGTATCTCCTAATTGGTTCCATGATGTAATAGAGTAAGCATCAAGGCTTATATACCAATATAAGGATTTACCTTTGAAAGAAATGGTTAATAACCTAATTGTTACATTTTCCTCATTGGCATTATGAATGTTGCAAAATTTGGCTATATCCATGAGGTGTTTTGAAGGAGTTTTAGATTGGTCTCCAGTAAAATAAGGGACATTCTTAAGAGCTGCTACTAGAATAAGATCATATTGAGGGAGGTCTAGAAGACTTTAGCCATTAAAATATACAAAGAGAAAAGCTTTAGGGGTTGCCATGGTGATAAAAGGGTTTAATGAAGATCTTATAGTAGGGGTAGGCCTTAAAATTGACTTAGGAATAAAGTTGCCTTTATATGGGTGTGTATTAGCAAATATTAATCTTTTTTTATTTCAAAGGCAATTAAATAAATTCAAAGGGAATACCTCTAGAAGATGACCTTGTAGTCACCTTTGGCATGATATGTAGTCACTACTCTACTACTAGAATGTTGAATCTTCTTTTGGAGTCATCAGATGTTGTTGCTTGGAAGTTATAACTACTATAAATTGATCAAGCCAACATCAAACTTTGACCAATCTTCTTTTAAATGAAGTCCCACTAGGCATGCCAAAACTATTATAGCATCAATTTGCACCCTTGGAGTGGGTTATTTAGGCTCTGTCCAATTGAGATACACTATAGGAACAACCCCAAGTTATGGGTCACCTATTATGGGGTTGGACCTCTGAAGAAGGCTAGCTTCCTCTTGATGGATCATTGATACTAATGTTTGCACTGGGAAAAGGGTTATATAAGGGGTAAAGGGTCACTAAGAAGGATAAAAGGGTGATTCACCAAATTTAAATGATAAATCACATAAGCATGAAGCAAACACTGAGGAATCATAAGATAATTCTAGCTCACAATATCTCACAAAACTAACTAGTTGCATAAGTGTTTCATAAACTAGGTTCAAGAAGCAATGAATGAAGGCAAAGAGGAGTTTTAAGACTCACTGAGATCTTGCATCAATGACAAAAAAAAACACTAACTTAGACCTGCAACTAACTTGAATACACCTAGAAATGACCAAGAAAGAAGGATAATGGCCATGAAAGATTCTCCTTCACAATGACATCATGCACAAGCTTTGCTACACATAATTTAGAGGGGAAAGATAGGTAAAGAAAGTATTTATTACTTTAAGATGCCTTTCATACAAATTTTTATAAGGTATTACCTTATCAAATGATATTCTATGCTCTTCCATAAATGAGAGAGAATTTATTATCAAAAGTGAAAGAGAGTTTACAAATGGAAAAGAATAAGAGATATAGGAGAAAGGGGAGATAGTGGGGAGCACACCATCCAAGATCATTAATTGAGCTTCCATTCTTCTTGATTTATAAACCATTTTTTATATATTAGGACTAAAAGGCTTTGAGAAGAAATAAATGTTCCATTGTACTCTTCAATCCCTAAATCCCCTTGCTTTGATCTTCTACACCATCTACCACTTGATTCCATTATAGGGACAAAGTCTTCATACCCATGGACCTGACAGATCCATGATCATGTCTACTTTTAGTAGTTTTAGGTACCTACTTGTTGAAGATGTGGCCATTTTTGAAGGACAAGACACTCCTACACATCTTCCCCTTCTCCAAACCTGAGCACAGGTCTATTTTAGATTGAAAACCAATCCATTTATTAGTTTTCTTATAGCATTATTCTTAAACTATATTAGATCTAAACATACCTATTCTACATCTGAACCTTATGAGAATTGAGAAGCCACTACACATGAGGATCTTCCTTCATGAAATAATGTTGAAACCATAAGAAAATTGAGTCTGCATGCATTAGATCCTCCAAGAGAGGTTTCAACTGAGATTCAATGGTGTCCTTTGAAATATTTTCCATATTTTGACCTTAGGCCACCTTTATCTCCATTTTAAGTCTCTTAAATTCAAATTTTAATGTTGTCCATTGATCTTGAATTGAGCCTTCTAAATTATGCCATTTATCAATGATGTATCCCTTCTCAAGATACGCTGACTCTTTGACCTCTCTCTCACCATTGATCAACATCTCCATGATTAGATGAGCATTGTTAGATTTTATTTGTCATGCACCATCAATCTTATTTTTCATGTCTTGAACATGTAATATTGATTTACCTGGTAATTATTGTGTTCATGACACTTGGTAACTTCTTGCCTATCTTCAGGATTCACTAAACTTTTAACTTCAAGCTCACCATTGATCTTTAAATGCATGATTAACATGATCTATTGGATATTTAGGACCCACTGATGTCATCCTCACTTTCTCACCATCAGATCTTCATAGCATGATTCAACGCATGTCATTGGATCTATTAAACCCATTGAAATCATTGATCACTCACTTATTATTGGATCTTGATTCAAGATTTTGTGATTTGGACACTTGTCATCTCCACATTTACTCTTTTGAATTAAAAAAACTATTTCATGACATTTGAATTTGATGTCCTCATGTACATATTACTTTTTAATTATTTTTAAATCCAAATGGTTAATTGATATAGCTTTAACTTGACTTCCCTTTGCACATTTTATTCTACTTATTCAACTTTGAGGACTTAGATCTTGAGATAGACAACTCATTAAGACATGAATTTTGTAGAGAATGTTCAAGGCATGAAAATCACCATGTCCATGCAACTCTTTGACCCTAGTTGACTTTTCAAGTGCATATATCAAATGTGCAACCATATTGATATGTCCATTTCTACATGATGTTTGATGACGATCTAGTCCATCTTTTTCACTTTCTCAAGTCACTTGATCATTTGGTCAATTAGGAAATCTACTCATATTGATCAAACCATGCTAGGGCTTACAAAACTAATACATCTAGGTGAGTTACTAATCCATCTCGGTGAGTTTCTATATGTGGGCTAAAATTAGCTAATAAGAGAATCCCCTACTTTACTAGAGAAAAATATAATACCCTGGTAGAGCATATATAAGACATTTTAAATATTTTATCTATCCATAATGTGATATAATATAAAATCATAAGAAAAATCTTTGCCTTTATTTTTTGAAAGAAAGAACACTCCAATGGTATTGTAGTCTATGGCTTGGTACTATTCAAAATTGGGATGAGTTAGGTGCAGTACTATGCAGATAGTTTTAAGAAAAGAGTGACTACCTCTCACTAATGGAGAAAATCACAACCATGAAAAGGGTTCCACATGAGTAGATTATCAACTTTAACTTTAGGTTCCAGAGGACTTGGGATCAAATTTGACTCTTAGTAAAGCCAAATCCTAACATTGTGTTCTTATATTTTTTGAGAGCATTGATAAGTGATGTGGCCATAATTATCTAATATATGGGAGGTACATTGCTATGATATGCATATGAGGTTGTTGTGTATACATAAAACTACTTGGTCTAAGTAGGTAATATTAATTCCATACCCCATATACCATTGTATCCCAAGCCCCCATGTACATTTTCACATGCATTTCCCCCTATTCTAATTCTATCTCCCATTCCTGTTGTTGTTAGCCTATCAATTCCATCAACTTTTGCACCCTTGAGTGAACTACATGAAGTCAAGTCCTTATTGAAAATATTTATAAATGATCTAGTATCACTCAAGAGGAAATAAGCACAACACTCTAATCGTTATCAACCCTTCAACTAATAATATCAATCAAATAGGCTTCCCTACCAACGTGTTGTAAATGATCAAAACTAGATCACATACAATAAATCACCCTATGAATCAAATTTTAACATTGTGAGAACCTATATAACTCTTGTGCCTATATAAAATAGTTTGGTGTAAGACTATGAATGGTGATTTCCATGTGATCAAATGCATGATCAAGTTGTGTGCATGAATGGAGTGATGAATGAAGCACCTATAATTAAAAATTTTCCACCACCTCAAAAACTTCCATCTACTTCATATCAACTAAGGGATGAACCATAGTCATGAACTTAAGATACACAAGGCAAATTCACCCTCATAAATTGGCAGGAGGATGACTTTAATTTTATGAATCAAAATGAAGTATTGAGTGTAGGATGTAACCTAGTTCCTTTTAATAAAAGATTTATAAAGAGAGATCTTGAGAGAGAGAGAGAGTTGTCTCTTTTATCACCATCAACTTATATTCCCTAGGTCCTACATATAGATATGCAAGGTAGAGCACCTATGATAAGTTTCCAAGCATGCATGTAAATGGTCGTATAAAAATAAATTCAACTTTTGGTTAGTGCACAGGTGTAATAAAAGGCTATAAATCAAAGGGCATAGATTAAAAGGACTCAACTCCCCATTAACATATTCAAATAGATAAATAAGACCACTTTAAACATTTTCATGTGGGACACTCTTGCTACTCATTCCCAAAATAATTTATTTTAGGATGCCCTGAGAAGCTTCCAATCTCATTATCCATCGTAGACTATGCCTACTATGCCCACAAGTCTATGTCAACCAGAGGAAGAGGTGGACAAAAATAGAAAACCACCCCCATTATATATATCTCTAATTATTTATGATCATATCATACATAATTGTGTGATAGATTCAGGTGTGATTAGCTCAGTGATGCTGAAGAAAATCATAGACAGGTTAGCCATAGTATATTCTCCCATCTCAAAATGGGTTGTCCAATTAGATAGAACAATGGTTTAAAATATGGGAATTATCAAGGATCTGAGTCTCACTCTACATGTGTGTCTAAGCCTTTACAATATGTAATACATCACAAACATTGACTTACCCCAATACTTTTATATATGCTTCTCTCAAGATTTCACTATGAATATGGGTGAATATATATCCTCAAATTGGTTACGCATGATACATAGGACCAAAAATGGGACCAAAGTGACCATTAAATCTAAGCCTATTTTGAAGAGTGACATAGATCCATATACTCCTAACCTATTTGATACAAACTACACCTTGTTTGATCAAGTGGATAATTCTATTCTTCATGAGACCACCATGCTTTTTGATGGAATTATGGATAAGATTCTTGATGAATAGGCATGCAAACACTATGATTTTGACCCATACAAAAACACATAAGAGATAGGTATGGGCATATATTGCATTATTGATGAGGACACCTTATTACCTAACCTTGTAAAGGCATAGGAGGACCTTGAGGACATATGGAAATTATACTTTGATGGCTCCTGAAGCAAAAAAGGCATAGGATCTGATGTTGTAATGGTCTCCACTCAAAAGGATAAATGTTTCCATGCATTTTGGGTACACAAACTATGATTTTGAATATGAGGCATTAATCTCGGGTCTCCAAATCACACATAAGAAAGGGATCATGGTGTTACAATCTTTTAGAGATAGCAAACTCGTGATAAACTAGGTTAAAGTAAGTAACATGTCTAAAAATAGTCTATTAAGAGCTTACAAACATAGGACATGGAACATAATCAAGGGGTTTGATTTTTTCAATATCCATTCCATACCAAGGACATATAATGATGATGCCAATAGGCTCACAAACATGTGTGTGCAATATGTGAAAAGATTTTATATGTGTGTGTGTGTGTGTGTGTGTGTGGTGTGTGTGCAAGATTCACACATGATATCTAGAAGTGTAAATGAATATAAATTCATAAGGAGAACATATTAATTTAATAGTGTGACATAAATTTACCATGGTAAAATATCAAAGAGGTAAAAAATCCACCAAAATATGATATTCAATTAATTGAGAAATTTTGCACCCTAATACAAAGCCTTCCCTTCTTACATCTTCACATAAGCCTTCACAATTTTTGTAGGTTTAATATGATAAAATAATTACATATTCAAATATGATTTCATAGTAGGGGTAAAACCCTATTTATATTGAAATACCAAAGGAGGTGATCATTGTAAAAATAACATGTCTATCCATCCCGATAAATCTAATTAATTAAAACATTTGGTAAGTATTAAATAACCATAATATTATTATTTATTTTCATGATGTTTCAACCTCATGTTAATAAATAATATACTATTATTTATTTAATTAATTACCAATGTAAGATAAGGGTTAATAATTATCACGTAGACATTAATTGCTCTAACACTCCCCCTTAAGGGTAAGTGGGTATAAATGTCATGGTCACCTCAAAAAAAAGACATGTACTATGTACATAATTGAACGATTTAAAAACCTTCATCATGCCAAACATCACCTTTTGAAACAAAAATAATTATAATCTATAAACTACTCAAAAGTAAGTTTAGCATAGTATGATCATGAGACTATATCTCATAGTTTCTCTTGAATAATCATCTAAGCATATTTGGGGTCTTTTATAGCATAAGGATATCCATTAAAAAGTATGCTTTTAATGTATAGGGGTACAAAAGTAACACTTTCACATAAATTTTAATCAAATCACATAACTTCCAAATGAAGTTTACAATGCTTTACAATGAGAAGTATAGAGAAATAAAAGAAACACATGGCCATTAGGAAGTGGCACTATCATGCACACTCCCCCTCAATGGTAACTCTGAGAGGCCCAAAATTACACAAAAATTATAATTGGTATCACCAAATAGTTTTGTGAATATATCTACCACTTGATCATCTATAGGATATAACTTTAAATCTATATCACCATTGAGGACTTTCTCTCAAATAAAATGCACATGAACTTCAATATGCTTAAATTGTTGGTACTTTTCACCTACACATAACTTAAACATATATCCAAAAAAATATTCATGATATAATAATATGGTTAGCATCATAATAACCACATACATAAAAATATGACATATGTTTTTCTATGGTAAAACACATTTTAAAATAATCATGTCATATTTTTGGTAAACTAGTTCACTACTTTGATTACAAAGTTAGTGAAAAAATATAAATTATTGTATGCAATTCATTACTGGATGTCTCTAATATTGATAAGATGAGTGTCCCTAACTAATGATACACATACTAATAATATGATACTAATTTTAACCAAACATTATATATCCTATTATTAATAACTCATTTTATCATTTGAGTTTTATCAAAAAAGTTTTCAATTTTAATATGCTTCAACAAAATATTGAGGTATAACCTCTCATACATCAAATATGGATAATTTTAGCATGAAATTCCATCATCCAATCAATCAAATATGAGACTTAAACAAATAAGTTTAGATATGTATGAATATAATGCTTATTAAAGTAAATGATGAAGAGCCAATAATACAAACTCCATGTACACTTTGCATTTCATAACATATCTTATTATCAAATGAAGAATTTACGGATGTTATAATAAACAATAAAATGAGATTATATAATCAATTGAAACATGAAATATCCAAACTCATTGAGTATAATCTTCTTACCAAATTCAACAACTAAAACATGATCACTTTGTCAAATAAAGCATGATGTTATGCATATAATTTATTTCAATGTTAACTTAATTGGCAATAATCATGATATCTATATATTTTATTTGATTTAACATCTAAGACAAATATATCTCTTTTAATATAATTTTAATATATTATTTTCAAGAATCAATACTAAATCATTTTACTAACAAATACAATGTAGATGAGAAAATATCAATATAGTTAGTATCTCTAAAGTAACAACAAAATAGTTTTATCAAAATAAATTAAATACTATGTTCAGACATGTATTTTTTATTTATAAAAATGAAAATATTATTTATGGATAATATTCATAATATGCATAGTAGTATCTATGGCTTCGGGCCATAAGAACTAGGAAGAACATTTACAAAATATAACGTTGTTCTAGCCATCTCAATAATGGTGCATTTTTTCCTTTCAACAATACCATTTTGTTGAGGGGAATATGGAATTGTTAATACCCTTATAATACCACAACTAATTAAAAAATAATCAAACTCCTTACTAACATATTCACCATCATTATCAATGTTTAATCTCTTAATAGAAAATTTAGATATATTTTCAACTCTAGCTTTAAATTATTTAAATTTAGACAACACATCAGATTTATTTTTAATGGAAAATGACCAAATCATTCTCATGTAACCATAAATCAAATTAATATAATACAAATAACCATTTAGAGATACAATTTCAAAATGTTCTACAACATCACTATGAATCAATTCTAAAAGATGTAAGGATAACACAATATGATTCTTTTGAAAGGGGTTAGTATATTGCTTACCACATAAACAACCCTCACAAGTTTCATGATGAGAGGGTATAGAATGAAGTCCAACAAAAATATTATTTTCATACATATCATGTAAATTTATAAAATTAACATGTTATAATCTTTCATACCATAATTGAGATTTATTCTTACTATGCGATGAAAGAAAACATGCAGAAGGAAAATATATTTATACCATTCTTTTGAATACCTTAAACAATCAAGGAACTAGATTTATTTCTAATATACAAGTTATCTTTAAATAATTTTACAATTAAATTATCATTTTTAAGTTGAGATCATGATATAAAATTCTTTTTAAGCATAGGTACATAGAAAACATCATTTATAGTAACATTTGAAAAATTTGTTTTTCCTTATTTAGTTTCTTCTAAAAATGAATTCTATCCTAAGTAAATTATTTTAGAGATATTTCTATAATCACATAGAATATTAGATAAGCATGTCATATGATGTGATGCACCATTATTTAAAATTCACTCATTTTTACTTAAAGTAAATAAAGCAACATATAAAGCAATAACATTCTAATCTTGATTATTAGTTTGATTAAGGTTTTGATTCTTCTACTTGTTTTGATTAGATCTCTTTCATTTGTAATTTTTAGAAGATTTATTTTTATTTTTATCCTTATTTTCATAATAATTTTCCTTTCCATGATCAAATTTACCACACATATTACAATTTCCATTAAACTTAGGTTTATGATTCTTATTAATAGATTTATTATTCTCATTCAAGCTAGAATTAGAATTAGGGTTAGATTTATGGTTCTTATTATTATCATAAATAATATTTAAGGTGACAAGTACATGAGTTATGTTCTTTTTAAAATCAAAATTATTCATAACTTGCTCTTCTTGAATCATGAGAGCAGACAAGATGGTAAGGTCAAGTATATCTTGCTTAATTTGATCCTTAGAATTCAGAATTGAAATGAAATTTATAAAATTTTCATGAATATTTAACTAAATAATAAAATAAAACAATTGATCTTGAATCAAATTAAAATTACATATATCTAACTGAGCTTTAATGTTTTTAATTTTAGTAATAAAATTCATAGCTTTCTCATCACCTTTCATAGGTGTAGTTAGTAATTCAAGGATTAACTTAATAATCTTTAAGAGACAAGTGTCCTCGTACATGGATTCAAGGAGTTTCCAATCATTTTTAGGAGACTCATAATTATCAATGTACATAAAAAATTATTCTTAACACTCTTCAATATAATGGACATAGTTTCTTGTGATTTCTATTGAAATGCATTGGTAAGCTTAGGGGTCACATGTCATCCAAAAGGATATTTTCAGTCTCAAAAATAATATTCCATAGTTGTGGGCTATAAATTTAGTTTTAACATGAATTTTTTAAATGTTATAGTTATTTCCATTAAGCATTTGAGATTTATCTAAGGAAAAATGAGGTGAAGCCATAGCTTCCCTTTAAATAGGACAGTAAATAAATACTTAAAATAAAAAAATTTAATGTAAATTTTAACTTAATTTAATATTATAACAAATTTAAAAGTGTAAACACACAATAATTATTCAATTTGATGCTAGACAAAGCAAAAAATTGTGAAATATTACAATAAAATAGGGTGTCACAAGTGTCTCAAAAATATACTAATGGAAGAATAATTTTAAGAAAATAACCTTTTTAATGAGTTTTTATACTATTTTTTTAAATAAAATAAATCACAAATACAACTATACTTAATTACATAATTTAGATGCCAAATAATGTAAAAATATTGATTTAGAATTGTAAAAAACTAGGTGTTAAAAGAGTCACACTTAAAACGACCACCTAGACACTATTATTAAAAAAGTTATAAAAACTATAATAGAATGATTAAAAACACAAAATGGACTACGTATATGTGTTTGGAAGGATCCAAAACTTATAGATTGACTGGTTACATGACTGTATTTGACAAAATATTCACAAGTCAACTAGGATTTTAGACGCGTGAACTATTGGCACGTAAACCAAAAAAATGGAATTCAATTTAAATTAGATTTAAAAGTTTGATTTGACCAAGTCAAAAAAATATTAAATTTAGGAGGGTTTTAACTTGGGACCTCCTTATTTGTAAGTTTTAGCAAAAGAAAGCTTACCAACTCATCTAAGAGACTAGTTAAGCTTTAACATGCATTAATTTATTATTGAACAGTTTTTTATCTAATTTTTTTAAATATGATGATGATGATGATGATGATGATGATGATGATAATAATAATAATAATGTAAAAACACTTTAAAATATTTTTTGTTTTTAGGTAAAATAGGAAGGTGGACCCATAAATTTTTACATGGAATATTAGAATTAAAAAAATAAAGTATTTTTTAAATATTTAAAATAACATTACCAACCTATGAAATGTCTTCTAGGTGGTAATGGTGCCTCTGTGGGATTTAAAAACAACACAATAACTTGTTTAAGCCACCAAATCTCTTGAAAGTTTGGTAATCTTCCTAAAATTCTATGTTGATGCTAACCACAACTTCAAAAAAACATTTTTACTCAAAAATTATTTTTTTATCCACTAGTGCCATATGGTAATGCTTAGGTGGCTAAGAAAAAATACCAAAAGCTTCAGGATGCCATATCAAGCTCTCTAAACAGTTTTTATTCACCAAATTTGATAAAATAGATGTTAAAACACTAGAATGAGGGTTGAGATGATCAAAAAAAATTAAAATTGGTGCCCAAGATTTTATTTTATTTTATTTTTTAAATAATACTTTGAAATAGGTATGAGTTTCTTGAAATGAATTTGAATGCTTAATTCACCAGATCTGGCTTCCTTCTGGGTTTAAATAAAAAATTTCCTCTGAAAAACTATATCAGGCCAATGACATTCTAGGCATTGAATATATTAATATATCAAATATTGATATTTAATTCAATATAATTTTCTTTCCATGCTTCTTCATTCCATAGGCTCTAATTCTATGAAAATATATTAAATATATATGTAAGATTCACACATGAGATCTAAAAGTGTAAATGAATAGTAAAGCATAAGGAGCACATATCAATTGAACAGTGTGACATAGAGTAACTATGGTAAAACCTCAAAGATGGAAAAAACCCACCAAAAGATGATATTCAATTAATTGAGAAACTCTACAACCCAATACAAAGCCTTCCCTTCTCATTTATTCACATAAGCCTTCACAAGTTTTGCAGATTGAATATGATAAAATAATTTCATATTCAAATATTATTTCACAATAGGAGTAAAACCTATTTATAGTGAAATACCAAGGGAGGTGACTGTTGTAAAAATAATGGGTCCATCCATCCTGATAAAGCTAATTAATCAAAACATTTGGTAATTATTAAATAACCATAATATTATTATTTATTTTCATGAGGTTTTCATCTCATGTTAATAAATAATATATTATTATTTAATTAATTAATTACCAATGTAAGCTAAGAGTTAATAATTATAACTTAGACATTGATTTCTCTAAAAATATGACCTATCATGTAGTATAAGGAATGAGTTCAATTTGCTAGTAAAACTTATAAATAGACCAATAGTCTGAGATAAGGCAAGCAATTAGTAGGTGTTCAAAAGTGACATATGAATTATCATCTTCCTACAAGATGAAGATGAGTTCCATGCCAATAATCAACTATGGGTCTAAACTCAATATGGGTAGTATATCATTTAACTAAAGGGAAATAAGATACCTAAAGGGTAGGTCATGCTTGAAAGCATATTCAATTTTGATGACCATCTAAATGGCGAGAGGAGAAACATGACGATGAAGGAATAATATTCAAGTAAGTGACCATCTCTGATGACAAGATCCTAAATTTTGGTAAGTTATTTTCCCCATGTAAAATTGAATAATTCATTTAGCTAAGTAAAAAGTATGATTATATCTTTGCATGGATTTATAAATAGCTTAAAGGATTTTATCCAAGCTTAGCCCAGCATACTATTGAGCTTGACCCTAATACTAGGTTATTCAATCAAAAGTAGAGGCCTGTTAACCCTAAGATTTAGCCCTTAATGAGGAAGGATCTCTCAAAACTCATTGAGTCCAACATAATATGTTTAATCAAACATTCCCCATGGGTGTCCAATCTAGTCCTAGTACACAAGAAGAGTGGATAAATATGCTTATGCATAGACTTTAGGGACATGAACAAAATATCCATCAAAGATCATTACCCCCCACTAATAGACCAAATTATATAAATAGTCATAGGTGTAGAAAAATTTTCACTCTTGGATGGTAATTCAAGCTATAACCAGGTATTTATATGGGAGTAAGATCAATTTAAAATGGCAATCACCACTAGGTGGGGTACCTTTTCATACTAAAGGATACCCTTTGGTTTAAAAAATATAAAAGCTACCTTCCATAGGGCCATGGATATGGCATTCAAGGGACTCCTCAACAACAACATAATCTAGGTTTACCTTGATGATATAGCTATTTTTTCATGGTGTACATCATATCATTTGGGTCACCTAGAGAAAGTTTTAAAAAATGCCAAGAGTTTAGGATCTCTCTGAAACTAAGTAAGTGTGTATTCATTATGCATGAAGGTAATCTCTTAGGACACATCATATCCAAAAAGGGACTCATAAATAACCCCAAATGACATGATTCCATTATATTACTCCCTCTTTTAGGTCACAATAAGGGTATCCAAAGATTCTTGGGGAAAATAAACTTTGTTAAAAGGTTTATGCTAAGTTTCAAAACTCTGGTTAAACATCTTGTAGTAATTCTCAAGAAGAGTGCTACATTTAGATAGACCCAATAAGGTTGAAGCATTTTTTAGGCTGTCAAACACACCATCATAGAGGCTCCTATGTTGATAAACCCATATTATGGCAATGACTTTATCCTTTATGCATTTAATAGACCTGAAGGCATCATAACCATTATAGCATAACAAAAATACAATCAACTAGAGTATCCTATTACTTTATTTAGCTAAGCACTTAAGGATTATGAGTTTTACTATAGCCTTATATATAAGCACACCCTTGCAGTAATAAGAGCACTCAAAAAATTTAGGCATATGTTCTCCAATAACATAAATCAACTCATGGTCATGCATGTAGGTGTAAAGGAGTTTTAACTCTACAAGGAAATTGGTGAGAAGAGAGCCAGTTGGGTCATAAAGGTGATGGAATACAACATAGACATCAAAATCACCAAGCTTGTGTGAGGAAAAAGACTCTATGAATAGCTATCAGAAGATGTGAAGAATGTAGATAGAGCAATTTTTTCACTATGTGAATATGCCCTAACATTATATAGGATTAGACCCAGAACATGAGGATCTTCTTCCAGACTAGCACATATCTACATGGCTTGATTAAATCCAAGCATAGACATTTTAGATTATAAGGCATTCCTTATGTGTTTTTTGATGATGTAATTTTTAGAAGAGACATCAATGGAGTTATCTTGTGATGCATAGAATAGGATTAGGTGAGTGGGATCGTAGAAGAGTTCCATGATGTGCCATTAGGAGGCCATTACTCACCTAAAACCACTACAATGAAAATCATGTGAGATAGTTATTATTGGCTAACTCTATTTAAGGATGCACATGCATGAGTGTGAGGCTAAAATAAGTGAACATTATTTATAGGCAAGTAAAAATTGGTATCCCTGCCCCTGCACCCAATATAAACTAATCAATCCTTTGTGCCGTGGGGCTTGGACTTCATCAATATGATAAATTTACCATCAAGTGGTGGACACAAATTGATCCTCATGGAAACCAAATACTTCACAAGGTAGACATAATAAATAGAACTCAAGGAGGCTAATTAGGTTTCCATTCTAGACTTATATGAAATCATTGTCATGAGATTTGGTGTTCTAGCCACTATCTCATATAATGCACTAGCTTTCCTTAGAGCTAAGATAAGTGAATGGATGGTTAGATATAGCATCCATCTGATCACCTATTCAAACTATTACCCCCAAGGTAATGGTTTATCTGATTCAACCAACAAGAACTTGATTTTCATCATTAAGTAAACAATGGAAGATATATAGTGATCATGGTATACCAAGCTCAAGATAGCCCTCTAGGTAGATTAAATAATGTTAAAAAGGGTGTTGGGGAATTCACCCTTCGTGTTAGTATATGGAAAAGAAGCAAGTTTTTCCACGTCCTTTGAATTTCCTTTTCTATATCT
Source organism: Torreya grandis (assembly GCA_037957365.1). Lineage (NCBI taxonomy): Eukaryota > Viridiplantae > Streptophyta > Pinopsida > Cupressales > Taxaceae > Torreya > Torreya grandis. The sequence continues at coordinate 489,586 of JARHVA010002464.1, read as the reverse complement.
ATCCCATCAATTAGAATTGCTCAAGAGTGATCCCATAACAGTATAGTTATTTAAACTAATAGAGCTCAAAGAACTTAGGCTGCGAGATATGTGCACTACAGAGATTCAATAGGTGAAGACTAATAAAAAATAAATAGAATTTTTTTTAATAAAATATTACATAAATGAGACTTGGTACTCAAATTAGAATCAAATATACAAAAGGTCAGGAAGCATATAAAGTTTGATGATATATGGAACAGCCCATAGACCATATCAAATTATAAGTAGTCTAATGCATACAAGCTCACAAATCCAAGCAAAGATGTGTTATCAATCCTTTTTAATTATATTTATCCTAAACACTACCTTATATGATCATGATCACCCTTTTAAATAGTAGTTTAGATGTTTTAATTTCCCTAAGTGTCATGCACACATGTTGTTTAGACTAGTTTTATTTCCTCCAAGTGCTTATGTGAAGGTTTGTTAGCTTAGATTTATCTTTTCTCTAATTATCATTTGGTGAAATTTTTTATTTTATTTGTCCTTATGGAAGGTATCTTATATATTTTTAAGGTTGGTTAGGTTGCTCATGCCTAATCGTAATCAAGAGAAATAAGATCAAGGGATTTTAAATGACTTTGTACCAATGGATTGATTTAAGGCTAATAGATTCCTATTTAGAAGGCAAGTATCCTATATAGGATGGAAAAAGTGTTTACTCTCCAATTCACCCCACATCAAGAACTGAACTCATAAGGACCACATAAGAGATTGAGGGCTTGTATAGTGTTGAGTTCCCTAAAAATAAGTTTATACATAGACACCACCTGTTTATGCTCATACTCAATATTCAGCATAGGTTTGCACATCAACTAAGTGTTTTTTTGTGCCTATAATTATATTCTAATTTGCACTCCATGCAAATATCCTTCATCACACCAACATAACACATAAATCAGAGCACATGAATCTCCTCGACTTCAATTAGTGAAAGAGAAAAGTGTGTAGGGAGCAGTTCCAAATCATGAAGATTGCAATCAAGATATTCAATTTTCTTGTGCACCCTTATTAAAATACTTCATCACACTAAAATTATGAAACCTCATGCCAAGTCACAAAGACACACCTACACCCTTATAAAACATATATTACAATATAGACTATGTACCATACCCTTCACAGACTAATACAAGTTACAGATGAAGGCACAAACTATGAATACCATTAGAAGAGACTATATGTAGAAGGATTTTAGGCCTTGTGCATTTTATTAAAATATCACCCTCAGTTCCCTTCACAAAATCTAGCTTAACTATGCAACTAATTCACTACACAACCTTCAACATGCACTCCATCTGCATAGAAATTAGGCACATAGTTTAATGTGTACATAGTCCCCAAAATATAGGCATGCATGATAACCCCTACTGCATGCCTAAATATGATATGGTAGAACCAAAATATATACCTGCATAGTCCCACATCAATGGGCTAGTCCAGGTGGATTGATAGGTGATCACCATAAAAAAGGGTGGTAGCTAAAATTGATTGGACATCGAGGGGGGTCAATCTAAATAGAATCAAATGAAAAGGTGGTTATCAGAGCATCAAATCCTACACACATCTCATTTGACTATAAATTTGTATTTTCCATCCTTTATAAACATGTAGGTCACCTAAATATCTAATAATGGCATTCCATTTACTTTCATGATCAAATCATTAGATCTAAATTGAATATGCATGGTCTATAGACTAGTTATTGTTAAGACCTTGGTGATCTTAATTAGCCTTGAGCTCTGTACATCACTTTAAATTTCAAGTTCCTATCTACCACCTCCAATGGTGAATTGATTACATTGGGCCTTGCCTAATTCTATACAAACCTTGATTTTTATTTTAAAATGCTCAACATTTCAAGTCATCATAACATTGCCTAAAATTTCCCTCCAAGAGCCCTCTCCTAGTTTAACAAATCTCTACCTATTTGATTTTGTAATATTACCTTATACCTTGAGATTAATAATAACTATTTTACTTTTATTCATGCTCTATGTTATGTTTGCATTCATGGTTTTTTATCCTTGTATGTGGAAGTCCATCCCTCTCATTGTCATCCTTCCTTTGCACCTCTACACAAATCTAAAAATATTTGTAAGTCTCATGTTGTGTATACATGAGTCTACATAGGCATTATAATTGGGTCATTTATCATCCCTCATAATGTTATGCTAGGTTCTCTTACCTCTATGTGAAACACTTATATCGTGTGCCTAATTTGAATATTTTGTATCAAATCTATTAGTTTTATTATGCCATTAAGCAAATGAGGTGATCTCTCTATTCTTAGTACATCACCTTTTGCATTCTATAAAACCTCTTACCTTTTCCCTCCCTTTTCCCATTTGTCAAGTTTAGGTTTAGCGATACCTATAGATTTCATTTTATTATATATAGGTCTATGTGTTGGTCCTAAACCAGGTGTATTTAGAATAGAAGAAAGTCAGCCTATTCTATAGGTTCATCCCAAGGTGTGCAAAAGTCACACACCTTGGGGGATGATCCCATTATTATAACAAGACACTAAATCACTCTCTATCATGCAAGTCCAAGGTGTTAGGCATGAAAGATTCATACACCAATGCATGTGAGATCCTTTCACACATGGGTGCATGTTTTGCGTGATAACAGTTTATTTTTGTGTTGTGTGATCTTTATGTATCTTAGTAGCTTTTTCCTGGGATTGTGCTTGCTACAAGTTTTGAGATTCTTTGGATTCTTTGGATTGTAACTTAGCCTTAGCCTTAGCATGAAATTTTTCCTCCTGGTGATCTCATCTCTGAGCTACCCATAATGATTCTTCACATGCAAATGGTTTCTCATCCTACATCTTCTCATCTAAAGCCACCTTTTTTGTATCTGTAATGTGATCATCTAATAGTGAATTAGATAATAAAATGATATACACTTGTATAGTGATCTTCTTCACATGATATGTCTTCTACTCAGATGGAAGAATGACTTATTCAAACCTTTACAATGGTGTAGTGTACGATGGCATAAAAACTTACAAAATTAGTGTGGGTATTCCTTCCTCATGTGTAGCCATGGTAGGAAGTGTTATTTCTTATTCTTATTCGACCATTTAATAGTAACTTAATAGTTTCTACTTACTTTGTGTGAGGTATCCTAAAGGAATTTCAAGCAGAGGGTATAATAATTATAGTTGGGAAGAGTTGACAAAACCTCATTCAGTGGACAGCATCTCCTAGATTTTCTATAATTTTTCCTCTTCGCTAATGGTGTTGATAATGATAGAAGGGGGACACGAGGGTAGTTCAAACCATAATTTTTTTGGCACCTAATTCTATATTTGAATGGTGTAGACCACTTTATATAATAAAAATCCTCTTATTCCTTATTATATAGGTCTTTATCCATATCATCCATCATTATGTGATAGACCTCTTGCTCATCTATCTAGATATCAAACTAGTGGCATTGAGTTATGATTCATGGGACATTGGGGTCATCTATCCAAATCCTCTAGCTCCATGTCTTGCATGGAGGTGGAGACGGTGACCTATGATCTATAATAACCTTATGTTTCTTATGATCTTGTGGTGCTACTATTGGTACTTTGGTGGTAATCATGATTGGGACTCCTGTCAATATTATTTATGAAGGAGTTACTATGTGTGGTTAACTATTTATGATGCACAACCTCTCACTATATAGTAGTCATGTCAATGAAAAATGGTATAGGTGTAGCTCAGGCCTTAGGTATTTTTTGAACTTAGATGACCATTCCCTACATAATTTTGATCATCATTGCATGTTGCCCCAAATACTTCATGACATTTAGAGGGATGCATAGGTTGATGACAACCAGTTTGAATAGTTCATCTGACCAAGCATTAAACAAATTATAATGAGAAAAATAAGTTTTATCTCACTTCTAAGTAATATTCTAAAATGTGACATCTAACCAATAATCCACATCTAGATGGGCAATGCCCTCTAGAGACTTCCACTACATGAAGACCAGTAACAAAATCAAGAATTGGTATTGGAATGTATATTTGATAGAGGACATGATTTATCAATTTTATTGATGACCTAAAACACCAAGAACTCTAGCCAATTAAATTCTTCATTAAGTTTGACCATGTGATGGCCAACATCAATGATGCTTTTGGTCACTTCCTTGGTGGCCTTGGTCATTTTTCAAAACCTGTTAGTTATGCATTCTATGAGAATTCACACTAGATCATCTTTGATATCTTCTAAAAGTTATGCATTCTATGATAATTCTCATTGGCTCATCTTTGATATCTTCTAGTAGTATCCCTCAATGGCCTCTTACAAAAGCATCATGTATGTTGGGTAGAATAGGTGGGATTTTGGATTTGTAAGGACCTAGAGGCCTTCCTCATGTTGATAGTCTAGTTGTACACACCATGATGGCTTCATTTACATATATGGTGTTGTTTGAGAAAATATAAAAATTCCCTTGATTATATAGTCATAAAAACAACTCCATAATATCTCTTAATTGCCCAAATATAGGCAATAGAATCAACTATTCTAAATCTATATTATGGAGTTGGTGGATTGGTGTGACTACTAACTGTTATACTCCTTGAACTTATGTGAGGTAAAATATTTATTATTTTATGAGATTAATAGAAGGATGTGCATATGGGTTCATAATTTTTTTTGTCACATAATATTTCCAATCCCAATGTCTTCCTATAGTGAGACAATGAGTCCTCATTGCAACTGAGAAAGATCATAGGTACCCAACTTATAAGCTTTGTAACTCATAAATAACTATGCTCAAATTTTTACCACTCATAGATACTAATTCACCAGGCATTTATTTACAAGTACTAATGTAAAAGGGTAATTTGTCACAAGTTCAATTTGTTATGCTCAAGGGCCTACAAAGTGTAAAATTATGACATAAGTATCTAAACGCCCTTTTATAAATCTTTACACACCCTTTCAAATCCCAATGTTTTAAATGTGCTATGACATCCTTGATTTTACTGTTAATGTCATTTAATTAGTAAGATCTCCTTTTTCTAGGTTGGCATGCTTTTTACTTAGTTGGCATCCCTTATATGACATATTTATTAAGTGATGTGACTAGCTTCCTAGCCATTCACCCATTGTAAATGATTATTCCAACCGAAATAACTATTATCCATTATCCAATTAAAATATTTCCACTTGTGTATTTCCCAAATTTAAATTCTTACACACTTGATCCCCTTAAACATGATTTCTCTTTTGTCAACATTGTTCACGTTACTAATGGTGCTCTTCTTCTATGGTCTCAGATTCCAATTTATAAAAATATCATACACACTTATCATCTATCCATACAACTTCAAATAACCAAATCCATACAACATAATTAAAATAAATCCTAATCTAGGATGGTGTGATTTATCACCTAATTATTCTTAGGTGCACAAATTACTAGTGATAGGGTTTGAGCCTACTATCATTCACCATTATAGGTATGATGGTGCCTTGTAAATCCCTTAAAACCATGGTTCTTGGTTGTGTTAACTCTTTAAGGATATACATACCTTTCCATCTGATATGGAGCTTACCTAGGAAGGCTCTAAACTGACTATCATAAAGTAAAACTAGTTGATCCACATGAAACTCCTTCATGCACAGATCCTTATCATGCCATGATTTTTAACTATGTTTATTGACCTTATGCATCCAATATGGTGTGTGTCTATATTTTTACAAGTGATTTATCTCCAAGATCTGACTTTTCAAATATTATTGATCACCTATGCTCATAATGACTATGATTCATAGACTAGGTATAACATATTCGATACGCATAATAGCTTTTAAATTGTAGACCAACTAGAAGGGGTGAACCTATTTGTACATTTATAGTGTGTGTGATATGACCATACTACTATAAGAAATTTAATCTTCCTAATCATCTTGTTAAACATCATAGACCTTAGTGAACATATTACCAAGAAACTTATTTTTAGCCTCAACTTGTCTATTTACTTATGGATGATAAGTTTTACTTTTTTGGTACACTATTAGAAATTCATTTATGAGAGTATTTATCATTTTTTTCAAAAATTTCTACCTCTATCACTTACTAGTATAAGTGGGAAACTAAATTGGGTAATGTTATTATCATATAATAACTTCATTGTATCTTTTTCACCATAATTGGTTATTGAAACAACTACCCATTTGGTAAAGTAGTATGTCACAGTAATTATATACCTTGCATGAATGTGTTTACTAGATGGATTTATATGCCCCAAAAAATCAATTTGCCATTATTTGAAAGGTTATTGTGTAATCATTGGTTGTAAATTTATTTTATCTCTTTGGTTTGGTTTACTCATCCATTGGCACATATCACACTATTGTGCAACTCTGTGAACATAATAAAATAATTAAGGCTACCATAAACCACTCTAAAAGACTTTTCTCATAGTGGAATCTCTTTCAAAGTGACCTAAATCTATCCCCTAATGTTCCTCTTTTGTTATTTGAGGTTGCTCATGTTCTAGTGTAACTCTATGTAACACCTTGTCTTCAATAAATACTATGTAATTAGTAAATAAATACATCAATAATACTCCATGGAAGGACCCTAATAATTAGTTGTTTCTTATATTTTTATTATAGTGTTATGGAAATGTCTTGTTTTCTAAAAACTATGTGATTTCCTTCAATTTCTCTAGAATCATAAACACACAGAATAAGTGTGCATCAAGAGATTTGTCCATAACTTATTCTATTTCTTAAAAAAAATTGGAGTAATCTCAAATGGTCTAGACCCACATTCTATCATCTTGGTTTGACATTAATCCTAAACTGGAACTCTTGGAATAGTATTATCCACTTTCATATGTGTTCTCCTAGTAAAATTTTGTTGACCAGGTATCTCCATGCCTAAGCTCAAAGGGTGTGAAAAATAGACAATGGAAAAAAATTTGTAATGAATACACTATTGATAAGGCCTCTCATTCAGTTGTAGTATAATTATTTTTAGTAGAAAATAATTTTCTACTTGTTAAAAGGATTGGATGATCCAAACCACCTTCACCTAGATGTGCTAATACAACTCTAACTATGATTCTAGATGTATACACATGCACATGGAATGGATTACTCCAATATATAAAGATCAAAATTAGCGGAATCGCCAATCTTTATTTTAGGTCAATGAATGATACTTGGCATTATTCTTTCCATGTGAATTATGTTCCTTTCTGTAATAACTTCTCTAAAGAGGTAGATAAAGATACATACCACTTGATGAACTTATTGTAGTATCTTGTATTGCCAAGAAAATATCTCACCTCTACCAAACTTGTAGGTGGTTTTATTCCCATAATTACTGTGATCTTAGCTTGATATACTAGTATACCCTTACTATAAACTATATGACCTAACAAAACCCCAAAATGTGTAAAAATAAATATTTATTTAAATTGAGTGCTATGAACAATGCTCTACATCTCTCCAACATCAATCATAGTTTAGAAAAATTATTTATAAACAACAAAAATATTGCCTAATCATCTAGATATACCTCTAGAAAGTCATGGATAAAATCCTTAAATGTAGTGACTAGTACTCTAGAGAAAATTTTATGCATTTTTTTAAACTAAATGGCATTACTTATATGAAAAAAAAATCACTCTATTAAAAAATTAGTATTGGCTCTATCTTCTTATGCAATCATAATTTAATGATATCCACTAAAGCCATCTATAAAGGAATATACTTCATGGCCTGTGACTTCTTCTAAAACTTCATCAATGAATGGGATAGGAAATGGATCATTCACACATGCCTCATTCAAAATTTGATAGTCACATTAGATTTAAATGTTTCCAATATTCTTTGGTTTTAATACCATGGGGCTAACCTAATCATATTTATCCACAAGAAATATAATATCAGCTTCTTACATGCGGTCTAGTTCTATCTTCACTTTCAGCTTCAATTTAGATTTAATCGATAGGGTTTTTTATTGATAGTCCTAGTGCACTATTTAAAATCATTTTTCATGTCCCCTAAGGAATAATTTTCCCCCTTAACCTTTGATAATTTTTAAGGGAACACATATTGGTATTCTCTTACGAGCTACATCACTTTTGAGATATCTTATTGGGACCAATAGTCTCCAATATGTGTCAACTTAGGAATGGCCTCCATTCCTATGTTCTAAACATATTCCTTCAATGGTTCATGATAAATATTACATTATTCTAGGGGTATTAAGTCACATAATATCTATTGAGCTTCTCATTTTGGTATATTTAGGTGTCACAACTTTTATTCTTTTGATTGATTTGTGATAGGTATTTGGAGTGGTTTTTCTTTTTATTCTAGCTAAAATAAATTGGCTAATGCCATATCATTGATATCATCATCATCTGCATCAGAGATCCACTCAACCTGATCTTATATCTTATGATATTGTTGAACAAGGACTTATTCCTTCCCTTTTTATATTTTGTATGTTTGTAAGGCATTGTTTAGATTATAGGTTGTGCTTTCCTATGAAGAATATTCAGCTCCATTATCTAAGTCTTCAACCCATCCATGGCATAAAAATAATTTTAATTTATGCAATGTCTTATGTTTCAAAGGGTTCTCATCCTCAAAGATGAATGTCTAAATAAAATCACTTTTAGCTTTTACCCAAAGTTTTGTTTCCCCCATGCACTCTTGATGTATGTATTAAGTTGTTGGGAGAACATCCAAGATATATCTAAAGACATGTACCCAGTATTTTAGGACCATAGTTTTTATAGTCCATACTTTTATACATTGATAAATGTTAAGTTTAGGACAATCTCCCTCATGGAATACTATCCATTCATTTCTAATTATTTTTGGTAACTAGAACCTAGTTATAATCATTTTTCATGCTTCATCCTAGCACAACTACTCATTTTGGTGGATGGACCACCAATTCATAGCAATTCCCTTAAATGCATACTTTAGAGCCCCAACTATCTGATCAATATCTCTTACATGTTTTTGGAATCATAGGATAAAGTGGCCAACATCCTCAATGGTGAAGTACTAAGGTAGAATACACTCTATTTCAAAAACCATCTATATAGGATGTACCTCATGATCTCCTTTGAACTAGTTGAGAATGTGTATATCTGAGTCTCCACTTATTGATGAAGTTATATCCCATGTTAGAATGTCTTCCAGCATGGGTTTTATGTCCATCTGAGTTGGGGATCTTAAAAACATAGATCATATATCATCTACTTTAGTCTTTGGATTCTCTCTATGATACAGAATAGGTTTTCAAGATAGTTATTCTATGCATATTGATAATTTTTTTAAACTTGTGTGACCATGAAGAAAATTAAAATCACTAGCTTGTAAGGCTCACTGATTGTCATTTGCATTCACTTTCATCTAGTGATCCTCACTAATATATGTTGAATTTGGATCTTTAGGAATGTAATAGGGTTTATTATAATCTTTTATTAATGTAATTACTATAATTTTATCTCCCTAGTGAGCTTATAATTGGTTCTTGACTATGTTGATGGTCATTTGACCATCATATGCCCACTTTTTTCCTATCAACATAAGATAGTGAGTCATGTTTATCTTCATCTTGAATGTTTCAAATTCACCATGTAGGATTATATTTATGACTCTAATTTCCATGTCCTTTAGGTGACTAATAGATTCAACGCATCCATAATCTACAAGGATTAGTTTGACAGGGTTATAACTCAATGCTGGTCATTGAATAGCAACCCACGTGGATCTAGGAATCATATTGATGGTGCTTCCAAAATCAAATACTGCATTAGGTATTGCATACCTTGTTACCTCAATATCCATTATATAATTAACATCCCAAGGTTTTTTATTCCTAACTTACCAAATCCTTCTATCAATCCATTTTGGCCTTTCTGTGCACATTCTAAAAGATAATATAGTAAGTTGGTGATGTTCTACAAAATGTCTTCATTCCATAAGGTACTGAGTAACTTCATGAGATCCATCAAATCAGTGACAACTTCATCTTGTCTTAGAATTCAAACTATATATCCATATATCTTCACATCATTATCCATAGCACCATCTTCTATAGTCTCTTGATATTCAATCATTTTCAAAATATGCATAGCTTTGTGAATTAATCATTTCTTAATAACGAGTTTGAGGTACTTATAAACCTCTAAAATAGAGGGTTCTAGATGGGGAAGGGTTAAATTAGAGGAGATTCTATAATTCTCTAATTCTAAAATCTCCATTAGGGAGTAGGGATGTAGGAATAGCTAGTTTAGTAGGGTGGTAGATGGGTAGATGAATAAAAGGTATTTTTAAATTGGAAAGTAGGTTAATGAGTAGGTTAGTAGGTAAGTCATCTTATTTAATGGGCTAATGAAGATGATTAATTAGTTGTAAGGGTAGAATAAGGTTATGGGATGTAGGGAGTTTGATGTAGGGTTTGGGATATTAATTAATTGGTTAGGGAATGTGATTATAGGTTAAATTAGTAGAATTATTAGAATTATTGAGGTGAGAAGATTTAGGTACATACAATTCTTATTCTATTGCTTAGAAAAGATTAGATTAACTTCATAATGCACTTCCTCCTGTATTTCACTAGTTATCCTATGAATTTATTTTGTGAGAGGACCTTTCCAATCTTTGTCTTCCAAGGTGATATAGGAACTTATGTGGTTTTGAAAAAAAATAGGCTTATGGGATGTGTGATCCCATGGTGAATGATCGGTACCTCAAAAAATGAATTTCTCAAAACTTGAACCTATGCTATGTCATCGACTATATGTAAATATTTCTTCTCTTCTAGGGAATATCCCTCTATAAGCCTATGAGCTTCTAACTACTTGATCTACTTCTACACTAATTTTTCCCTCTTATTCTCTCACTTTTTCTTCATCACTTTATTTTTCTCTATTCACTCTACCCAAGCTCCTTCTCTCATTTTTTATCTCTTCTCCTTTTCCTCTGCTCTCACTTTTATTTTCTATGATACTATTACTCCTCCTACTTAGCTTCTCACATCTCCCTCTATTTATTCCATTTTTTCTATTATCACATCTCTCTTTCTGATTTCATATTCTTCTTTTGATTATTCTCCTCTTGGTTCTCCATTATAAATTCAAGTTCAAGCCTTACCTTCTCATATCTTCACCACTCACCCTTCAGTCACACACATACCCATGACACCCAAAGTGACTAATCCATACTAAAAGGAATAGGAACCATGGTTTTTTCTATAGCCAACATCTTGATTAACAAAATAAGTCACTATAAAAATTTAACTCTGATCCCTCTAAAAAATAGATATTTTATCATCTTGAAATCTATATACCCCTATACTATAAACTTCATGGAGTATCCATCAATGGTAGAATTTACCTAATGATTGACCGCACACATCCAACTAGTATCTAGGTTCTATAATCACTCTATCTTCTCTTTAGCCCATGCAATAGCATCAGTAGATCTAAATCAAATATAATGAAATTCTAATCTAGCCAACCATATGACTAATAATCAGGTAATTACCACTAAAATATCACATAGATCTCACCATAGATATGTTATTTTATGATTTATTTTGTAGTTCACCTTATCTTTTGTGCTTCTTCTTCAATGAAATTATGAATCTTTAGATGTAACCAAATTTTTACCCCTATTTGACTAGGTGCCATCATTGCATCTCCTTGGCTAATGAGTTCCATGCTCAATGCACCATTGTTATCAGTAGTTCTTAGGCTTTACTAAAACATGCTAAGTATAGGGATAGTCCTATGATCTAAGGAATAACTTTTAAGAACTTATAGATAGATATGGGTTTTCCACATCTAGATTTAAATTGCATATATTTAACTTCTAAGAATACACTTGCACATCAAATAGATCTATTTAAATACTAACAAAGCTTCTAATGAATGAATTGCACATAACATGCATTCTTGTCCACATAATTCTATAACTCATAGAATAACACACAAAGAAATCATATTCAATATTTAATTACGTCTACTTCACAATTCTTCATAGCAATCAAACATTGATCATGCATATGTATGCATATAATTTGAGTAAAGAGATATATTAAAATCTTTCTCAATGTGATCTAAATACTCTATAATACACTATGAATTATGTATAAATCAAACTCATTCTATTAAAATTTGAAGGAATATATATCCTATAATTTATTATCATTATTAACCTCTAAATCCATATTGATCACACATAGCAGTTTCCTTGTAATGCCAATAATACCAAAATATATTCACTCTGAAACAATGCAAAACAACTATACAATAAAGGAAACCATAATTATGTCTATGTGGAAATTATATTTGATGAAGCATTATGGTTCTCGCATTCACCTGTTAACATATTTCAAGCTATCAAATTACATTACAGATCTAAAACATTGAAAAGGTCAAATATACTATTACATCACTTATACCAAGGGTTTTTAGGATAAAGAACATATAATTTCATTATTACAATTCCACACACATGTATAAGAGGGAGAACTACATGCGAGTCTGAGGCCCTATTAGGAGATTGGATATTTAGGTAGCACTTAGTAATAGCAAGGTTTTTAGGGCTAGTTTGACTTATGTTACTAACCCATTTTTACCAAGTCACAAGAGGTGTAATGTAAAATAACTAGGGTTTTATATTATCTAGATTTGGCACATTATCAAACATAATCAAAGGCACAGAATAGTCACACAGAGGATAACACAAGCCTAGTCTAAATTTTAATGCATTCATGTACATATCTCTCACTCAACACCTACATTAGATTTAAGCATAAGCATCAACATTGCTATCCTAGATCGATGTAATTATCTAGAATCTCAAAGTTGTCAAACCATAGACCAAACTTCCAAGATAGCCTTATGATGATTCTTGATCAATATCATAATTTAGAATAGAGTAACAAACAAGATATTCTCTCTTTATCCCTTAGTTTCTTATTACTTTCTATATTTATTACACATGCCTGAATTATATACATTGTCAAATTATTTTACTATATTATTAAAAACTTAAATAGTTCTTGATTGCGTTTAAACAACTTTATTGCTTATATGTTTCTCTTATGAATCCAAAATCATTAAAACATTTGGTGAACTCATCCTATGTTTATTGAACCAAAAACCTAGTTTCATATTAGGGATTTCACCTTCTTTGAAAGTTTATTTCAAATTTATGTATTTTATTATCGTATCTGATTTTTACATCACTTAAATAGTTCTTGATTGCGTTTAAACAACTTTATTGCTTATATGTTTCTCTTATGAATCCAAAATCATTAAAACATTTGGTGAACTCATCCTATGTTTATTGAACCAAAAACCTAGTTTCATATTAGGGATTTCACCTTCTTTGAAAGTTTATTTCAAATTTATGTATTTTATTATCGTATCTGATTTTTACATCACTTACGTGGGAATAGATTAAGAATGTTTTATTACATTCTTTTTTTATCCCTAGTGATTATGTGCTTCATATTTATCTTCACCCTTATAGTCTTTATGGATTTATTAGCAAAATCTTATGCAAGGAAGAAAAATTATGATAGTTTATTTAATCCACCTAATGAGCAATGTATTGCATATGAAGACCTAGAAGAACACCAAAAATAGGATAAACCTACTCTTTCTTATAGTTATGCTAATGAAAAAACTAATAATGCAAATATAAATATAAATGACCAAGGTAGTGATAATGACATTTATGCTTATTAATTTGAATATAATGGTATCCCTCTTGACTATGACATCTCTACTATTCATTTGCTTTCCAATGATGAAGAGCTTTAATAGCCAACAAACATGAAAAATGATATTAGTCTTAATGTCAAAGATATAATTATTGCACCACCACATTCTTTATTTATCTCAACAAGTGAATGTGAGTTTCCCCTTTCAAATGTTGAAAAAATCAAAAATTTGAATGTTCATCCATTATCTCTCATCATGAATCTTGATGAAATTAATTGTCTCCCTTTCCACAAGTAATACTAGTGTTGAAAACCCTATGTCTTCTTTACATGATTAAAGTGAAATGAATCCAATTTTTTCTTCAAATCTAATATGTGATGAGAAAAATACATATCATGTGTCTCCCATTGTTATGATTGAAGAACACAATAGGAGTGCCAATGAACATCCTAAGGAAACACTCATAAAACTTGCATTATTTTGGGACACATAAAAAGTCTCAAATCCTTTTGATGTATCTTATACAAAGATCAAACCATGTAAATTCAAGTAACAAAAAACCATGTTTCCTAAAGATTTCCTAATAAGAGATTTTCTTAAGATAAATAGCAAGGAGGCAAAATATAGTTCTATCAATATTCCTTTCTTACATACCAATGATGAACCTAAAGTATAAAATGGCATTGCATTACTTATTCCTCTTTCTATAGGACCTAACATTAGCAATCCAAATGAGAGTAACATCATTACATATCTTGATTTAGTCAAGGACATATAAAAGGTTTCTTCTCTTTCCTCCTTTACATTTTCTTCTCGAAAGGAGACTGTACCTAAAAATAAAATTATTTCTCCTCCTCATATGGTATGTCATGAAATTGTAAAAAATGTAACACCTTGCGATGATATTAACCTTCACACATTTCAAAAATATATACCTACATCTTTAGACATGGGTGTTCCTTTACCAAATATTGGCAGATCATGTGATGAGCCTATTTCCAAGAATGATGAAGAGTCCATCATCCCTATGTTCTATATGAATGGTAGTTTGCAACCACTATCAAAAGTCTCAACTTATTCTTATGACATGTTATCTATTATGACTTTCATCATATATTTATAACAATAGATCAATACTCTTAAGTTGTAATTTTATTTTCAAAAGTTATTCTTAAAGAGAACACATTATTATAGCAACCTCTTTCTAGGGATGTGTTTGAGAATTCTTATCCCTCAAACTTTCTTTTGCCTGAATTCTCCTCTTTCAATGGTCAAGGAGATACTACTATTCATTTACAATAATACACACACTCCTTTGAACATTGGGCCTGAAATAAAAACTTGTTCTTAAATGCCTTTTATCATAACTTAACCAAAGGGGCACTTTATTGGTTTTATAATTTACCAAATGGTTTATTATCAAATTTTTAAAAAAATTGAAGATGTACTTATATCACATTTTCATCATTATACCTTACCAAAATCACCATTAGATCATTTTAAAATGTTGACACAAACATAAAATGAGACTATACAATATTATAGCTTTCAATTTAAGGATATTTTATATTCCTTACATTACACACCCTTGAATTTAGAGACCCAATTTATATTTAGTAGAGGTATTCTTTCTCTACTAAGAGAAAGAGAATTGCATAATCCCTTTACTTCATTCAATATATTATATTGGGATGTCCACAAATATACATGCACACTAAATAATACATAAATTAAGTTGCCTATTTCTCCATTTAATCCAAAACATGACAAAAATATTATCCCTAATGTACATAAACAAATTATAAAAAAACCCAAACCACTTTAAAATCCTTCTACATAACCAACCCCATCTATTATGAAACAACTAATTAAGGTATTGAATAAAGGAAATGAATGTGTTTTTAGAGTACCTACCATAGTTAGATCAAATACCACCACAGAATGCCAACCTTTTTAGTTTGATTAGTACTGGGATAGACCACATGGCATATTATTAACTTTATTGGACAAACACATGATTAGACTCCCTCTTAATTCACACTGCCCACCTCAAAGATTTGAGAAGGTAAAAGGAAAACACTTTTGCACCTATCATGGTATTAATGGTCATCAATATAATGAGTGTCCTAGGAAATAACGAAATTGATCAACTAGCCACATACTAATACGGACCCTATGTAACTCATGTCCATCCTCAAGCCTCCTAGAAAAATTCTTATAAGGATGCCATACATTACGATCTAAAGCTAACATGTCCAAATAATTATGGTTCTTCATCATGGTATGAAGTCTACCATGTGGGAATACCCACCACTCAACAAACACCTTTGGATGAGCCCATCTAGAGAGAGGACCACCAACTAGTTATACCATTATGATATGTTCATAATCTCAGACATGTAATAGATCTACCACTCCAATACCCACACCATGGCTCTCTAATGTGAATCTATAGAGATCTTTGTATAAGTGGGCTTGTTTAGTATGAGCTCATGAATATATGGTCTGATACAATTCAATATGTCTTACTATCTGATACATACGATATGAAATACCAACACTCCCACCTTCCATAGCTATAAAAGATGCCATTAACACATAGATAAACTTTTGCAGCCATGGAACATCACCACTGATATTGTTATCAAATTAAATCACACTATTTGGATCATCACTAGGAGTCCTTTGACCAGTAAAATATACATGATAATGATGAATATAGCCTCAACTACCATCTCTGACAACCTAAGCTCTCTCACCCCTAATCAATAGCCAAAAATATGATTTACATCCTCTAAGGTGATGGTCATCTCACCGGTAGGAAGCAAAATGTACATGTATCTATATTCCACCTCTCAAATAGGGTTGTGAGAAGATGGATATCATAAGGGATATGTCCCAAATGGACCTCATGTCCCAATGCCACCTAATCAATAACAACCCAGTGGGTTACATCTAGACCCAGCTATGATAGTGTCAAAAAATGTCACTTATGTTAAAACTCTCAAATATGAACATCCTTCTACAATCAATAAAATAATAATAAAAGCTAATTAGTGATTACATTTGATGTAAAAAATACAAAAATATCAATTAATCAAACATGGAGTACAAAGACATTAACATCAAACACTAGCGTCTATGTAGGAAAAAGCATCAAATGTTGCGGTCCATGTTGGATAAAAACATCAAATGGTATCATGTAAATATGAGAAGTTGAATCACCATCCCAATGTAAGCATATAGTAAACTATTTCAAGCATTAAACCTCCTAAAAAATACCTTAAAAATACACTCAAAATGTAAAATTTTCAAAAAATCAAAATTACCAATACATTACGGAAAAAACTACTTACCAACTCATAAAAATCTTGGCCAGTTAAGGCACTTCGAAGCATGTCAAATCATAGTGGGTGAGGGGATATTTTGTGTGGCATAGTTTCTTCTCAAATCTTAGATCTCAAAAATTTACAAAGTTTGAAAATGCAAATGAATTCAAACTCCTAATATACATTTTATACCCAAACTTCAAATGACCATATCTTGAGCCTCGATTATTCAAATTTGAAACTGTAAGTTGTGTTGAGATCTAGACAATGAGCTCTTCCATATTAAACCAAAATTGAAAATTTTCAAACACTTCCAAAAATCACCAAAATTTTTCTACACAATTATTCTACCAAATTTTAGATACTCCCAAAAACAATGTTATAAATTCTTGGAAACAATACTATCAAAACATTACCAAGTAAAATCTTATCAAGAAAATTCTCCATTATTCATTTTGTGATGAGACTACGAGAGGGAACTACATTCTCTCCTCCCAAAATGGGTGGCATCTCAGTATGGGAATGTTTGTATGTTGTACACAATCAAAATATAGTTTTCACACTCTGTAGATTCAGTGGGGGCATGCTTTGGAAGCATGGTTTTCACACTTATTCAGTATTCAGAATTTCTAGATTACATTTGAAACATGTTTGAAAACATGTCCTCCATAGGGGTGATTATTCTAGTTCTACATTCCTCCATACATAGTGGGGACATGCTTTGGAAGCATGTTCTTCACACTTATACAGTTTCCAAATTGGCAAAAATACATGGTATATGATTTAGATTCACAATTTGGCAAAAATCTTATACATTAGTATCATTTATTATACATAATTTTAGTGTGAGACATATCTGAGGTGCATATGTTATGTAGTATGTGCCCAATATTTCAAAATCCAAATCAATGTTAAAATTCAAAAAAAAATTATGAACTGTTACCATGGCACAAAAATTTTCACATATTGATAACCTAATTGAATAAATCATGGATTGTATTGAGTCTTACCCATATACAATGGTTGGTTTTTATTTTTGGTTTGATTGGAGTGATTAAATCATCTAGTCTCATAAAAAAAATTATGGGTGAACTTGATTACTTCACTCACCCCATACTGATCTATATATATACATATCTTTTATACTCAATTTGTGATCATCGAGAAATGATACTCTCGATGGTTGAAGAACCACTCTTCATATTCCTAGTTGGGGGCATGATCTCTTCCCAACTCTCCCTACTCTAGGTACAACACCACCATGGTGAAACACATTTTACCACTTATATACTCACTCATCTTCCTACCATAATATGGGGGAGGTTGAAAGTCCACTATCTATTTCTCCAGTTTCTAGCACGCCAGACCCAATTACTACATGACACATACACAGGTGTAATCTCTCCATGCTCTTTCTTTATTCTACTTTTTAGTATCACTTACATATAAATTATATACATTGATTTACTTTTTTTGGCATGTCCTTGGTTGCAGGTAATGTTCAAAGGATGAAATATTGAAGGAAGAACTCAAACAAAGATAAGGTGTGTTGTCCACACCACAGTATGCATTTTCTTTTCCTTTAAATTATTAATTCCAGTTTTTTTTGCATTACTAGATTAAAGGGGGGAAATGTAGACACCCATTTCAATACAAGTACATATACTTCTAATCTTCTTGTATGTATATAATTTTTTACTAAGAATTAGACATCTAGTGATGTAGTCTCTTGTGGAACTCTTCAATTCCACCTTGTTTCACTTATTTTACCTACCCCTTGGGCCTTTGTGATATGTTTTTAAATATTTACCCAATGTATGTCAAGGATCCCTAATTATTTTCTACATGTTTTATCCCTTGGACACTAGCCTCTGTCCTAGACACTAGCATCCATCCAGGACACTAGCATTCATCCTAGACACTAGCCTTGGTGTTAGTGTTTAGGTTCAATGTAACTATCCAAGATTATCTTTTAAATCCTTTTTTGTTTTTTTCACCATGTGACCATTTTATTATCCCCCTTCTACCCATATTGTGGTCTATTTTTCATACAAAATTAGGTTCTAATTCAAAGTAAATAGGTTCCTATATATACATAGGCTATGGTCTAATTAAAACTTCCTACAAATTTGATAAGGCAATTCTCAAATTAGAAAGTAATATTTATTTCAAGCTATCAAGTTGCATTCTAGATCTATAACATTCAAAAGGTCAAATATACTATTTCATTGCTTGTACCAAGGGTTGCTAAGATTAATAACATATAGTCACACTATTACAATTCAACACACATGCATTGGAGGGAAAATTGCATGCAAGTGTAAGGCCCCCTTAGGAGATTGGATATGTAGGCAACACTTATCAATATCAAGTTTGCTAGGGATAGCTCAACTCACATTACTAACCCCTTTTACTAGGTCATAAGAGGTATAATTGAAAAGAGCTAGGGTTTTATATTATTTATATTTGGCACATACATGAACATAATCGAAGGCATAAAATAGTCACACAAGGGATAGCGTAGGTTTAGTCTAAATTTAAAGTCATTCCTATATATATCTCTCACTAGACAACTATGTCAGATGTGGACATAAGTGTTGATGTTATTGTCCCAAATCAATGTGATTGTTTAGAAGTTCAAATCAGTCAAAACACATAACGAACATAGACTAGACTTTCAAGACAGCCCTGTGATGATTCTTAATCACTACCATAGTCCATAACATAGAAACAAACAATATACACCCTCTTTATCCCTTAGTTTATGAATACTTATATTTATTGCACATGCTTAAATAATATACATTGTCAAATTATTGTACCATGTTATTAAAAACCTGAACAGTACTTGATTGCATTCAAACAAATTTATTGCTTGTATGTTTCTCTTATGAATACAAAAACATTAAAGCACAATATTGATGCTTAAACATCATTGGAGTTTAACTAAATTTCAAATTCAAACTTACTTAAATCGAAACTTTTTCTTACTTTCAAATGGATTTTAAATTAGTCATTTTTCTTACATTTAATAAGATTACACAAACTATTGCCTTCAAAAATGATGAAATTAGTGCTCTTAAAAATTAAATTGCATGTCAAAAAAACACTCTTTACAATCCTCTTTTATTGAGAAAATGACAACCATGCAATCTTCTATTGATACTTTAAATACTAAATTTACATTTTTTGTACTTGATACTCATTTAAATGATGAAACTCATTATGCTTATAAACATACTAAAACTTCTTTAAACACTTCTACCAACCCTGGCTTAAAAATTATGAACTCTATGGACTACTCGGGTGGTGGGATTGGTAAGTGTGAATATGATGATATTTTTTAACATATTTTATCTAAATCTAATTCAAATTATAAAGGTCTTGATTTTGATGAATCGATTACTTCTCATGCAAATCTGACATCTTATTATCCTCCTCACCACAAGACTTATATTTAACTTCTTCTGATTATAATGATTTTAATATTCATGATATGGTTAAAATTGTTAAACCTTGTGTGCATTGTAGAAAACACAGGCATTGTATCTCTAAATGTTAGTAATTATATCGACACAAATCTTGTGGTAAATCCACTCATGACACTTTGCATCGTTTGAAAATGATTAAATCTCCTACCTCAAATGACTAAATCTCCTACCTGAAAGTGTAAATTAAATGATTTTTTTACCATCTATGCTTTTATAATATTTTCATGTACATGGTTATTAAAATTTAAGTCCTCTTAATTAAATGTAGATTTTTTCCTTCTTTCCATATATTCTCTCTCTCTCTCTCTCTCTCTCTCTCTCTCTCTCTCTCTCCTTGGAGATTCATTATTGTAATACTTTTAATAAATTTTTGGGATTTTTATCCATTCAATGGTTTCCCCACCTATCAAATGTCTCGCCTCAACTTTTTGGTTTGATTTCGCTTCAAAGTAACATTGTTAATTATTTTTTTCATTGTTTATTCAACATTTTAATTTGATCTTTGGAAATATTATCTTGGGATTTTTATCCATTTCAAGAGACATTCTACAAAAAATTACATAATTAAAATTTTCTCTATCATTATCTCTCTCTCTAACATTTCCTTTACAACAGCAAGATATATATAGGCTATGAAGAGACTATAGCTCTTTGTATTCTTGAACTTTCATTTCTTGAACCAAAGTATTTGGGGTACCCATTCAAACTTCCATGTGTTTTATCAACATACATGAAACCATATTTTATAAAAAAAAAATATGCCACGATGTACACTTGTCACACATTCAAACTTACAAAAATGTATGTGAATTATGCTTTGCATCTTCGTATTAACAAGTACACTTTTTCAAATAATATTTTTCCTTTTATATCCAAACTCATGTACCATTATTATATTTTATACAATCTAAATCAAACCTTAGTCTTATCTTGTTTAGATTCACTTAATCAAAAATAAGGTAAAATGGTTATATGGTTAATGTAGTAATCTTTTGTCCCCCGTCATGTCTCTATAGCATATTCTTACACACGAAATTCACCCATCAATATGTCCTAATGAAAGTGAATGGCATAAGTGAAATAAACACCAATATCAATGCAACATATATTCATTGCTTTCATGTCATACTAACATAATCAAATCAACCATTTTTCATCTATAATCATGATAAAAATTATGTTTACACATTGGCACCCTCCCACAAGGTACACATTAAGTCAAATTTCATAATCATAATCCCAACACACATATCATAATAAATACACAATCAAATAATGTACTTCAAAACTAACACCATGTCCATAATTGATCATGTACATCAAAATCAATGTTAAAATCAAACTCAAACAAGCATATCATAATCCATGTCAAAATCAAGATCAAACAAGGTCTAACTATAAGTGTCATACTATCATTAAAATCAAATAAGTGCTAGGTATGATAGGTGGAAAACTGACAACTCATATTAGTACCATTTCTTTGGCAATATTATGTTATTTAATCTTCTTGGGATTAGAAGGAAAACTATACCATAGTTTATAATTTCAACTAAAAATGGGAAGGGTTTTTCTATTTGATAAACTAGTTGGTTTGCTCAATGGCTTTTGTTGTTATTTAATTGTTTTGGCTATATAAAAATTGAATGTGTTTTATACTTCATTGGTTGAAGCTTCTCAAATTTGTATTCCCTTTGTTAAATTTTCTCAAAGTTTTATTCCATTTATGGAAAAATGATTTTCAATGTTTGTATTCCATTTGTGAAGGCTTGAATCTTGAGACCTAATGAGGAAGAATATTTGCGAATTGTTTTCTTTTCTACATTATGTATTACCCTTCTTGAACACAGATTTATATTTGATGCATATTCACTTGAATGCCTTATCTAATTATATGATTTTGAATAAGAGTTTGTCAAGGACAATTAAGTGTGAAGAGTAGAAGCAGAGTTGAGGGAAATTAGGTTGAAGTTCAATTTTGATTAAAAAAAAATTAGATCAATAAATAGCATAGATTCCTTTTTACCTCGTATGGACCCTTGCACCCATTTTGAGGGTGGCCTAGAGCATCATACATCACCACTCTTCTAAACCTTGGTATGAGTAAAATCATGTTGAAGAAAGGAACCATCTAGATATTGGTGCACATATTTGTTTCGTTAACTTTTGTAAATATATATTATGTTGTTGCCTTGAATTGAGAGCATGAATCGATTATTAGAAAAGAGCTGAAATATTCTACTTGTTTTCAGGATTGTTTTTTAATACTCTTAAGCAAAACATAAAGACAATATTTATTTAATGATGTTTAATAGGTATAGATCAATGGAGCATTATTCAGATTGTAATAAATGGCATTTAAGCATAAATTTTGATGTAAACCAAAATTCATTGAAATTGATTGACAAGTGGCATATGCTAAATATAGTAAGTACAACTAATAAGAAGATAGTTTTTTGGGGTTTTAGTTGACTATAGTAGGTATCTGACTATAGAAAACATGATTAAATGGGCTTGTGACGGCTCACGTATGGAAATAGAGTTTACAGCTTTGTCTGAATAAGTTTGCACTCCTTAGACAGTGATTTAGTGGGTTTTGTCAGTTGACTGTGGATTTGTCCACTATGAAAGTGATGAAACTATAATTGTCCTGTCATTAGTGCCTATGTCTACGGAGAGCGTTGGGATATTTTGATTCCACTAAAGACACTTAGAAACCTATGTTTCCCTTCTCCTTCCCTTGTAAATCCTATGTGTGTTTGCGAGAATTAAAAACTTACAAAAAAGAATGGGAAGTGTAATGGGATGAGTTGACCCCAATCACCCTCATTGATAATTGATTGTTACCTATCTATCTAGATACTCTGAGGAGGGAATCAAGCCACACGTAATTCTCCCACTTAGTGTGATTGTGTAATTGTACTCATTCACTATATGTATACATCTGGTAATTTGTCTTTGACACTTGTCAATGTTAGCTTTTGACTTGATTGGAATGCTTCAAACTTGATTTAAGACTATTCCTAGTGATTGATTTGAGTTTAGGAAGAATAGAGGAGATTTGCTCAATGTGTAGCACTGTAATAGATAGATATCAAGTCCTTTTGAAATGAGGCCTTGATTTGTTTATATCGTGATCTTTTTGAATAATTTTATTTAGCCAACTTGTGAAACTTGTTGGATGACCCATATGGATATTTCAAATTTTAGAAGCTAGTTGTTAAATGGTACGGGTACAAGGTCACGTTAGGTGGACAAGTCCATAGCAGTGGACTTATTTTAGAGAAATAGGAATGACTAGCATGAGGCCAGGAGCAGTGTAAGAGTGATATAAAGCAATTTGAGCAATGACTTAGGAACTTTTGTGTAGTCATGACAACAAACAGAGGGGTCAAGCCCACTTGTAGATGAATGGTTAAAGGAATGGCGAATTATATTTGAGTGTGAATCAAATAGTTCAAAAATTAACATTGTCAAATACATGTGACCAAATTTAGGTATCTAAAATTTTCAAATCTACTGTTAAATGCTCTTAAGCAAAAAATAATATGTGTTTTATTTTATGTTGAAGATTATTTTCTAGAATAAGACTCACTAACGAAATAGAGAAACATCGTGCATATAATTTTTATGTAGAAGGACCACAATAAATTAGAAATATTGGTTAACATTGAATGATTGTAAACTATTGTATAATTCCTATAAAGTCTAGTTGAACTACACACTTTACTTGTTAAGGTTGTAGATTTGGGATTTGGGATTTGCGATGCCCCATACGCATATGTATATATAAATTGTTTATGTTTGTATGGTAACATTAACATTAGTAGATAAAAATGTGGAAACTCTTAAATAGACATGTTTGTTCATGTGTCCCACTAGGATTAGGATTGTTGGAAAACTTTTTTTCATTAAGGAATTTCTTTGTACTCATATATTGGTGTTATAAGAGTATATCTAATCCAGACTGTAATCAACCTCTCACGATTGTATTTCAATTTCTTTGCTTCCAAGTGTTAACAATCACCTCTCATAGCACAGTGACACATGGTGATGTGTCATCACAAAGTTAATGATTAAACATGGGACGACAGGGTGCAACACCTGACATTAACTGCTCCAAGGCTAAATAATCAGACTTGAAGCGGCAAAGTAAAATTAGAGATTGAAATCCAAGATTAAGGGAAGAAAAAAAATAACAATAAAAAATTAATCTATAATTTCTCTCAATCTAGAGTGTGTTTAATTTGTAGTAGTGGGTAGGTGTTACATCTTTTAAGATGGGCTTATGTAACAATTGATAATCTGGTCACATACATTACACAAAATCTTTCTTATGAATCATAACTATAAGTGAAGATGTTCAAGTTTGGTTAAATGAGTGAAGGATCTAACACGAAACAACTTTGTTGCAGCGCTTGGTCCCATAGATTGCTTGGTCTTGTGGACGTTATTAAAATATTTCATTCTTTTATTCAATAATTCCCACATTTAGAATTCACTATACCATGGGCTTGATTTCACTCTTTTTAGCATAAAGGTAGTGATAGGCTAGATGTTGGGAGAAAAGAATGGCATGATCGTGTTTAAATTAATTGAGACCCTAGCTTATATCATGGAAAAAATCAAAAATTTTACCAAGTCTCTCCTAGATCATTAGGTGGATTAAAGATGTTTAGTTACATGTCTAGTGAAAAAAGTTGCATAACCACTCCCTTAGTTCCCTTTTAAAACATATTCTCAATACGTTGAGAACTAATCACCTATGAGGCACTCCTTGAAAACCTCTAAATTTGTGCTCTTTTTCATCTACTTATATTCCAGTAAAGAGCTCTTGGTAGTGCATTGAAATCATACCCAACATTTTCAACCCATTGAATCCCTAATACCATATTAGTACCTCCTATAAAAATAGAATATATGAGTCTAAACTTTCGATAAATCCCCATAACAAGTTTGATGTTGTAGCATTTGATGGTTCCTCCATTTATTATTGTCATCTGAAATTTCAGGTCATATATACAAAGCGAGGCACTCAACCAATTTTTTTTTTTTTTAAATCTAAATCCTTCCTTGAGAGTCAATGACGTATTGACACCTCTCAATGCATAAAAGATATGGTTGGTGTTGAATCCTTAATGTTGTATGGATTGTCTTTTGGGTTGATGATATCCTCGTTTTCCAATTATTTCTCTTCTTTAACTGGTGCATATTCAATGTAGTTTATTTTCTACACACTTGTGGCCCTTGTTATATTTACTATCATTATGGAAACATATCCCTTTTTGCTCTTTCCTCCAGGTTGATGAGGAGTTAATCGTGTTGGGTTGGGATTGGATTTTTTAATTTTTGAGTTCTTTATATGTATTTGTATTGTATCATCTTAATGCCAATCTTTGTTCCCAATTTGCTAGGCTAAGGATATAACATCTTTCAAATCTTTTGGCTTAAAAAGGTGGACATCATGTTATATGTTGTTTTTATGCTCCCAATGAATAAATTTACCATATTTTCCTTTGTACATTATCCAACTTTATACCTAACTTCTCAAATTTGATTAATGAGATGCACGCCCCATACACTTTTTAATTCTAACTTTATTACTCGTACTATGGAACATATAAGGGATGCTCCAACCACAACGATCAATATTGGCTCCTCTTAACTTGTGCATGTAGATTGGAACATCTATGGCATGCTCCAACTATCCTTACCACTTTCTAAGACAGTTCACTACCTACAACCTCTATCAATTTGTACAAAAGCACCTTATTAATCTTACTCCATGAAAAAACATCAGTACTAATATCTATCATTTTATTAATGAAGTTCTCTAGTTTATTGTATTTTTGTGGTCCACATTTTCAACAAATGTGTGTGTTTGTGTGCATGAAAAAACAAAAGTTAGATATGCACATACATGAAGATTCACACTAACATATTTAAGAATAATAAGTTGTGTTATGTCATTGTAAGTCAGAAAATTAATTGTCAGGTAGTGGAAACTATAATTCGTATGGTTTTAAGATTAAATCTCGCGAGACTATTTAAGTGCTACGTTGATATTGCACAAGCTAGATAATTTTTTAACCTTTGTATTTTTATATTAAGTTCTTATATTATTCTATTAATTTTTAAGCAACTTTTATATCCCTAGTAATGTTGTAAGTATTGGTATTAAAGGACAGAAAAAAAACTTATAGATATCGTATAACAACCATGTTCATTTTAGATTTGCAACTTTTTAGTTTTCTAATTTAAATGTGATGCTGATCTTGAAAATGAGCTCATGAATAGAATAACTATGCTACGAAAAGCATAATTTCTTATATTTTTTTTAGAATAAATGGTAGATCAAACAAATATAGTATAAAGAAGGCATGATCCCTACCCAAAAACATATGTAGAATTTTCCCTTGATAATAAATTCAGAATGTTTGCTAGGGTTAAATGGCCATTGGTTCATTGGTAAAGTTGATTGGCTCACAAGGAGTCCAATAGGGATCAATTTTTGTTGAGTGTAAAGCCTCGACATTATAAGGAATAATGTAAGATTCAATTTCTAAACAAATTTGGTAAAATGGGTACCCCTCAATCCTTGGCACTAAACTGATTATCCATGCCTCTCAAAAGAGATGGTCATCTTTCAATCAAAAAAAAATTCAAGGATCTATTCTTTGATGATTTTCTTAATCAGAATTTATACTATATTACCTTCTTTTGATATAAAATATGCTTTCACTGTGGCTTTAACAAAATCACAAATTACTTGTATCCTCCTAAAATCTGGTTAAATTGCATTTTTATTTTCTTTCACGTCTCATACCCTCACCTATAAGAGAATATTAAATTTCAATACACAAAAGTTGCATCAAACCAAACAATTTTCCATATAAAATGCCTTTACCTATAGGCTTTGACCCAAATAGGGCATTTTGATTATATTGGTAAGAGTTAAACGAGGACCTACCAATTGACCCCTTCCAATTTCTTGCTGAATTTTGTAAGGGTGTAAAATAATGGGCACACTTGAAGACCAATTATTTTATTGGAAAAAATATTAATGCTACTTGTTAGGGTCAGACAAAGAAAGAGAACTCTTTCCTATAATAAACCATATACTCTTCATGGAAAATTGATTTTAGAGTCTCAAAATTCAATGGACAATGATATGAGAGGTATAATGTTTAGAATCATCCATCCATTTACAGAAAATAATTATCTATATAAATCAAAAAGTAAATATGATATCTACAACTTCTTTGTTGCTTGTAGAATGGGGAATGCATTTTTAGGTGAACGCTTGCTCCACGTCTGGTTTCAATGATCACTCTTTTAAAATGTTAAATGATTATAAGAATGAGATTGTAAGAGTTATATGTGAGTGATTCTGATTTTATGGTGAATGACCGGTATTACAACCTCTGCAAAAAAATTACCCCTTGAAAGCCAACTAGTTTTCTTATATTTGATTTTGTCATTCACTAATAAACTCATAGGTAAATGCTAACTTAACATTGTCATGTGTTTGCACAAGGTTGGATACGCATTCCCTTTGAACTAGAATATCTATTCAGTGCGCTGCACTCGTCATGACACTTCTTTAATCTGCTCCTCATTTGAGCATGCATACAGTGAACACAATTTCATTCATGAACCCAATGAGGGCAACAATATTATTAGTTGACAAGTAGGAGGACAACAATATTATTAGTTATGAACCTACCATACATCATTATTAAAAATATTGAAAAAAATACATTAATTAAAAAAATTCTATTTTAGATTTCAAATATCTAGTTAGCAAATAACGTGAGGATATTTTAGTATGATAACCTACCTACTAGTTTTTCAGTGCAGTATAATCTTTGTTTGTCGCACAATCTTTATTTAGTTATTTCTGTTTTCTACTGCAAACCAAAATTTATTCTCTCGTTCCTGGATATTTGAAATGAAATATAGTATTCCATCTTATTAAATTTGTTAAAATCAACTCTTTCATTATAAAAAGCCTGCCTAGCTCAAAAAGAGGCTCCCTAATAGTTCCATATCAAACGGCAAAAATAGAAACTGTGAATTTAACTCTGCATTTCAAACTACATTTAATTAAAGTGTCAGGAAAGATGGGCACACATCAACACTGTCCGCGAGGGAACTAATATCACTATTCTCCTATTTCCACATCATACTTTCTATATAGCATGGTTTCAACAATGTCTAATAGATGTTTTCCATATATTATACTGAAAAAAAATAATGTCACCCCAAGTGGATGGATCCTCAATAGATAAAAGAAAAGAGTTCACATCAGCAATCAAACCATCCAATAGACATTCCGTCAAAACACTTCGACAAATACAAATTTTCCTCCATGTCACAACACAACCATTTAATTGAACAGAGTTGTGATACATTATCCTTAACCCATAATGTTCAGTGTCATTTAAGTTTAACCATCAATTTCAGTGCAGTAAAGTGCAGAAATGTAAAATCAATTTGTTAGTGTTTGCTGGGACTTTGTGCCAAGTTTCTCCTTTAAAGTCTCCTCTAATCGGAAGAACAGTACAGAAAACGCTCCTGCAGCCAAACACACAAAAAAAAAAGGTTAATTCACAGTTTTATTCATTTAAAGATAAATGAAATGGATGATAAATGTGAAAGTGATTCAAATAACTTTATAACCAGACCATCCTACTGGTGTCTACACCTTCAGACTTTATAATGATATGTCAACTGTCTAGGATGTATTAAGTATGATACCCAACTGTACTGAACAGAGTAGTAAATCATTTTATATTTAAAGCCTCTTTGTTAACTACAGAGTCAGTGTTAGTGGTTGAGATATAGGTTCGAAAAAGATTGGTGACCGTGAAATTGAGCGTTCACAAGAGGAATTTGGTATGGAGGGAAACGATCTGAATCTAAGAGTGACAACTGGACAGATCAGTGCAGAATGGTGATGGTTCATTACAGAGTTCGTATCAAACCTTTTCAAGATGCCTCTGACTTACATAGAAAGCATTTGACAGTTCTCCACATTGAATCAATTTGCAGGAACACCAAAAAGGATTTCAGACACACAGATCTGTCAATAAATATTACACATACACCATAGAAGGCAGCTAGAACATGTTAAGGAAGGTGGCGAGAATCACTAAGCATTGCTAGCATTGAACAATAGCTAGCTAGCATTATGCATGAAAGAAATATTACCCGTAGTACTAGTTTTTGACTTAGAAAAGGACCAAATACCATATCCAGCATAGCAACACGGCACAGCAAAATTTTAAGTATGGAGTACTGGAGGTTCACTCCCCACTCACCTGTGCAATCTAATGCTGACAAGCATCCAGCCTCCACTGGCACTACGAGTCCCAGCTGGCAGTGTGCAGTGGAGTAGGGCAAAGCAAGATGCCAGGCTGTTCCACCATTCCAATCCTTTGTTTCAAAAAATTGAGTGTGCCCAGTGCACATCAGAGAGTAGAATTAGGAAGTTCACAAGCAAGACTCCAATACAACTTAGCTACACCAACACGAGAAGCCACCATGTGTCAAGACAGGAGTGCACCACTCCTGCATCATGCTTCAGCAGAGGGTGGGGAGCAATATATCAGCCAAATTCATTCCCATAGTGACATTCTTCTGCAATCTAAGTCATCTATCCACTCTTATCAGTGATGCCCAATATTCTTCCACGTGTTCCAACAAAGAGTAGAGAGAGGAAAGGTTGATTGAGGACCCACAAAGGTACTAAGTGTTGTGCTGCCCTGCCAAGATCCAAACCATCCATTTACCCAATGGCAATTGAACACCTGTCCCATTAGAACACCGGAAAGTGAGAATGCTGGAGAGGTAAAATGGACTTTGCCTGCCTTCTTATCTTGCTGGAATATCAATTGTTTGATGGTTCCTTGCGATGACACACTAGATGATGCCATCTGTCCCTCAAGAAAATAGAAAAGAGCTGAACAACAACGAATGGAGAGTAAGGAAACAAACAGACCTTAGCAGGCCCCACTGCCTGCTGCCCCACCATTATTTCATCAAGCCGTCCATCAATCAGATATCTCACCAACCAGCAGCGGATGGCAGAACCAATCAGCCTTCAGGTCCCCGCTTGTAGACAATATGTAAGCAATGGATGACATATCAGCAGCCACATCATTGACCGCACAAAGACATGAATGGTAACTGAGAATAATGTGTAAATGTTTTGCAATTTCAGGCCTTGTGCTGATCATAATGTGAGCCCCAATTTTGCTTTCATATATTGATCTTTGTATATTGTTCGCATGTATCAGTTTTAGACAGTGACTTATCATTTAGTGGCATGTCGTGCCCAGATTATTCTATGATTCACATGACTATATTTTGATTCGCGTATTGATGTTGATTCTATATGATTAGAGATATATCACGATCTATGTGATTGGATGGTTTTGTGATATTGCACATTGATCACATTTTATTATGTTACTAAATTATAACCACACCTTGGCCTAACCTTACAAATATTAAAATACTGTTGTAATTGTATATCAATCACCTTGTGTTTGTCCAACGTGTATATCAACTTGTGTTTGTCCAACGTGTGTGACCTTGTGGTTAGAAACCAACACTTTTATTGTTCAAACATTCTCCCCTTTATGTAACTGTTATCACTCTGGAGTTGCACCCTGCTTGAAGATGTTCAAAGCACAACTTCTCTCCAGTGGATACAATGGGAACTTCTCAGAGGGTGGGTGCCTCTATGTTGAGAAGAACGTCCAGAAAGCGCTGGTTCCCTTATGATTTTGAAATTAAACCTGAAACTGTGATTTTTTGGGGTGAAAAGAGTAAGGGAAAACTTTGAAAGAAAATCTAAGGGGGGTGATACCCCTGAATTGATTAGATCCTCTGAAGTTACTGAAATCAATGCACACATATAACCAAAATGCAATTTATATTTCGTCCCTAAGCAAAAGTGTTTCAGAGGAAGGGTTGAAAACCTCTTCAAATGACTTGAAAAAAGGGTGAGATAGAGATAGGTAAGGAAGAGACCTGCAAAAAGAGAAAAATTCTCTCTTGTATGTTGATGCACAATCAAATACACACTATGTTGCTGTCAAAATCATATTCAGAAAAATAAACTCCTTATTGATCACTGGTCCAGATTACAATTTTTTTTTTTTCAAACTTCAAGGTCCCTCTCTATGGCTCGATTCAACGAATAAATAAGCTTTGAAAAATAGTCTAAATCAGTGTAAGTGTAGTCCAAAAAAGGAAAAGGTCAGTCTTGATAGGTTAACTCAAGACCTCACCTCTTTTACAATGCTTTGAATATTCAATAAAATTATTCTCCTTTACAAAAAATCTGCATGCTTCTCCAAACTTTGGCATAGAATATAGATAATGGTGCCAAGTTTGAAAAATGATTCTTAAAATAAACAAAACTCTCCAAGAAAACTCCAAACATGCATGACCAAGATGGCGTGGAAGTGGTTGAAGGAACTCAGGTCTGACCAGTCAACTTCTCCTTTGCATGAAATGTTACGCAAAAAGCCAGTAGATGAACTCCTCACGAACTGTTGGAACATTTGAAACGTTTGGATGCATGAGAGAAGCATGTGGCACGGTGAAACAGTGAACAGCAGTTTTGACCAGTCCAAAAACACGTTTGCATAGCTAAGAATCTATTTTTGACCTTTCTATTTACAGCTTTTAATTCCTGTGCATGTATATTCTTTGTCTTGCTTGCTTGCCGAGCTTTATAATCTCAAACTTCTCTATTTATGACTTTTCCAACTGTGTTTGCTCCTTGCTTATCCAGACAAAACTCTGTGCCTTTCCTTGTTCATTCTCTCGGATTTTCCTGTGTATTTCTTTGGCAATTTTCCCCTTGGTTTTATTTCTTTGGTTTATTTTTTCGGGCTTTGTATGTCATGCTCTGCAGATTTTATGACTGCCAACTTTCCCATTTACCTCCCTTAGTCTTCTATTTCCCTTGGAGTTCCGTCAGATTTCTTTCCTGCGGACTTTCTCTTATTGACTTCTCTTTTCCCATTCATTTCTTGCGGACTTTATTATGTTCGAGCTTTCTCTCGAACAAAAAGTCCGAGGAAATTGTCCATTCGGGCTTCCACTTTCCAGCAGACAAAAAGTCCGCGGGAATTGACTAAGACTTCCTTTGATCTTGTCTTTCATCTTTTCCGAAGGAATCTTTGGAGTCTTGTTAAGGCCAATTGTTTCCGAAAAATTGGCATGGCCTATTTCTTTCGGAAAAATTGTAAGTCCATTTGTGTTGTCCAAGTCTCCCAAAAGAATCCTTCGGATTTTCTTGTCCATTGCCTTGTCTTTTCCACGGGCTTTTTGTAGGGCACCTGGGCTTTTTGTAGGGACCTTCCCGATTGAAATGAACCATTTAAAATGGCCTTTGAACTTTTCTCGAAGGGTACCTACCCTTCGGGATTTTTGAAATGATCCCTCCCGAAGGGCACATGCCCTTCGATCTTTTTGAAAGAGTCCTTTGTCTTTGCCAGGATACCCTCCGGAAGGGCACATGCCCTTCAGGTTTATTGTAAATGACATTCTCGAAAAAACTTTGCCTTTTCAACCTTCCTTAAAGTGGACTTTCCCAAAGGGCAGCTGCCCTTCGAGAATCTTGTGGCCCATGTTCCTTAAGAAAAGCCCTTCAGACTTGTGCAATTGGTCCTTCGGAGTCTAAGGACTTTTCCGAACTTTGAAGGTGTCATTTTTCCGAAGGACTTTTGTGAACCTTCCCAAAGGGGTACATACCCTTCAGGATTCCTGGAATGTACCTTCCCGAAGGGTACGTACCCTTCAAGTCTTTGAAAGACCTTTCCCTTTGTAATTTTCTCGTCTTTGTTGCAAAGTACTCGGGTTTTTTGTAAGTCCTTTGAAATCCTCTATCCCTTGACTGGAAAAACCCGAGAAAATAAACATATACATGATGTTGCCTTTTAACTCCGTGCTTCCATTGAAAGTGAACAAGAGATGTGGCCTTTGAATTTGTTGTCGGTGTCTTTCCCTCGAATGGATTGCATGCTCTATATGGTGGCCGTAGGTCTTCACCCAACTGTTCTTAATAATTTTGCTGTAAGTACCCTTCATTCATGCTTTTAGACCACAGATTGACCAGCTGAAAAGGGGATTAGACCGTTGTAGGAAAGTTTAAAATAATAGGGGTAGTAACTTGGCTTTGACAAGCCAAATTACTAACAATAACCATACCCTTAGACGGCTTAGGAGGGTCTTATGTATGTCTTTGAGTGGGTTTAGGGGTCAAGGTAAGGATTCTACACATGGAAAAACCTCGCATGCTCATCTTTTTTATTGTTTTAATTTAATTGCTTGCCTTGCTCACTGGCAATGTTGTTTAAGCTTATTTGAGGTTTTTCTTTCAAATAGTTTTGCTAGTTTTGTGGGGTAAAGAGTTGAGTTATTTTGCCACTTGATTCTTACTTGTTTTCTTTGTTTTTATGCTTATCAACTATTTGCTTGCTATTTTTGTTGTTGTTTTCGAGTTTCTTTTTGGCACCGTTATGCCACCCAAATTGAGCTACACATAGGTGCTTGTGTGGGGTGTTGAAGGAGTTGAGAGCACTTGTTTTTAAGTTTGTTGGACAAGCTGGAGGGCAAGAGTAAGACTTGTATGGGCATATTGGTAAAACCACTCCTCCCCTCTTCTTCTTGAGGAATTGAGGTGTTCACATGTGGGCTTCAAGTGGGAATTGTTGAACAAGTTGGGAAAACCAGTTCTCCCTATTTCTTTGGATGTGTAAGGTACATATTGGTGGATGATATTGTTCTTTCTTAAGAAGTATGTTGCACTGGTTACTAATATGGACAATATGCCCTTTCCTACCCCTTAAGGTATGCCTCAAGGTGTACCACTGTTTGGGTTTGGATTTGTGTTTTGCTGAATGAGCATGTGTGAGAGAAAAGGTTTCCTTCCTTAGCCTTGTAACCATGCTTGTTGAGTTGAGTTAGTAATCACTGCAATAAATTCATCCATTGTTCTACCTTGTGTTTGGGCTCATGATTGTTAAGCATTTGGGTTTGGGAATTGGCTTGTGTCTCCTGCGTAAGGATGCCATACGATTGGGTGGTGAGCACACTTGTTCCCTTGGCCTTGCATCTCTTGGGAACCTCTTCTTGCTGTGGATTCATGGAGTTTGTTGATTCTCGGTTGGAGAAGCATGTGTTCAAGTTGACTTGAGACGTTGAAAGTTGTGTACAAGTAGTGTTGAAACTTGAGAGTTGTGTACTGTGAAGCATTATTGTTGGCATTTTATTGGCCTTGTAAAAGTGTATATAAACATGCAAGTTGTATCGTTACCATTGTTTTACAATCAAACCTTGCCTAAGAAATTAAAACTTGATTGTGATAGGGAAGAAACGATTGATATTGAAAGCTTGTCTTTTGTAAATAGAAACTGGATTAGTAGATTCAAATATTTCTCTTATTCCTATTTGATTAATGAGATATATTGCTCAATTTCTTTATATGGTGAATTGCTTTTAAAATATTTATACTTGCAAATAGTTATCAATTTCTCCCAAATTTATTTTTTTAGTGAATATATTAATTTTAGAAAAAATTTAAAACTTATAGATCAATTTTATAGTTGCAGATTGAATTCTATATGGTTTAGAAAATTCAAATTGGGCGATTTTAGGGATTAGCTAAATGGGTTTCCTTTTTTTACATGCATGCATTAATTTTTCCTTAAGCTAATTTTTATTTGAAGTAGTTTAGTTCTTGAAATTTATGGAAAAATCAGAATGAAAAAGGGAGCTATAAATCAATTTTAATAATTGTTGGAAATTAGAAAATAGTTGATTAATAAATAACTAATACTCTAGCAATTAATTTCTTAGAAAAATCCCTATTTTATTCCTGAAAATAATTTTAAATTATTATTCTAACTTTTTCTAAGAGGTTCTATATTTTTTTTATTTTTTTATATATGGATATTTTTAAAAAAATGTTATACAAAAACAATAATACAAAACACAGGTCAGTTGATTTAAAACATACAGTTGGGGCCTTGGCCCAACTCTATTGCTAAAAGGACGAACACAACCTCAAAGTTGGGAGAGCCGTTTGCAAGCCAAAGGCCCGACATGGTCAAGTTTAGTTTGGGGCAGCCGTGGCCACAATTTTATCACGAGATGGCCGAGCTGTTAGGGCTTGGCAAAGGGTTTTAGTAGGGATGATCAAGCCACTAGGACCCGATAGGGCCAAGATATGTTTTAGAGGGGGTCGGGTTTAGTAGGTAAGGTCGTTAGAGACTATGAGGGGTTAGGAGCCCGAATAGGTTGTGAGGGCCTTAGCAAGGCATGAGGGAGGAGGCCTAGTGCTCTCTATGCTTGGAAGGCCTAAGGGATTGAGTAGGAGTAAGGACGATTGAGTGGGTTTAGGGGTCTTGAAGGCCGAGTAGAAGAAAGGAAGACCTTGAGGGCTGAGTAGAGCATAAAAACGCCTTGGGGCCTTGGTGGAAGCTAGGGGTGTTAGGGAGGTGATAAATTCACTCTTCCCTTCTTCAAATCTCCTTTTAAAAACATGCAAATCTGTGTAAACCCTCAAGACAACTAGAACCTACACATGCAACAAAATGGAAAGAGAACTTAGAAACCACATTAATAGGTTAAGCCATTTAGCTGGCTTGAAGCCCTGGAGGCCATTAATGGAGCTTGAGGTTGAGAGGCAAGGTATGGGCAAGCCTCTCTCTCTCTCTCTCTCTCTCTCTCTCTTTTAACTTGCAAGTGAGAAAACAGAGGCTCAAATGCTTTGGAAATCCTTTTGTATGTTTTCATTTGGAAGTTAGGGCAAACTTTAGGGTTTCTAATCTAACAGTTGAGATAGATTAGATCTAAGGGTGGTGGAAATTTATCCTTTTTGGAGTGAAAACTTATTATGAACTTAAGTTACTTTTTTATCTAATTTTAAATTAACTTTATTAATGTGTGCATACTTTATAATTTTAAATTGAGAGACATTTCTAAAGAGGGCTATCCTTGGTGCACTTAATGACTTACGTGAACATGAAATTATAAGTTAAAATGCATGAGATAAGTTAAATTATTTTTGTCTTGAGATAAAGTTCATGAAAGAGGACACCTTCTTAACTTACCTAGTGACCTAGTGTAGATACTAAAATCTCATATTAGACACTTGAAAATGTCAATTTGACTTACCTTCAACCCTACATGACTTGTGCATATATTGCCTCTAATTCACTATTCTCTCACATCCACATGTTAGTTATGGTCCAATCCTTCTAAATTGTTGTTAGTCACCTACAGGTACTCCATCAGTCCATGCCAAACCAATAAACTATTATACTTAGACATCTCCAGATCCTCATATCAGTGTCCCTGTCTCTCCAACAGAACCATTAGATTTAAACGGTACCATCCAAATATGACAAATTTGTCCTTTGCCTAGCAACAATTTGATTTCAAAATCAAATCATTCCCATGGGTTGGCCCATTCTCCTAGCACGTCGATGGTGCGAGAAATCACCCAACGAGTCGGATATAAATATAAATAATTTTAGGCTTATTAAATCATTTGGCACTTATCAAGGACATCTCAAGAACACTACTACACATTAAGCAAAACTAACTTATTCCTCCCAAATTGTAAATCAGCCACTAGGAGTAGTCATAAGCCAAGTTTGAAGCATACCAAGCCAAGTCCAAAGCAAGCATTGTCAAGTGTTGAAAATTAAATCACTAGGTGCATTCATATAACAAAGGAATACAATTGCATATTCACATTTAGGGGAAGAACTATGTGTAGCTTGACTTCTCTCTTTAGAGTATTAGATACATGAGCAATGGTTTGTCATCAACGGGGGCGACTGGGGTCAACATAGAGCATTACACTTCCCAAGCCTTTTTACAAGTTTTACCCATTTACAAGTGGGACTAGAGTTTCCGATGAAGGAGATGGATTTCTGGATGTCGCACACATCATTAGACCTCAGGATCGCGCACAGATCTAAAAGACGAACAAGCACCCATACCTGTACCAGAACAGAAAAGCAAAATCTACAAGGACAAAACCTTCCAATTCGGAACATAGCGTCAGACACTACCGACCCGAGGCTAACAGTATCATCTAGGCATAGACAAAGATCCAAAACCTACATCAAGCGATTCTTGGTCCTAATTTCTACCTGCCTTACTCCATGTCACCTATCTCAATCATGCACAGTATAGGAAACTGCTAAGTATCTTATCCTTTGTTGTAATTTCCATATTTATTAATTGTCATTATTAAATCTATTTCAAGCCTTTGCATTTAGATTCATGTTTAATTGTTATGTCTTATAAACTGAACTATGTTCTAGTTTCTATCTTAATTAGGGTTAACAATGAATCCAAATTTAGGTAAAACATACTTGTGAACTCAAATATTCTCTAGAACCTTGCAAAACCCTAGGTCCCCTTAGGATTTCCCCCTAACACTAGGTCTTCAAATATCTATATCTAGATTTGGTTTGCAAATCTGATTTCTGATTTCCCCATTACATGATTTCCCCATTACATGTGGTCTCGACTTTAGGGTCTTCCATCTCTAAAAAACCTAACATTTATATGCTTGCTTTCCTATTAGAAGTGTTGTGTTTGTCTTGCTTAATCTATTAAGGTTTGGTAAATTCAAAATGAGTGACCAATCTAAAACCCCTAGAAGCCCTCATCCCATGGCTTTCCTATTATCTAGCAATTTTGTCCCTTATGCTTATGACAGTGAATGGACAAATAGTCAAGCTTGTGTGATTACTAATGCTAATTATATATGTGAAGAATATGATTGTAAAGGTAATGATTATGACTTTGATTATGAAGATGATTGGTACGATGGTGATGCATATGATAAAGAAGGAAATGAATAAACTAATTTTGAAATAGAACCTAGTTCCCCTACTTCTTTCCATTCTTCTATTCATACACTGGAACAAGAGGAAAGTAATGATAAATCACCTCTTGCATTCTCTAATCTTTCTAGAATTGCACTCCCAAGAAGAAAATACATTAGCACCATGTGTCGATGATGTACCCTCAGATGTTCATGATGTTTTGTCTCACAATAATATGTCTCCATACATTGATATCTTTAATAACATGAAAAATATGGGCATGCCACTTCTTAAAGTAAAATGTGATGTTAAGTCTCTTTTGGAAACCAATAATGATACTAAAGAATGTGATATTTCTTCTCCTTCTCTAGAAATGACAAATGATACAAGAGAAATAGATATTTCTTTTTCTCCTTCTCTAGAAATGGCAAATGATACAAATGAGTGTGATGTCTCTCTCCCCTCTCTTGAAATGCAATGTAACAATCCTCTTACTCCTACCAAGCAAAGTGAAAATGTTTCTTTACATGAGCTTTCTAGAGAAACAAAATACGATCCAATTACTTTAGAGCCTACATGTAATGATGATTTCATGTTATGCAATGATTCTAAATTATGTAATGATATATTTGTAGAATGTGAATTTATGGAAGATAAGGATAGCACTATTTGTGATGATTCCCCTCCACCTATGTTTGGTATAGAAACACCTATGCCTAGACTATCTTTCCCCATTCGAAATAGAGTGCCCATGGCAACAATTAATAATAAAATTCAGCCATCGAATGAACCCCTTAAGAACCTTAACATGCTTCTGGGTGCTTTGCAACACAAAGTGCATCGTCTCACTCTAGAAAGTAAAGCACACCATGCTTGGGTAGATTATAATGCTACATATGACAACCCAATTGTGTGTAAAATTATAAATTCATCATTACCTCAAGACGTTATAATGCCCACATTTTGATGGGAATGGAGATCCTTTCTCACATCTTAAGGGATATCGAGCTTCTATGGAAAATTACAATAATCACAGAATTCTGCTTAAGACATTTCCTAAAAGCTTAATTGGTAAAGCTTTGGATTGGTTCTATAATCTTCCTAGTGGCTCTTTACATACATATCTTAAGTTAGAGGAAACATTCTTAATACAATATATTCAGAATAAAGGCCCAAGGGTTACATATGAGCATTTACCATCTCTACATCAAGGGAAGTCAAAACCAATCAATGATTACATTTTACAATTTAAGTCTTGTTGATTACATTTTACAATTTAAGACTTGTATGCATCAATTGATCTACCAACCACTACATTTGGAAACACAGTACATTTTTTTAGAGGTCTTATTTTTCCCCTCAATGAGAGATTGCTTTATCATACATGTGAAACATTTCAATCTCTTTGCTTTGAGATTATGGAACTTAAAAAAGAGTTGGCCTAGAAGAAAAATCATAATTATGGGCATACAAATATAGACGTTACTTACAAGAGAGTTACACATGAGGCAACTAATCATAAGATACACAAAAAGAATATTGCAAATGTGATCATAAATAAGAAGGTTGAACCAAATGTGTTACCTCCTAAACGCCAATTAAGGTCCTAAATAAAAGGCAAGATTCAAAGACCACGGAGTACAACGAAAAGGCTATAGTGATGGCACATTGCAGACAAGAATCAACCACTTAAGTTTTATTGTTTCAGAGCTCAACCACATGGTATCTTACAAACATTGCTTGATAAGAAGCTAACCAATTTACCTCCTAATTACTATCACCCTCTTCATTGCCTCGAACAAATGAAGCCTAGACCATTCTACAATTACCATCGTATTAATGGACATCATGGCAATGATTGTTAAGCATTGCAACAAAGGATTACACAACTTGCAGATAAAAGAGTTATCACATTTGGAAAAGTTGACACTATGTCAACAAGGTCCCCTTCTCCATCTTCTTCTACTACTCATCTGACGAAGAAAAAGACATCCCAAGACGTTCCCGCAAGGGAACCAACGGCCCATCGAACTTCTAAGGACGATGTTACTAGGGAAAGATCATCTTCTGGTTCGCATTCTACAAGGATCGATGTTTTCTAGGATGTTCCTAGAATGGAGCCAATGGTCATTCGATCCCTTATTAACATAGTTACAAAGTTAGGAAATCCAGATCCGTTTAGGAGGGCAAAACAATCTGAAAATCTGAAATTCTCGAGAAAGTTCGGAAAAATCCGATCCTATATATATATATGAGCATTGTTTTATAAATATACAAAATTGACATACAATGAAAAACATTAATAAAGTAATATAAAATGTTAATATTATATAATATTTATGGTTTCTAGGCATTTTTTCCACAGAAAACCTGAAAAATAAAAATATATTAATAAATTAATTTTTTGAAAAAAACAGCACTGACCCAGACGAACTTATCCAGGCAGCCAAAAAAATCGGATTTTGTGCATTTTCAGTTGGATTTAGCAACTATGCTTCTTACGAGCGAACATAGAGAAGGCATTGTCATAGTTGACATGCAACAATGCAATACATACACAATGGGATTCCTTAAGAATCCAGGTTATAAGGATCAAGATTTATGGCATACACATTAGAATGCCATGGGGCATATTACTATTCCAATTTGTCTGGGACCTAAGGGAGTGGATACATTGTTATATATGCACAAGAATGTTGCACAAGGCAATGTCACATTGAGACAACAATCATGGTTACAGCAGATGGGAGCAAAAATTGATAGAATCCATGACTCTCTCATACTTTTCAACAAGGAATACTCACATATCAAAATAACAAAGCAAGCACGAAGGAAGATACAATTACATTATCTCCAATGAAAGTGTGGGTACCAAAAGTTAAACAAGCAGTTCAAGATCAAGAGTTAAAACCAATAACCAAGGTTGTACAACAAAAGCGAGAAACGGAACCATTTTGAGTTGATGCACCAAAGAATCATTAGCCAGTTACAAATGATTACAATGCATTTTTATTCCCAAGTGGTTGGTCAAATGACTTTTATAACACTACAAATGATTCATGCCAATGGTCTCAAAGATTAGTTTTGTACATACGTGTTGGGCTTAAATTCCATACCATTATAAGCATTTCAATACAACAACAGGCATAGGCATTTCCTCCACCAACACCATAATTGATTGTTATACTTATTCAGCAGTATTCTTTAGATATAGTTACTACACCTATTCAAAATCTCTCTACAAAGTTAGTTGTTCAACATATTTACAATTATGGTTCTGAGGCGGATATCCCACATCCCAATTCCTTCTACATAGTCAATTATACAGCCTACTTAGGTTCATTCTACACACCATTCAGAGGAGAGTACTACACTTTCCTAGGACGCCAGTATTACTATGCCCACTACATCAGAGGGTCATTTGGGATTCCCAATAGCCAATAGTCACTCCACATCCTAGACTACAATCAATGGCAATTCAACATGTTCCACAACGAACATAAGTACAAGATTCTCTTGTGACACAACAATTCTCACAATATAGGCTACATCCTCGAGTTACTCGTCATATACAAGACACTATGAGTGATGATGATGAGGGTTATAACACAGCGCATCACTTTTCAAATTCAGATTTAGACTAACACCCAATTCCACATCACACCACAGGTTCTCACAAGGTGACCCTTGCCATGTTCGATATCGGCCCTCCCCATGACCATCCCATAAATTGGTTGATTGGTTACAATCTTCAAAAATACTAGAAAAAAATGAAACTATAAAAATAAAAAATTAGGACTTGAGCATAACAAGGTTGTTAGTTTACATCATTTACATATGTTATTTACCACATATTTGGTAGGTTACATATTAGTTCTATAAACATGCATTTCACACAGTACATAGATGATATACACAACATACAAATGCACATGATATATGGATGCATAGATGATAGATCATTCCTATACCCGAGGGACATGCCAATGTTGGGGGCATCTTATTCCAGAAATTACACTGCTACAAGTTATATCTTTTTGTCATCTTTCAATTTACCATGTTCAGCGACTTTGATTGCTTACACATGTCATGATATTGTTCAGGCTTTATACAATGTTAAATGGATATTTTATTTTATTGTGATGAAACATTGATATACATGAATAGTGTAGACTAGTTTTCACTTGTTCTATGCTTCATTGATGTCATTTCTCTTGCAAGATAGGTTAGTCATTGCTTGTCTATTGTGCACAACCCTTAGCCTTGTGTGTGCAACATCATTATGTCCCTTGTGTGTAGCCTTTGGCCTCGTGTGTGCGACATCTTTGTTCCTTGCATGTGGCCCTTGTCTTTGTTTGTTGCAACATATTTATGTCCCTTGTTTGTGGCCCTTGGCATTATGCATGACACAACGTGTTTATGAGTGGATTAAACTAAAATTGTCTAATAAGCTTGTTGAACTTGTTGAGCTTGTTGAGTTTGTGTCATGATACATATCGCACACCTTTCCTTTGTGTGTGGTGTCATGATGCACACCATGCACCTCCTTACTGCGTAATCTTATTCAAAGATGTTACTATTGTGTCTGATTGATACATCTATCTTGACATAACACTTATATGACTTGCATTACATATGTTACATACATGCCTTGATGACATATACTTTATTATGATGACATATTCTCTACATATTGACATGATTTTACATTATGATATCTTTAAACATAACTTGATACAATTAACCAAAAAAATCAGAGTTTATGATAGAATACAAGGTTCAGAGAATTCAGAATGGTTCAAAAATCAGATGGGTTCAGATATAGGACAAATATTCACACACTGATACAAATTCTAGGGAAATGTGCCATGCATATGCACTCATTTTACAGGGACATTAGTACAGATTTACAGGTTCAGATACACTTCAATGGATATACCATGAAAATGCACAGTTTATAGGAACAAAAAGTAAAGGTTTTTACATACAACTATATTTGGGATATAGGTTCTCAAATTC
This sequence comes from Torreya grandis, assembly GCA_037957365.1. Classification (NCBI taxonomy): domain Eukaryota; kingdom Viridiplantae; phylum Streptophyta; class Pinopsida; order Cupressales; family Taxaceae; genus Torreya; species Torreya grandis. The sequence goes on along the minus strand of JARHVA010002464.1, from coordinate 446,111 downwards.
TAACATATAGATGCATAGCATTCTATATCAATTGGCACCAAATCAATGGGACACGATATTGGTCATGCACATAAACATCATTGCAGATACCAATTAGCACCAATTCATAAAGCATGATATTCGTTCATGCACATATACACATTTTTTGCAATAAGCACTATTATAGTTGTCCATTTGCAAAACACAATTCAATGGCACCAAGAAGTGAGCAACCTTGAATCTATAAGTCCATCTACAGCAGTTGATTCATATTTTTTAAGGTAATGTGGTTGAGGTTCAATGACACTCACGGCCTTGGCATTACTCATAGCAAGCCTATTATGTGGCTCCCACCTTACCATCTTGAGGTTCAATATCAGAGCAAGGATAGTTATTTGAGTTAATATAGTTGAGGATCAACGGTACTACTCCCTACTTCATATGGATTGGGGCACTCATCTTCCCAATCCATGGGCTTGCATAGTTACACAAAATTGGGATTTGATCGCCTCCAATTCTCCAAATGGTTCTACAAAAGGAACCATTCTCCAATGCTTCAACAAAGAAACATCATCTCCAACGAGCTACAAGGCAACATAGTTCCACCCACATATAGGTGTATTCTTTCCTTGCTCTTAAAGTCTCGAGTTTCGAGTATGATTCAAATTTCACTCTATGGACATTGACTGCTACATATTTGTTGCAGGATTGCTTAGAGAAAGTTGCACATGTGGAGCATCTCTCAAAAGCAAAATGTGTTGTACAGACTCAGGCATATATTTATACTTTTACTCTAGTATTTTGTACTACATTTCAATACATAGAATAAAAAGGTGGTATTTGTAGATATTAAAATCTGGTATTAGACACTTGACAATGTTAATTTTGACCTACCTTCACCCTACATGACTTGGACGTACCTATATGCCTCTAATTCACTATTATCTCACATTCACATGTTAGCTATAGGTCCAATCCTTCTCAGTTGTTGTCAATCCCCTGCAGGAACTCCCTCAGTCTGTGTCAAACCAATAAACTATCATACTCAGGGATCCTCAGATCATCAGATCGATATTCTTATCTCCCAGACAGAACCATTGAATTCAAACAATATCATCCGAATTTGACAGAGTCGTCCTTACCTAGCAACCAAAATCAAATCATTCCCATGGGTCGGCGCATTCACCTGGCGTGTTGGTGGCGTGAGAAATCACCCAAAGAGTCACATATAAATACAAATAAATCTAGGTTCATTAAATCATTTGAAAGTTATGAAGGACATCTCAAAAGTACAACTGCACATTGAGCAAAATTGTGATATTCCTCCTAAACTGCAAATTAATCACTAGGAGCAGTCAGTTTAAGCATACCAAGCCAAGTCCAAAGCAAGCATTTTCAAGTGTTGAAAGCTAAATCACTACATGCATTCATATAGCAAAGAAGCACATTCACATTAAGAGGAAGAACTACGTGTAGCTTGACTTCCCTCTTTGAAGTTTTGAATATGTAGGCGGCAGTCAATCATCAAAGGGGATGATTGGAATTAGTTCTCAACCCATTACACTTCCCAAACTTTTTACAAGTTTTACCCCTTTACAAGTGGAACTAGGGTTTCAGATGAAGGATATGGATTTTTGGAAGCCAAGCACATGATCAGAACTTGAGATCACAATCAAAGTTGAAAGGCGAACAGGGACATTTGTTTGTACCAAAATAGAAGAGCAAAATCTATAGGGCTAAGACCGTCCAATTTGGAACATAGCATCAACCACTATTGACCCAATGTTGAAGGTACCATTTGGGAGCAGATAGAGATCTAAACCCTACACCGAGCGATTCTCAACCCTGCCTTACTCCTTACCACCTATCTCAATCCTGCATAGTACAAGGAACCGCTAGGTATCTTAACCTTTGTTGTACTTGGCATATTTAGTAACTACCATTGATAATTTTATTTCATGCCCTTACATCAAATTCAAGATTAATTGTTATATCTTATAATCTGAGTTATATTCTACTTTCTATCTTAATTAGGGTTAACAATTAATCCAAATTAGGGTAAAACATCTCATTGACCCCTTATAACACTTACACTTTCTGTAGTATCCTTGTGGTTCCCTAGATGTATGTCTTAGTTAGCCCATGGGACCCTGTTGGATGCGAACCCTTATTAAGGCACTAGGGTCATTAGCCTGTTAGGTATTTGACCCATTTAGGCTATTTGGGTATTGTTTGGGCCATCGAGATTTACCAAGAAAGATTGGGTCACACATGAGATTGTGACCAAGTGACCACTCTCACCTCAAATTCGTTCCACCCAGTTGCTCTTAGACCTTGACTTGTTCATAGTGACCTCGTGAGACCGTTTTGCATGTCATTTGTCATGATGAACTATGTTTGCCTCAACAAATCGTGTTGCAACCCGAACCTCAAATGTTATATTGAGTCATCCTTTTGAACAACGCTTGTGTAGTGGTTGAGACCTTGTATACTTAAACCAAAATAAAAATTTCCCTGATTTTTTTTATCATGCAAAATTTTATGGGCATGACACGTAAAATGGTAATTGTGCCTGCAATCAAAGTTCATAATGGGAAGTGTTGGGGTTTTAATCAAGAACAACCTCTAGAAAGGATGGATCCTCTATCCTAATGCTAACTTACACTTTGCAAGAAAAATGGTGAAAAGAAACAATATTGAAAGCATAAAAGGGTAATGCGCCAAGATGGATATGAACATCTCCCAAAGGAGAGAAACAAAACATATGTCATCCCTACAACTCAAGGTAAACAAGCACAATTAACTCTCTACAGAGGTAAGAAATATAACATTGAAAGTAGAACTCACAGATTAATCCACTCACAAGAGACTCAAGGAAAAGGCAAAGTACTAACCACAAAACCTTATTTAATGCTTCAAAATATACACAATTGCATACAAATTCAAAAGCTAGGCAGGATCGAATTGCAGAAAATAATAGCCAAGGCCATGACATATTCACAATGGAGAGTGACCAGCAACTAGACTCCAATGAAAACTAGAAAAAACTATAAGCCCCCTCCATAGAGATTTTTACAAAATTTTACAATATTTAACCTAAAGCTAAGGTAGTGGAAAAAATAGTGTGCCACTTGCACGAATCCCAACAGCTGAAAATAAAACAAAACCCCTAACTAAACACATGTTGAATCCTCTACACCATCCAAGGCAGATTATCCTCTGACTTCAATCAACGATCAACATCATATTCTTCATCTCCTAGATAACTGAAAATATCTTCCGTGAAAATCACCTCCAAAAAATAATTCTTGTTCAAAATATTTTCAACAAAAATTAATAAGGCACACAGGGCCTAAAAGATGAACATTACAATACAAAGCAATGCCTTGTATCCTTATCCCTAAGGAATATTCCACCTTTTGTTTTAATAAAGTTGGACCTCTTTACCCCTTTATTTTCCTTCCCTGTGAAACATCTCCCCCCCCAAGTAATTTTAAGAAGGCATTGCCTCCTATAAACTTTTAACTTTGAGTTTAAGGCTAGCCCCTTCACCTTTATTTGCTCCCTTACAAACATACAAGGTACTACCTCTACCCTTTTTTTTTAATTGGGAAGTAACGCATTACAAAAAAACTTATGGGATGGAACCCCATAATTTAAAACACAAGGCAAGGCAATACAGTGTTTTGAAATATTTAATTCAAATCAAACGCATTTATCTTTTTACGCTTAACTTGCATTATTTACATCGAAAAATATATTTTCCCACAAAGAACAAGCCAAAAAGACGGAAACTTGTCAGGAATGGAGAAATTAAAACAACAAATTTTGAAGTTGGAGATAATTCTCTACACCTTGCACGGCAAGGAAAATTTTGTAATATAAACAATTTTCCTATAATTGTTATGCTTCAGACAATACATTTGTGACATAAATATATTAATACAAAATGGAGGAGAAGTTCAAAATGGAAAGGCCCAGGACATGAAGTACATTACATTAGCATTTAGTATGAAGAGGAATCAGAGTGTTGAAATTTCCACAATGAACGAATCCGTACTCTGTTGTAATTGTTCCTGGGAATAAACAACAATGAGATCTTTTTCACGAGAAATTCTATTCCCCGCACAGATTTCCCTATGTTAAAATATGCCTATCTAGTTGATGAATGTCATTTTTTGTTGTGTGTTTTCATTTCCTTTTTCTAGCTGATTTCACACAAAAGCCTTTTCTGCAACACATATTTGCATATACAATTGTTTGTTAGGAAGAATACAGTTGACATGGGGTAGAATCTTTTGTAAAGAAATATTCTAGTTCATAGTAACCATTGACTTACAGATCAAATTTAGAAACACAGACATTCCTTCAAAGACTTGAAAAGGGTTTAATTTAAAACATGGTTTGTTCGTATGCCTCAAATGCGAGAATAGAAAAGAATTAGTGATGAATGTCAAGGGTTCAATTTAACACACGATCTGTTTGTATGCCTCTAATGAGAGAATAAAAAAGCATTGATACTGAAGACTCCCTCATATTTGAGCCAAAAGCAGGATGAAGGCCCCAATATTCATCAACAATGACACACCATTCAGAAGTCCAAAAGGCATTAAAAAGACAGGTAGAATTCAAAACCAAATATTCTTAGTCAATTATCTTTTTTCCGAAACTCATGGCAGTAATAGTGCAGAAGAAGAAAGCTAGGACAAGAGGAATATAATGAGAATGAAGCATCTTTGAAACGCTTTGATGAAGATATTTCGACCATGAATCCAAACTTCACGGTAAAAGCCACGTAAAAAATCACGTCCTATGATAGGAAAGTGAATGTAAAAAAGCTGAATAACTGGATGCAAAAGCTTGAGCTCTGCTTTGGTATACAGATTTGAATGAGTAGAAGATTTCCATTGCTCGGTTGAATATGACAAGGCATGCTGTACTTTGGTGGAAAAACCACATTTGTCCTCAAAGATAAGCAAGCTGCACCAATCAAGAAATGGGATACATGCAAGGAGTTGATAAAAACTCAATTTAACCCTCTAGAGCATGAGGAGCAGCAACTCAAATAGCATTACTTTCAACGGAAGCAAGGACAAGACATCCACTAATATATCTTTGAGTTTCCTAAGAAAGCCATAATGATGAATATCTTATAGAATGAACCAGGAGCACCTGTTAAGTGTATCTAGATAAAAATGGTCGACAATATAAATATCCTCTAATATAGGAAAAGGTAGAAGACAATAGTAGAGCCAACACACATTCAAAACATCATTCCACAAAGAGGTATGGGACTATAGACAAGGGTCATGTATGATGAGAATCGCAAGTATACTATTATGAGATCTATGCAAGGAACTAAAGAACAAAGACCAACTTAGATCCAAGATGTAAGAGGACTAATCAAAATAGAGATAATGCAATTATTAAAGTCAATAATTATCTGTTAATTAAACATTCACTAATGGTTGGTTATCAACCTTCCCAACTGATGTAACTTTTGTTGTGCTTACAAAAATACAGACAAACAAGTGTGTAAATGTTTAATATGCATTTCATTTCTCTTCAGTCTTTCCAAATTTATATTGCTAACGTTGGTGACAAAGCCACTAGTCAAGGAAGCCCTAGGAGAAGGGTACAAATAGCAAGTTGCAAAATTCAAGGAAGCCATAGTCAGGTATGAACTGTGGAAGAAACAAAGAAGAGGTTTGAAGTTTGAGGAAGTCCTAGGCAGATTGTTGGGGTACAATAGATTTGAAGGTCATATCAAAACGAGTTGCAGACCAAGATCATCAAAAATTAAGGTAATTTTTTGCAAAAAATATCTTATTTCACAGAACGACAAGACATGATACATGAAAATCACGATTCAAAATAAACTTGGAGGGAGAACGTCATCGCAGAGAACAAATACATTCACGATTTGCAACAGTGAGGAAAATGTCACGTGAGACCTAGACGTAAAAGAAAAAAGCCATTTAACGGGTCATGAAGGAGAAAATGCCATTTTTTATGCAGTTAAATCACTAGGGCACGACGAAAAAAGCCCTATGCAGTCACTTGTAGGATAGAAAAAATGCAATTTGCACCCAATTTTATGGCATCGGAAGGAAACGCAATTTGCAGTTATAAGCATAGAGTCCAGTTTTGTGATGTACGATTTTATGAGCATACAATCTAGTTTTGTGTTGTACTATTTAATGAGCATACATTCTAGTTTTGTGTTGTACGATTTTTTGAGCATACAATTCAGTTGTGTTGTAAGAAATTTTAATTTTTAGATTACAAACTGTAAATTTCCCTGTTGCATTAATTTCCATATCAGAGGATAAATTTTGTGTAAAATGGCCAATATTCTAAATTTAGTTATGCCTAAAGTGTAGAAATTGACTGCCCAGAATTACAATGTCTAGAGCCTTAAGATTTTAGACACTGTAGAATATTGTGATTGTGATAAAATCATTCTTAGCACTGAAGCGAGACCTAGCAAAAAATGTGTTGATTATGACAAGCGTCATAAGGAGGCCTTGCAATTGTTGAAGTTGTTTGTATCAAATGATATGAATCCCACCGTTCGGAATGCCATTACGGCACGTGTTATTTGGATCAGTCTAAAAAATAAATACCAAACATCATGAAAAAGTCAGGGCCTATACCTTAAAAATTTGTTATTTTCTACAAAGATGAATGAGGGTGGATCCCTAACAAAAGATCTCTAGATGAAAGATCTCGAAGACCAGCTCGCAACTATTAACAAAAAGGTGGATGATGACGACTTGGTTGCTCTTGTTCTGAACAACTTGACGCCCTCTTATGAATTTTACGTGGTGGCTTTACACTTTATGGCAAAAAGCTAGACCTTGACAATTAATTAGGTTATTTCATATTTGATGTAGAAGGAACGTAGACAGACATAGGCAAATAAGCCCAGTGTTTGGACAAAAAAGAGTGCATTTGATGCTAAGTCAATGGGGAAGTGGAAATGTATTCATGTTGATTCATCTTCTAACTACTAGGTGATATGCTTTTACCATCATAAAGGTTGCGCATGACAAAAATGATTGTTGGAAGCAACAATATGCACTTTTCCAACAATAGTCAGGCGACAAATGTGACAAGAGTTGAAGAAGAATGGGATTCTGAGGAAGAGTATGCCCTCATAGCATTATACTCAAACAATAGTGCTACCAATTGTTGGTTCATTGATTCTGGCAGACCCAAACATTTCATGTGTTGTAAGAACTAGTATGTCAAATTTACTACAAGTACAAACTTTTTTGATTCAGTTTCATTAACTAATGATGGTCAGTCATGCAATCGAGGGGACATGATATATTTGCATTGTGTTGAATAAGGCTAAAAAAAACATAGTAAGGAATGTTAGGTATGTTCTTAGCATGAATAAAAATCTCGTATATTAGTCAGTTAACTGAAAATCTCAACATTGTTGTACATTTCTCTTGGGAATAATGTATTGTGTTTGATGTAAAACAAGACAAAGTAATTGCCCTAGGTGTTGGACAAGGTAGCTTTTATAGCCTTGTTAACCCTACCACAGTCAACTTAAATGCAAGTGTGAAGGGAGACTTCTCCATACAAGATGTGCTAGAGGATGAAATTCCTCATAGGCTTGTTGACCTTGCCCTAGTCAACTTACATGCACTATTTGTGGAGGGAATATCCACCATAAAGGATGTGAAAGAGGATGTAAATCTTCAATCAAATGCACAAGTGCGAGAAAATGAAATTTCTCAGTAAAAGGTACTGACTCAAAAGACTAGAAACAAGCTTGTTAATTCAGTCGAGCATGGTCATTTTGCTTTTGCTTTTGACCTTTTTATGGTACCTGAACCACCAACTAAACAACCCGTTGGATGCAAATGGGTGGATGAAGTGAAAAGCAAAGTCGATGGTACTTTGGAAAAGTACAAGGCTCATCTTGTTGCAAAAGGATTTTTTATAGTTCCCAGAAGACAGGGACGGGTACGGGTACGCGAAGATGGATACAGGTACCGGTAGCCATATTTTTGAACAATAGGAGACAGGTACAGGGAGACAGCAATATATATATATATAAACAATTTTAAAAAATATATACTATATTAATTTTTTTTAAACTAATATTTGAAAATATTATACATATATAAAGATTTATTACTGTAAAAAAATATTAATATTAAATATTAAATATTAAAATTGTAAAATAAATGTCGAAACTATTAAAAATTTAAAACATTTTTATAAAACTAAAAGTAGTTAATTAGATTATAAATATTAAATATTTAAAAAATCTAAAAAGTGAAAATAAAATAATAATATAAATAATAAAAATTTAAATTGATAAAATATACTATATTAAAATATTTTAAAAATCAGTGTTAAAAAATATTATACATATATAAAGATTTAATAATTGTAAAAAAATATTAAATATTCAAATTGAAAAAGCAATGTCGAAACTATTAAAAATTTAAAACATTTTTATAAAACTAAAATTAATTAATTAGATTATAAATATTAAATATTAAAAAAATATAAAAAGTTAAAATAAAATAATAAATATTATAAATAATAAAATTTAAATTAATAAAATTGTAAAAACTCAAAAATTAATTTAATAATAATAAATCTTTTATAAACTTATAACGCATAGGCCATTGCCGTTCACAGCGATGTAGGCTTGTGTCGTTCACGGTAGTGGCCAACCTTGATGTGAAATTTACACTACATACTTGCGAACTCAGGGAAAAAACTCGAGAAGGCAGCCGCGGCCCTATGAAAAACCCTACTTTACAAATCACAATTGTTTTGAATCAGACTGTAAAATTTTATTTTTTCCACGCGTTTAGGTCTTTTTTCGAGATTAGGATTTGGAAACACCTTTTTTTCATACGGGGACGTGTTCAAGATGCTAGAACAGGGAAGCAGACGTCTCCAAGCACGGGAAACGTCTCTGTACCCATCTCCCGTACCCGAAAAGCATCTCGAAACCTGAGACGCATCCCAAGGGATGGGAGACACGTCTCCCTGCAACACTAGGATTTTCCCAATAGGGAAGAATAGATGAGATGATTTTTTATCATACTATAGAGTTGGTTTTTACTCCCACTACAAAGATGGTCACCCTTCGATTGTTCCTCTCACAGTAGCTCAATTCGGTTTTCTAAAATAAAATTTGGGCAAGGTGGTCTACATGGTGCAACCTAAAGGTTTTCGTGTACCTAGTAGTGATCATCTAGTTTGCAAGATGATTAAGTCGTTGTATGGACTTAAGCAACCTCCACGAGCCCGGTACATTTTATTTGATCAGCATCTTCAAGATTCTTGATTCAAAACTATGGAGCTCGCACTAAAGATATCAACCAATGATTCATCACCGGTCAATGAATCACCCTACAGAGAATTGGTGGGTAGCTTGATGTCTTATGTCTACACGATCGGATCTTTTATTTGTTGTTGGCTATCATTTTTTATTTTTGTCTACATTGAAGCTCCTACATTGGACAACAACAAATTGTCAGAGGACTGCAAATTTCATGTTGATATGCAAAGAGCAATCTCTAAATGTAATGCTAAACTCTTTGGTCCCACTTTCTTTGTAAAATTTTGGGACAAACATGGAGTAGACTTTGGTTTAATCATTACGGGAGCATATTAAAGTTATTAATTAGTTGTTAGTTAAACATTAACTAATGGTTAGTTATCAACCTTCCCATTTAATGTAACTTTTTTTGTGCTTAATAAATGACGGACACACGTGTGTAAGTGTGTAAGTGTGAAGCATGTCTTCCATTTTTCTTCATTTTTTCAACATTTATATTTGCTGACAACCATTGGGCGATAACCAAGTGCTGTCTAATATAAAATGTTGTAACCAAAGGGTTTCTAAACAAGGGATTGTAACCAAGACATGTAAATAAAAGAAACAAAGCACACAAAGAAGCATTCACTAACAAACATAAGCTAATCTAAGCATGGAATATAATAACATGCCAAAACCACGCGCACACACACACATAACTACCAAAGTAAATAAAGAAAATGTATAAGGGTGGATATACCAACCATAAGCTGGCTTGTCAGCTCGTTAATCTCCCCTTTGGCTCAAGTGGCTCTTTGTCAGAGATTTTGTAAGTGAAGCTTGTGATGGAAAGAAGAAGACCTAAGTATCCTTAGTTGGGGACTCCAAAGACTAAGTGTAACTTGTTGGTTTAGCATCTCTTTTTGATATATTCAAAGACCTTGTGCAAACTAGCCTTCCTTAAGTAAAAGCTTCTAAGCGGATTGGATGTCTTGCTTTTAAGAAATGACAAAAGGAATCCGTATAAATACAACTCAAAAGCCAAAAAGATCTCTACTTAAACTTCATCGATGTCATTGACCTAACCAAAAATATATATAAAGAATGTCAAAAACAGAGTACTGTTTTACCTTGAACAATGACGTCGAGCAAGGGGGCACTACAGGTCATATTCAATCGAGCCGAAGACATCTTCAATCGTGCCGAAGACATCAATTGGAAACACACAAACACGAAGAAGAGGAGAAGAAAGGGAGAATGGGAACAAGCAAAGGCCAAATAGGCAAATGATGATAGGACATGGATGAAGGCCGATATAGCAGATGATCATTGGGAAATCTCTCACAAAGCGCCATGAATCGGCCCACCCCAATCCCGGTGCACTCCTTAACATGTGGACTCAAGGAGATTGATGAACCGACAAGCCTTGCAAAAGAATTCGTCAGAAAGTGAAAATGAGGTGCATACATATGCCCCACCCAAAGCTCATCACATGTCACAATAGTGTAATGTGGGATGGTGCTTTGGGAAAGAACATAAAAACACAAAATGAAAGCAATAGCTGTAATAAATAAATAAAAGAACTGAAAATAAACATATACATACCTTGACTTACCTTTCCTCTGAAATAGAATGAAAGCAAATACCTTAGTCTTGATCATGGTAGGCGTAGAAACTGCATATGGTAGCCCTAATGATACAAGACTAAAAACAAATAAAAGCAATATAGGCACATGTAGATGAGTCTAAAAACGGAAGCATGTGAAACTCTCAGAAAGGATGGGGAGGAAGGAAATCCAGATAGCCACAATGCTAGAGGCAAGATTAAGTCCAAAAGACCTAAGGAAAGATGAAATATCGAAAAGAGATGAAAGGGGTTGGAATTCCATGAGGTAAAGGCTAGATTAAGTCCTGACAACCCAAAAAAAGGATGATAATGAAGAGTAAATGATAAAATGGGACCGAATGGCCATAAGGGAAGGGCTAAATTAGGTCCGAACGACCCCAAAAAAAAGAATTAAATCTCAAGGTCCCAAACATACCCTAGAGGAATCCTATAAAAATAAGGCAATGACCAAGAGAGCATCTTGCAACAACTCAAAGATGCATCTTCTATTCAAAAAGGGAAAGTTGAAAAGGAACCTCTGAGCGTTAATGCTTTCATAATGCTAACATGTATGAAAGAGATGAAGAATAGGAAATGCAGAAAATGGGACAGATCTGGAGTCAAGTCTGTCTATCGAAGGGAAATATTGAAGGGAGGGAAAAGAGGGCACCACCAACGCGAAAACATGTTCTTTATCGAAAACAAGACACACTAATCAACTTGGCAAGACTAGTTTTCGACATCAATGGCCTATGAACTCAACCTATAGAGCATAGAGCTTGGGCTAACTAGAGAAGTATATAGATCATCCCATTAAGGCTATTGTATGAAAATTAAATGATGTGTACCTTCCCACAACGTGGTACTTGTACCTCAACACCCCAACAAAGACATTGGTCAACTGCAAGAATTGGGTGTTGACGTGAAAAGGCAGGTGATACTAATGATATATATAAAGCCTCCAATCCCAATCTACTGACCTACCACACTCCAATGGGAAACTATGGAGTTTGAGCTTCAACGAGGATGCAGATATGCCAATGATATCCTAGAGTAAAAGAATATTGCCTTTTTCTTTTTCTTCTAATTTTTTCTTTAACTTTGATATCTTGGCTTCTAACTTTTTTATGTTTTTGTCTTTTTCTATTTTACTCCTCCGTAGAGATTCAAAAGACCAACATATAAGATGATTAACACAAGAGAACTTACACCTAGCCACTGAGGAGAACCTAGAAACAAAGACACTTAGATACTCCTAGACTTGCACATTAGAAAAAAGTGTGATCTTGAAACCAACCTAGGTGTGCCTAAAGAGGAGGTGAAAAATAGGGAGAAATAGAGATGAACAAGAGAACAATTGGGTTGCCCCGATTGCAAAAAATGTATAAAGGGGAGGTGATACGATGATAGACAAATTTGAAACTCTCATCATAAGAGGGTAAAATATGGATGATAGAGATGTAGATAGACTACAATCGTTGTGCCACAAAAGAATACAACTAACTCTAAGCGACAAAACAACACTCTCAACCATTGCCTTGTCTTTCTAAGGGAACACCTATTATGGTTGGGAATAGGAGCAAAGTATAGTGAGTAATAAATGAGGTGAGAGTTTGTGAGGAAGGCCTAGTTGTATTCCCAAAGGTCACCATGCAACTCACAAATTGAAAGACAACAGACGTGAAAATAAGTGGCATAAAGCTATGATGGCATGCTAAATAAGAAAGAATATGGAGGCGAAAAAATTAGAGAGAGCACCATGAGGCATGAGAAAATAGTGAGGGGTAAAAGTCAAGAGGCATGCAAAATAGTAGGGAGCCTGGAGGACCAATAAATGTAGGGAAAGGGCCATACCACATAAAAAGTGGATATAAAAGGTAAAATCCAAGAGGCGTGAAAATAAGTGAGAGAGCCAAGAGGCATAAAATAAATAAAAATGGAGCCCGAAGGCGAAAATAAAAATAAAGAAATAATAAGAGGTGAAATAAAGTGAGAGCAAGCCCTGAGACAAATTATAGGGGATGGGCGATTGGGAGGAGGGCTTGGTTGTATTCCCTAAGGTCTCAACATGCCACTCCCGAATTAAAGGGGCTTGAAGGCAAAAAATAAAGGAGATGAGGAAAAAACCGAAAGGTATAGATAAAATAAGCTAAGTTGTAACATAAGAGAGTTAGATGAAAATTCCACATAGTATGAGCATGAAATATAAGTCATACTAAATGTCTAAGTGCAAAAAATGAAAAATATGAACAAAATGAAAACTATGAAGAACATACCTCAAACATAACACTTTTTCAAAAACTAAGCGTTGGTTAGCTCATTGAAAATGTATCCTTCATTAATTTGTAACAGATAAGTGTTAAGTCCAAGAATCTATTTGATAATGTAAGGACCCCAACACTTTTGCACGTATTTACCCTCTTTGTCATAGGTGTAATCCAATTTTAACACTAAATCTCCAACATCAAAATTTTTGAACTTTGACTTTCTTGATGTGTTGCTTGGCAATGTGATGTTTGTATTGTTAGTTGTGTTGAAGAGCGCTCATGCATCTCTTGTCAAGTAAATCTAAAGCGTAAACGCAGGGTTCACAGAGCACTTCATCGAGAATGATACCTTTAAGATAAAATGTGCAATGAAGGTAACTTCACTTTTAAGGGTAAGGCAACTTCAAAGTCGTAGACTAGAGAGAGGAGTTGTCTCAATGGACGTGTAAATGCTAGTGCGGTAGGCCCAAAGCGCAAGATAGAGCTTGGCATTCCAATCGTTGCAAGAATCTTCAATTGTCTTTTGTAAGGTCTTGTTAGGAAAATCTTATTGGTCGCTTTGGCTTGGCCATTGCACTAAGGATGATAAGGGGTATAAAAATTTATGCATAATTTTGAAATTTGGGCAACGTTGTTTCATGTCTTTACTTTTGAAATTCCCATCATTGTTAGATATGATGGTGTGACAAATTTCAAAGTGACAAATAAATTGGTTAAAGAAAAACTAGGAGATTGTGATGTTCGTAACATTAGCAAGGGGCATAGCTTCGACCCATTGGGTAAAGTACTCAGTGGCAGTTATAATGAAGTTATGGCCATCTTGCAATCAAGGTAACTTCCTGTTGAGATATAATCCCCACAAAGAAAGACCATGGAGATTCAAGTGTTTGAAGCTCAATCGCAAGAGAATAGATAAGATTATCATGAAGCTGGCAAGGATTAAACTTCTTAGCAAAGGTTGACATATTTTTCAAGTGTTGGCCAATAATAACCCATGTGTAGGCATTTTTGCGGTGTAGCGTGTCCACTACAATAACCTCCGCAAATTCCCCCATGTGCTTGCTCAAGAAAAGAAAGGACCTCCTCTTCAGTAACACAACAGAGTAGGGTGCCTTCAAAGTTGCAATAGCATACGATGTTATGTTTAAAAGCGTATTTGAAAGCTTGCTTTCAAATTATAGTCTTTTCACGAGAGTAAGCCTCTGGAGGGTATATTTGAGATTTAACAATTGGATGATATCCTTGTACCAAGGGCTTTGTTGAGTAGTGACTATTTCGATATGGCAAATAAGGAAATCATCCTTAGGCACTACAATACATGGGGATTTATACATGTGAATGAGAAATTAGTTGTCATGTAAAGCTTTAAGGGGGTGGAAGAGGGTCGTTGAAGAGGCAAGAGAACGATGAATCAACAGTATCATTTTGTTCTTATGGGATTAGCTCGATGGTGAAAGATACATATTCTTTAGGAAGGTTGCTAGTAAACTAATTATATGTTTTAAAGTTTGCGCTTTTACATTGATAAGCAACACTAACTTGTTGACAAACAAGTTGAGAATCACCTAAAGCATGTAGATAAGATATGTCTAAATCGATGGTTGCATGCATAGCAAGAATTATAGCTTCATATTCAGCCATGTTGTTGGTAACATTGAAGTTGAGTCTAAAGGCTAGAGGGATGATCTTGCCAAAAGGATCAAAGACGATACATTTGGGTCCAATCCTTGTAGAAACTTGGCTTCCTCAAGTGGGGTGTCCAAGTATCCTCATGCAATTTGATTATGAATCATGATCTCAAAGTCAAATTCCATTAAGAAAGTCATCTATTTTCAAATTCTATCACCAGGAAAGAAAGCCTTGGGGAATAAGTTGCGGAGCAAGTCTGATGGACAATGACGTACGTTGTTTATTAAAACATGTAATGCTGAATATATTCGGCAGCAAAGTAGATGGCGAGACAATCATGGTCAACCTTGGTGTAGTGGGTCTCATAGTCAATCAATGTGCAGCTAATGTAATAGATAGAATTAATGTTAACATGTTGAAAATTTGAGAAATTTTAATTTGTGAGGAAAAAATGGAAAAGAATAAGAAAACAAAAAAAAATTTAAAAATAAAAAGAAATAAATAAGTCTAAAAATTAAAAAAATTAAAAAATAAGGAAATATAAAAATAATGGGAAAAAATAAAGAAGAGAGAGAGAGAGAGAGTCATCGAATTCATCTTGTTGTGCAAGCATTTCCCCAATGGAGACTACTGTAGAAGATGTGTACAAGATGAGAGGTCACTCATTAGATGGCGGTCGTGAAGTATGAGGTTAAAGTAAGGATTTCTTCATGTTATCAAAGGCATTTCGGCAAACATGACTCCACTCAAGCTTGACACCTTTCTTGAGAAGGGTATTGATCAAGTGAGTTGGATAGGCCAATTCGGGGACGAATCACTGAATTGAGAAGGGTATTGATCAAGTGAGTTTGATAGGCTAAAGATTCATTTTGAAGTGCTTGAAGCATTTTATTGTGAATGGGAGGTTGGGGAAGAGGATTGTCGTTAGCACCCTTGAGAGGAGAGGGAAAGAAAACATTTTAAGTTGACAACAAATAGCTTGTTTTAGTTGATTAGCCATTTGGAAAAGGTGGACTTGCATTTGAACCATGTGATTGTTATTGGTGACTTGCATATGGGCCATTTGGTCCAACACTTTGGCAAGTACTTTTGTACTATCTAGTCAAGGATTTTGGCTTGAATTGTTAAGAGGAGGATTGCTAGAGTTGTTAAGAGAGAGAACATTGTTTGATATTTCGGTTGTTGATGTAGAGATGTTTAGGTATTTCATGGTTCCATTCTAAGGAGTATAAATAACATTTGTATCAAGGTTATTGATTTGCTTATTTGGATTTTCTTAGTCACTATCTATCGAGATCGAAACCATGTTGCATTGAATGGATCATGATTGAGGTTAAGGAAAATTGCACAAGGGATTGCTCTCAATGGTGGTCATGGGAGAGATAAAGGAACTACCCATATAGAATCTGAATGGATTGAAGCTCACTATAAAAACCCTATGAGGAGACATCATTGAGAATGATGGAAGAGAGAAAAGCTAAGAAGTTTGATTGATTTATAATGCTAAGAAGCTAGAAAAATAAAACATGAAGATGACCCAATACAACAGTGGGGTAAGATTCACGTTGAGTTTACGAGAATCTATGTAGGGCAAATATGGTCGACAACATAAATATCCTCAAATATAGGAAAAGATAAAAGGTTGTACTTGATCCAACCACCCATACAAAATGTCATTCCATAGACACGTATAGAGCTATGGATAAGGGTTTTGTATAGTGAGGATCGCAACGATACTATTAAAAAATATATGCAAGGAATTGACGAACAAAGATCAACCTACATCTAAGATGTAAGGAGGATAATCAAAATAGAGATAATGCCATTAGGTGGTAACCGGTACATAATCTAAAAGGTTGTAACCAAGAAGTATCTAATCTATGAATTGTAACCAAGAGGTGTAAATAAAGGAAACAAAGCATGCAAAGATAAACTAATATAAGCATGGAAGACAATAACATACCAAAACAATGCATGCACATATATATCCACCAAAGTAAATAAAGAAAGAGTATAGGCGAAAAATACTTATCTTGGGTTGACTTGTCGGCTCAAGTGTCACTTTGTGAGAGATGTTGTAGGTGAAGCTCAAGATGGAAAGAAAAAAACCTAAGTATCTTTATATGGGAATTCCTTTTATTTAGACTTTTTAGCTTTTTTCTTTCGTTTGATTCTTCACCTTTGGACTCTGTTTTTTGCCTTGAATCTAGTCTCTACTACTAAGTAGCTTTGGTTTCTACTTTTACTTTGGCCCTCTGTGTATTTGCTTATTTTTGTGGCTCTAAATGAATTGCATTTTTCTCCTTTTGAGTCTTTGGTCCTCCTCATTTTCTTTGCTTTCCCATTCAATTTTAGTCGACTAAGTGGGGTATTTCAAAGACCCAATGATATATTATTGTGCTTGTGGATGATTAAGAATTTTTGGTTGAATTTTCTCTTCCTTTTTAAGCATATGAGAACCCCTAACTCTCTATCTGATCCTCTTTTCCTAGTCCTGATACTTTGGCAGAATGGAAACTAATCCAGGTAATGGACGTAATCAAGGAAAGAAATTAGTGGTTGCTGCTCCCAAATCTCGGGGGCCCCCAAGGGATGTCAAGGTCACTGTTTCTAAGGTGTGTGCATATTTTTCCTCTAGCATCAACAGTAAAAGACAGAACCCCATATGAGAATCTGGGTAGAACCAGTCTGCTAATGTGCTAAGGAGATTGATTGAGAAGTAGACGTGGACCTAGCAAATATTATAAAAAGAATGACGTTGAATACAGAGCAATCAATAGAGTAAAGGAATGTCCGCTACATGGCAAATAATTTGGTTGAAGCCAATATTTTGTCCAATGCTGGAGGCACTTTAACTTCTTCACAAAGATATTAATAACAGAGGTTGTGGTTCAGTGTGCAAGGGAGGAGAATAGTGTCCATTTCTACATATTAATGGATGGGCTTTGCACTATAAGACAAGAAAATATTGAAATCACTAAGAAATTGGGCATAGAGATATTTGCAGAGGCTAAAACGTCACTCCCTAACAGCTGCTATTATCTTGAATTTGATGAGGATGTAGAGATTATGGATAAATGAGAACGGTCGGATGCCATAACTATAAATGAAAGACCTAAACATCTAATAAGCTAGATAATTTTGGAACCTTGGTGATTAGTAGTTATGTGAAGACATTTTTAAGACCTCTGAGATAATATAAAGACATAACTATTATTATCTCTAATTTTTACTTTATGGGGAGATATGAGAGATTTGTATGTGAGAAGTGGTGAGGTAAGGGTGCAATGATGCAATTTAATTTCTCTCCTTGGATTACTGATAAGATGGAATTTTTTCAGCACATCTCACTATACCAGAGCTTTTTCTAGTTCTCCTAATCACAATTTGGATTTCTATTATCTCTGCTTTGTACTTTTCTTCATTTTGAGTGAGCTTTAGAAAGAGAGGGAATGAAGAGAGGACAGAAAGGTGTGCTTTTCTCAAGTTGTGCAGAAAACATACGGCTAAAATAAAATGACTTTGGATGATTGGCTTATAGGGAGACACTATGTTATTTGGAAAGGAAATGGAGACACAGAAACACCATTTTTCAAAAACCTTGATTTGGAAACATTGTGGAAACGTCCATACATTTTATTATTAAAATATATATATATATATATATATATATTTATACTAAAACACTTGAAAATACAGTGTGCATTCATTCATTGCTTCAAAAGTTCAAAGTAGACATTGCGGATACATTCAACTTTAGAATAAATCATCTAGATTCAGATTGTCCTCGTAATCATGAATGTCAGTCCCACTAGCTCCACTCTCCACCCCTTGTGTAGAACTCGCTTGATTGTCGTCATCAACACCAAGTAGTGAAAGTTGGGCAAGAGTAGAAATGCATAAGCATTCAAATCTGTCATCTCTGGAAATGAAAAATGCATGTTCAAATCAGCAATGGCTACCTCCAAACCACTCCTTGTTGCAATGGCTGCCTCCAAACTCCTCCTCCTTGAAACGGCAAACTCCAAACTCCTCCTCCTTGCTCTTTTTAGTTGTTTACAACAGCAAATGTTGGTTGTTGTACAAGAGCGAGGCGAGTGTGTATTTATAGCATTTTAGGCAAAAATAGGGTTCTTTTTTTTATTGTTTTAGCTTTATTTTTTTATTTTACTGTCATTGCCTGCAGGTCCCACCGAAAACTGCCCGCAACGCCTGGACATTTCACGGAAATGTCCAGGACGTTTCTGGACAGGAAATGGAGGGGGAGGGAGGGGTGTTCCTGCAACACAGGGGAGACGTAAAGCTAGAGGTATGCCTTAGTTTGTTCTGCATTTAATCCAGAGTATACAGGAAATTTGAGGAGTGACTATAAAGAGAGATATATTAATCTGGTATGCCTTGCCACCTGTTCCATCTTGATTTAATTCAGTCTTGAATGAGGGATTTTTGTGGGGAAGTGTAAATTGAGAAAAGGAAAAGATGTGAGAGAGTGGTTTTATCTTCAGAATTATCATGTCTTTATTAAGGAATGAAAGCAGTGTGAAAAGAAGAGTTTTGGGTTTTCTGATTTTAACTTCAGAATTACGGCCAGGAACTGTATGCTTTTTTCCTTCCCCTTTATCTTCTTATTTGGGTTTCGGGGCCATAGGGATTTCAAGCCCATACTCTCACTGGGTCAGTCTAGAAAAAGGAAGCAAGGGAGGTGCTTGTCATTCTCTAAGCATGAATGGTAAATGTAATCTTCAGAGGGCAGTTTTATTTCTAGTGTTTTGATTAGTATTTTTGCCTGTCTTCTTTCTATGATGGGTATACTGTGCTATTGATGAACAACAATCAAGGTGCTTATCTATGCTTTTTGGGAATCTTTGTGCCTGAAAATTAAGGTTTAAGAGGGACGGAAAGCTTGGAATTGGGGGAGAGATAAGATAGAAGGGGCTGCTTTCTTATGCTATTGTGTTAATCGGTCTGAAATCTCAAGAATGACTCTTGATAGATCATGATTCTCTCTTGCTGCTCTTGGATGGTATATGACTCTTATGAAAATAGCCTCCGATTACATGGAAAAGAGAAAGTGTAAGGAGCTGTAAGAAAAATGGTTTACAGTTTGATTCTTGTGATCTGTTTAGAAATCTTGATCTGCCTCTGCTTGTCGGGATGCAAGCCCAGTTTATATATTTCTATGATATGAAGGCCCTTTGTGTCATTGGCTTCTGTCAATTTGATTCTAGACTATGGATGGCTACAGCCGAATGGAAGTTGGAGAAATGATCTCGTAAACTTTGAATGATATGATTTTAAACTCTGATCACATCTAGGTTTAGATCACAGCAACGAATGAATTTCCATAAGATTTGGTTTATCCATTTAGCATTGGGCTTGGTGTGGCAAATATAATACAACCTGAGTGTTGGCCTCTTGCCAACCTTTTTCGGGTCTAAGGTTACCTTAACCCTAGTTATCTGTAAGAAATACAAAAGTACTAAATACTACATAGTTGATCCTAACCAGTGATATTTACTTTTAGATATTCTATCACCATAACTACCACACCTACATCTAATGATACCTTGTTTGTATTCTATCCTACTCATCAAGTGTGTTAATATGTGTTGTTTAATTGACAATTTGTGACGTGGTTACCAAACATGTAAAATGCGGTTAGTATTTTAATTTGCAATGCCTATTTCATATTATTTTCCCTTACAAAAGGTGGCAACACAATAGGAGCAGACAAACCTATACATCCTGGATAAGATTATTCAATATATATTTTCCCTTTACAAAACCAGTCTGTCATTTCCTTTCTACTATCTTGTACAGGCTTAATACCACCTACAATGGTCTTTGCAATGACTTTATATGTACACATTCAAAACAGTTATAGGTCTCCAAGCAACAGTATAGTCTTCCTTCAGCTCCTTCAAACATAAATAATCCCTCATCAATAATTTCACCTACGGAACCTGATTTTCAATTTCAGAATAAACCTTGTAAAGGCCATATTTAAATGTAGATCATAATTCTTTAAAAATTCATGTCTGCCAGTACTTCCTAACTATTTCCTATTACTCATTGAGAAGAAAGTCCTCTCAGGATCTTTTACTTGCAACAGCATTTCTAGCCAGACATGCTCTTGATACAATAAAAGTTGGGAATGCAATATTAATATTGATTTGAAGAGTCCATCTCTGACATCTCTGACCCAATTAATTTTCGCTTGAAGTCTCGCTCCTTGCCTCTATACAATTCACATTTTGCAGCTTACAAACTTTTGTCGCTAGTTCTTGTAAATTTTCTTTCCCTTGAATGAGTTCCAATTTGTTTCTCAAATTTAAAAAAAAAATCATCTCTTTGCCCTTCTTGCATTTCATTCTTGCTACCAATTTTTCAAAATCTATTTCTCTCTCCCACTAGATAATCTAGTAGATTACAAATTTCAAATCCTCTTTAGTATTGCACACAAAATTCTATATCAGGTAGAAAAGCATTTATTAAGTAAAGAAGTTCTGTTTGCTCTTCAAAGACAGTTATTTTATAATCTTTAAACCAGGCTCTGTGTGCATATTGTTTACTACTTGGTGATTTCTTTTTTTATTTTATTTTTAATTAGATAATTGTAGAAAAGGGCCCACACCCATTACAGAATAGGGATTAACACCAACATCCCAAGCGACCTAGCTGTAAACAAAGTACAGTTAAAGACAGCACCAGGGCAAATGACCAAAAACACATTACAAAGAGCCAAGACACCCAAAAACCCTACTACTACTGTGATTCTTAATCAAAAGCATTTTCAATAAGAAGAAAAGTTACACCGCGAGTAAAAACAATAAAACTTATATATTTTTATCTCCTATTAAGATTGAATTAAAAAGATGATTTTATAGCAGGAATAACGTATGAGAGGGTAATGGTCTTTTCCAAATGTTAATGGAAGTACATTTGCAAGTAAAATGCTCCCACAATAAAACACTGTTTACCAAGACATATTCAAACCAAACAATTACAGAGGCTTACCTGAAGATGAGCCCTCTGTCTGTATCAATGATCCTTTCACTAGTAGTGTACCTGGACATTGTTCAAATACCTGCAAGCAAGGTAAGAAAATGTAAATAAGGGTCGGTGATAACAGCAATGGCATGGAACTGTTAGTGTTGCTTATATATAATGTAGATATTATGATCCAACTTACGGAAACTCGAAATGATAGTCCATCTGACTGAGAATTTGAGATTTTTTTTTCTTCAAATGTTTTTGGTGACATTTCAGTCAATGACTTTACACCGTACTTTACTGAAGAATCATTTAAAACCTCTTGGCAGTATTTATCTGAAAGTAAGACCTGCGCACATTATAGAATCAAAAATTGGACAAAATATATTTTTGTTGAGATTTAACAATGCAGAAACTTATCCAATAGTCTGAACATCAGGGTAGCTTACAATTGCTGAAAATGATAAAAAGTCAACTTTGCATGAAGCACTACAATTCCGGAAGAAATGTTCCACAGACTGCAAGACTTGTAAAGCACTGCAGGAACGTTGAAGACCCTGAACCAGCCAATCTGTAAATCATCTAGTCAAAGTGTACCTTTGCATAAAGTAATATACCTACTACAAATGCACAAAAAACCATGCATTGATGGAAAATCAAGTTGATCCAGGTTAGGTCTCCAAATGTTTTTAGGGATTATGGATGCAAGCCTTCATGATTCTTGTTTTAATCATTGTTACTAGGCAGCCCAATTGAGTAACACTAATATCTATTTCTAGAGCTCAAATAAAACAAGTATATTTATTGCAATAAAGAAGAGAAAAGATCTGATTCATTTCATGAAAAGCAAAACCCAGCTCAATTCCATTTTGCTTAATTCTGCACAAGAGATATGAGATTTTATATTTCAGTTTTGGAAAAAAGGGAGACAGGATGGGCGTTCCCCGGTAGTAATATTTTTAGTTATTAAAAACCGGGAAGGGGGCAATGTCACTTCCCTACTTATCAACAAACTTCCGCTGTCATTTAGCATGAGGGTTTCCCATATTTCTTGCACCGTAGAACATAAGCATCGACAATTCTTCCTAGAAAGAGGGTATTTAGTTAGGAAAACAAGCATTATTCTGTCGGCCCAATTCATGAAAATAAGATTAATTCAGAAGGAGAAGCAACCATTTGTATCCATTCAATGCTTGCTCATTCATTTTACAATAAGCTAAAATGTTAAGATTAAAAGCCATAAAATACCAAGGTCTGTACATTTATTTCTAGATAATAATCAAATAGGTGATAAATAACCAAGAGTGTTGTTCAAAGAAATTTTTAAGGATTCCCACGGTCCAATAGACAAAGGCTTGTGTAAAATGGTGGAACAGGTGAAAACAATAACTAGATAAATTCAAGAAATAGAGCAAATTTAAGAA
The DNA here is from genome assembly GCA_037957365.1 of Torreya grandis. Lineage (NCBI taxonomy): Eukaryota > Viridiplantae > Streptophyta > Pinopsida > Cupressales > Taxaceae > Torreya > Torreya grandis. Next base: position 422,912 of record JARHVA010002464.1, on the reverse strand, counting down.
TATAAACAAGAGAAAGACATTAATAACTATGTTTCTCTGAGTTTCTGGGACAGGCAGATGCATTTTTAGGATGGAAGTGTGTGTGCGCGCTCACTTGTGCATGTGTCCATGTGTGTGCATGCGTGGGGTGGGGGTGAGGGTGGGTGTGAGTGTGAGTGTATGCATGTGTGTGTGTGAGTGTGTAGTGTGCATGTTCATGTGTACGTAAATTTTGTTTTTATATCGAAGGAAGAGTTTACAAAAAGTATCAATCACAAAAAGATAAAGAGTATAGTGAAAAGCCCAAAACGGGCCACAAAACCAAAAAAGCACATGGGCATGCGCCCACTCAAAGCATAGTACTAAGTTCCACAAACCACAGGGCCCTTACAACAGCAACATGAGAAATAAGAAAGCACTAGATAATAGAGCCAGTCATGACCTTTCTCTCATAAACAAGAAAAAGATTGTTCAGGTCTCTCAGTTTCCAAAACCTTATGCTCAGTCACACAACCTTCATTTTTATTCTTTGCCACCCTTGCTTCATGCATTTCAAGCTTTTTCTTCCCATGATCAATTGTCTTACGAACATGGGCCTCAATGAGCTTTTCAACCCACATTGGCAACGCACCACACAATCCAAATGCAGGAGCAAGAGTGTCAGCAAGAGAAGAGGAAGAGGAGATGGCACAGTCTGATTTGTGTCCTTCACCCTACTCTTCAATCTTTTCAAATCTAGTTTCAACCTGCCTAAATAGTCCATCATTGTCATGTAACTAGTGATGCTCAATCCTTTGCAAGGTGGCATGAGATGTGTGTATAAATTTTAAAAAATACATATTTAGATTATAATTTTTGTGGGATTTTACTTGTGTGTGTTTAAATCATCTCAAGATGACCTCCATAAATAGTCATTACCCTAATGACATTTTTTCTCATTTATTTTTGGTAATAATCACAAGGCAAGGGGACCCATTTATCCCACAAGATTCGTAGGCATTTTCTAGTATGAGGGAGGAACGATGAATGTAATCACTACTTTGGACTTCTCACCCTCTAGCTTATTTCCCCATTGACAAAGCTTTTGGAGCATCAAGTGCCTTATAAGTCATCTTTACATCATAATTTTTACCAATTTGGGATTAACCTAATTACAACCCAATCGTGTACTTGTGTTAATTTTTTATTTGATAGGGTAAAAATACAAGGTTTACATTGATCTTGAAACCAAATAGTTAAAACAACTATTCAAGACTACACAAAAACAAACACCACAAAACAAACCAGTCCCCTAGACTGAACCGAAAAGCAGATAAGATAGATAATAAGATAAGAGAAATATATTAATGTCCAATGAATGACCACAAAGGTAGGTCAAAGGGACTGCAGATTACAAAATATGTCAGGAACAAGCGGGAAACCAAAAAGGTCTCCAAAAATGAGAAAAATAATGCTGAAAGAAATAGTACAAAATAGGGCAAAGAGCAATAACGCTCAAAGCCAAAGAAAGAAGCAAAAGAAATGAGCGATCCCCAAGAAATTATAAACATCAGGAACGCGAGAATGAACCCTGGGAAGTTAGAGCCAGGAGGGGGTCCATCAAGAGTTCGATTCAACTCTCCTAACATCCAAGGCCGATGAGAAGAAGCTCCGGATAGAAGTATGACCCGAAGAAGAGGTACGTGGGTACGCTACTTTTCTAGAACCTTGATTTGGATATGCCATGGGTACGAGGATGTTTGGCCTGTCCTCAAATCCTCTGCCTCGAGGGAAAAGTCTTCTGAGAAGATATGGTGGATCTAGTTTGTCTCCTAATGCTAGCCCTAAAATGGATATGTTGATGAAATCTCAAGGAACTGCAGGTAGTGTCTCTGGGTTGCACTAATTTGGAATGTGAGGTTGTACTAATGTCAATCTGTCGCATAGTGCCTCTCCCCGAAGGTAGCACCGTGAAGAAGGAAGTGATCCGCTAAGTGGACGTTGGTCTAGTGGGTCTATGAATAGAATCATCACGAAGATTAAGAGCTCCCTGTATGTATAAAGCCAAACATCTCTGGTCCTCATATCTGAAGAAGTTATAAAGAGTCTGTGTCCTCCCAAATAGGCAATGAAATCTCCCCCTAATCTCATAGTATATGGGACAACAGAAGATGAAATGTTCCTCAAACTCCATCTCCTGGACGCTGCATAATTGACAAATCCTGTTTGCTCGATCTATTTGGTGGTCTGTCTCAATCCTAAGCCTATGAGAACCCACTCGAAACTGTCCTAATGGGATATGAAGAGAGTGCATACAATGGCGGAATGTATACTGTGGACAAGTGATAAGCCCAACACTCAGCTCCAAAAAGTGTTCTACATAAAATGCCATCTTTGGACATAGCCCCCAGGAGGGTTTACCCAAGTAGTATGAATAAATTGTCTGTAAATATCATCCCTAATAATTTGCTTCAACTCTTGTCTAATGGGTAGAAGATGAGCCGGTGCATCCAAGGACTACCTGAATGGAGGGAGGAGGTCCATACTAATTCCCGTATACTCTAATAAATCAGAAACCCTTGTATACCAACAATGACCACGAGTCTAGGGAGTCGAGAGGGCAAGATCCTATAAAGAACATTAGGCTAAGTATGGGTATCTGTCGCCCACTCGCGAAATCAGCAAAGCTCCGGATGCGATGTATGAAAGAGATCAAAGTCCCGAATCAGGTGTGGCATCCAAACTCTGCAAAAATAATGTGTTGGGGAACTGTCTACTTACATCTGATAATACAGTGGAGGAGAAGTGTTTGGACCCTCTTGACAACACCCCAATCACCCTCAAGTAAAGAGGGCCCCCAAACTATAGATCCATAAAGCACTGTGGGTCTGATAAGTGTATCCATGAGAGACATCTTCGATGCGATATCCTGAAAGTGATGTCGAAAACACTATCGTTCAAGAAGGACTAAAGAAGCATAACCTTTGTTTATCCTAGGTTGAAGGGCCTGCCTCAAGCTAAAATGTGGACCAAAAAATTGAACTCCCAGATAAGTATAGGAAGTGGTAATCTCAACCTCCTTTCCTCTGAAAAAGAAATGGAGGTGGGAGGTCTTCCAACCATTAAATACCATGACCTTGGTTTTTCCCAAATTAACCATCAATTGTCAAAGATCACAAAAGAGAGCCAAGGCATCCAATTGTCGTTGTAAACCCTCAGGGGATGAAGCTAGGAGAATCACATCGTCTGTAAACAAGAGGATAGAAATCAAAACCTGGTAAAGAAGACACCCATCACTAGCCTGAATTTGCTCATGAAGAAAGGTCTCTAACTCATCAATGTATATGCCAAGGTAGGGGACAAGGGGCAGCCCTGCTTGACTCCAATGGTACTCCTAATAAAGTCTGAAATCCCATGAACCGTGCAGAGACGACCAAGGACATTCTCGTATAGTCTCATACTGGCTACCAAGAGGGTCTCGAAAATGTCAATGTTCCTAAGTCTCTAGAAAAGTGCCTCTTGCAGAACAGAGTCAAACATTTTCCTAAAGTATACAAAATAAAAATAGACTTTGGATGAGCGACATCGAGCCTCCTCAATAATGGCCCTAAGTGTGAAAATATGATCAATGGTCTGATGGGCTGGTCTAAACCCTCCCTATCCCCTAGCTCTGAGGTGCCTCTGTTCTAATTCTCTCAAAAGTTTGCATGTATAGTACAGTAGCATACAATTTCGAGAACGTGTGTCCAACCATGATCGTCATGTAATTGTTAGGATCTAAACAGGAACTTGATTTGTGTATCAGGGGAATAATGTGATGTGACCAAGAGGGCGGGAAACCCGAACAAAGTGGTTGAAAAGATCAACCAAATAGCTTCCAAAGGTTCTAAAACCATGTTTGAAAAACTCGGCTTGGAAACCTTCTTCATCAGTTGCCTTGCTATTCATCACCTTTACCGCCTCTCTGATTTTCTTGTATGTGAATAAGTAAGAAGAAGATGGTGGAGTAGCAACATGGGTTTGAAGTTGGCTAGGAATATCATAAAGAGTGGAGGTATGGGAAATCATGGATGTGGGATTAAGCTCAATGGGCGAGGGGGAATGTCGAGGGAGGATGGTCGCCAAAAGAGTTTGGGGGAGTGGATGTAGGAAGCCCGTAAGATCCATCTCATTTGAGAGATAAAGAGGCGTTTCTTACGTCAAAGAAGGCAGCGGTAGGATGATTTTAAGAATGGGTAAGGGGGGTGGACATGGAAGAAGGTGTACCGAAGCTGGCGGTGGAGAGTCCTGCAATCATCATCATACCACTTATTCATGGGGCAAGATCTTTTAGATTGATGGGAGGTAAATGTAAATATGGTGTAGCTAGGAAAAGATTTAAGGGCAGCGTCCCAAATAATGGAATAAAGGCATGTATATTTGGAAGTAACACAACTAAGCGAGAAAAACTGGGGTTCACGGGGTAGAGTTGACAGATGTGAGAGAGAAAAACGTCAGGATCCCCATCATCAAACTGGGAAGCCCTACAATCATCATCATACCACTTATTCATGGGGCAAGATCTTTTAGATTGATGGGAGGTAAATGTAAATATGGTGTAGCTAGGAAAAGATTTAAGGGCAATTTTCCAAATAATGGAAGAAAGGCATGTGTATTTGGAAGTAACACAACTAAGCGAGAAAAACTGGAGTTCAGGGGGTAGAAGCTAACGAATGTGAGAGGAAAACGTCAGGATCCCCATCATCAAACTGGAAAGTGGTACGTGGTATACTGAAAGAGGGGGTTGTAACAGGAAGGGGGAGATCAACCCAAAAGGAAAAAGAAAGAAGAGCATGGTCCGCAAGAGGAATGGGGAAAATGGAAAAGTGACGAATGGAGGGTAAAAGATTCTGACTGGATAGGACGTAATCTACCACACTCTTACCTCCACCATGAGGTGTACATGTGAGAATGTGAATCTGGAAAGTAAGGCAGCCCATTAAGGATCAACAAATCACGAGATTCCCCCAACTGTAAAAGGTGTCTTTCGTATGTCATGTAAGGACCTAAAGCATCATCTGACATCCTATGCAACCCCACTGACTTTGAATCAATCACCTCTGTGCAGAATATGTCAACGGAGAGCTCGTGGAGAGGTGTCTGAAGGTCTCTAGTAGGGGCATTGAAGTCACCAAGAAGGATAACTTCTTCAACAGCTGAATATTGAGTGATCCCGGTGTACAAGTCTATAAAAGGGTCCCCCTCATGAACATTATGGATGGCATATGATGAAGATGTTGGAGGAAAGTAACAAACTGCAATGTAGATATCTCTGAAAAGTGAGACAGTCCCATTAATCCGAACCCACATGAATCTAGCAAACTCATCAAAAACCTCCACTAAAATTCTACTCTAGAGTGAGTCTCTAAATAGACAAGCTACCCCACTCAAAACTCTAACCCCACCAGAACTCCTAGTCCCCTGACGGCAAGCTGAAATCCAACAGTATCCTGTAATATCAGGGAGGGGCCGTATCAAGTTCTCATGGGTCTCAGTAATAAAAAGAATGTCTGATGACCCAAGAGCGTCGTACATTGGACCTGGTGATGAACAAAAAGAGCCATTACCATTCCAACAATTGAAGGAAATGTCTGAGCCCTACTTCCTCTCCCAACGAGCCCGTCATTTAGAAATCCCAGGTCGGGACTCCCATCCTGGAGGGAAGGAGTCCCTTACCACTGCCTTGAGGTTCATAATAATTGCCCTTTTTCCTGCTTTCCGTGCTGCCATAACCACCTCTCTGGAGCGTTTAATCTCCGCAACCTATGATTTGGTGAATCTCCATCAAGAAAGATCTTACCAGGAAGAGAGAACGAACACCTGGTCCTAAGGACTCTAAGCTAGTCAGTAGCAGATCTAAAATGCAGGAAAAGTGTGAAATCGAACCCCAGCGATGCTCTTTCCAGAACCACATCCAAGATACTTAGTTTGTCTTTAAGGAACTTAGTCGCAACCACCATGGGATCTGAACAGGAAAGAGGTAAGGGAAGCCCTCTCACCTTGAGGTTCAATTCTCTAATACCTCTAGTTCGTTCCTCTATGAGTTTAGCTTGAACAATTTCTTCGACTGTTGCTATATGAGGATTTTTATCTTTGTCATTGACCACTTGTGCCCAAGATTGAATGTGTGTTTTTGTTTCCTATTTAAAAGAACCCTGTTGAGATCTGATCTCTTCTAGCGTGTTTTTGATATTAAAGATTTCTACTTGTAAACTCTCAATAGGAGGCTACTCTTTGTTGGCGATCCTTTCTTTCAAGAAACTATTTTTAGACTCAACTACTGCAACCCTAATCGTGAGGTCACAGATTTCATATCGAAGTAATTTATTAGCAATCTCCACCTGTTGAATTTTGCCGATCAGGGCTTGGATGAGATTATGGTTGTTGTCAAAAGATTTGTGTTGATATGTTTGTGCTAGGGGGGGAATCCGCTCATCATTTTTCCCCATTGCAATCAAAACCAATCAATTAAAATTAATGATCACCTCTAATTATGCCCCGCTGCCGTCAGAAATAATGCCTTGAGGGATTGTGGATCAGTCAGAAAAGAAAAGAAAGACTGTTATTGTGAGTCACAAGTCTTGGAATCGCTGAAACCCTGCAAAAATTATGTGGGGTGCCCTAGCCCCGTCAAAACCCTTCAGTATTCGACGTCTGGACTGGTTCCATTCAATTTAAACTAGTTTTCTTTCCTTCTTCCCTGTGTTGTTGAAATATACACAAATTTTCCTTTTCCTTCCTTGCCACGACCTTTCTTGCAATGACCTTTCCTTCTTTCCTCGCGATCTTTCCCTACAAGATCATTCGTACTTCATGCAACCCTGTTCAGACTCTACACGCATATCACCCTGTTCGTGGATCTGCTCGAGACAAGCCCTGCTGTCACCGTGCCCTTCCTGCTTGCTTGCATCGTGCTCAAGTCGAGCCCTGTTGGCGCCATGTTGTGCCTAATTGCTCGCTCGCCTCCTGCCTACCTGCGTGCTTGCATCTTGTCACCCTGTGTGCTCGCATCGTCCTCGCGTCCCGCATCCCACGTCCTGCAGATGGAGGAATTTTGTCTGGCCCCATGGTGGGCAATCAAAACCTTCAAAGGGTACTCACTGTCCACCAAAAGCAACAGTAACAAAAATAGCTATACCTACACTTCAGCAGCCTACTCAGCCATTCAATACAGTTTAAGAGCCTACTCAACAGTTAATACAATTCATACTACCACTCAATCAACCCAACCCAGTCAACAGCAAGGGCAAAATGGAATTTCGATGATGCATGCTTTCAATCACCCAAATGATGCCTCATATGAATCAAAAGCAAACTACGACAAATGCAAAGAAACTTCTGACAAAAAACCATTAAAACCCTTGCAAGTCCCGAACTAAGCTTCAGCTTAAAACATAACAGAAAACAGTAAACATTTTCGACAAATATTAAGCAGTTGACTCCTCAAAGTCGAAGTAATCCACTAGAGTAACCAAATCGGTATTTTCCTTATCCTCTTTGGTTATTACTTTTGTTACTTGTCCTCGGGTACGTTTGCTCAACCTTGCTCCTTGTCCGATGCTTCCTTCTTTTTACCAAGGCTTTTGGGAGAATATTTGGTTGCCTTGACTTGGATCAAGCAGCCTTTTTTGCCATTCTTTCTGCCAATTCCACTGTGTTCTTTTAACTCTTGGAAGGAGTTGTGACTGGGGTAGATTTCACCACCACCCCTTTCTCCTTCTTGGGAGTTCTAGTTTTTCCCTTGCAAGTTTGAGAACTGACACCCACAACTCTACAATTCTCCAATTCCTTTCTTAGTTTATCAACCTCGCCCTTCAAGGCAGCCTTGTCATCCATCTGCTTCTTGATAAGCCTTCCCTGATGTTATAGCTTATCCTCCAAACCCATCAATTTCGGACTATGAGTTGAACAAAGGTCCATAGTTTATTTCCTCTCATTCTTTTCCTTAGCTTCAGAGATTTTCTTGGTTTCTTTAAGAGGTGACTGGGAAGTCTTCCTCCTGTCTTCTTTTATGGATTTTGCTCTCTTCCCTATGGGCCTCTTAGAGTCCTGAGTTTCGCATCTACTAGATTTAACCTCAGTTAGAAACTCCTCTGAGGGATTGCTTTCAAAACAGGTTTCATCTAGTGTTTTTCAGAAAATTCTAGACTTTCTTCCCCATCATCCTCTATCTTCTCTAGGTCCCCCTCAGAGTTTTCTATATTTTCCTCCTCCACCGTATACACCTTTAAACAAATAAAAGATTCAATGGCTAAGGCTGCATTTTTGTCTTTCGAAGCAAAATCCTTCCAATTTTCGATAATCGCTGCACAAAGTCCGTGGAAAGAAGTTTTGAGGCTAGCCCTTTTGCAGTCAAACGTATACTCATTCCTACTTTTCTAGATGTCTCTAAAAAGATAAGGGAGGTTTAGGTGCCATAAGAAGACTAGGGAGGCCAGCTTCCAAGGTGGTTTCCACTACAAAATGAGATCCATGAAAGAGTCTAATTTACACAAGCAACATTGAATTTTATAAGGAGATCCCACAATTTGGAAACAAAGGCGTAGTCCATAAGGAAGTGGGAAATTGTTTCCTCACTAGATTTGCTCAAGACGCACCTATTAGGGATAATCAAGTCTCTTTTGCTCAGATTGTCAATGAGAATTTTATCCTAAGCAACCAGCCACTAGAAGATGTTAATCTTGGGGATGTGATGTTTGACCCATAAGGCTCTCCAGTAAGCCCAGTCATCCTACCTGCTCAGATCAACCATGTAGCCAAATTTAACATAGTCACTGTATGCAATCAGAAATGCATTAGATCTAGAAATCAATCCTAGCTCAAAGAAAATAGATCCTACTTACCATTCCGATTGGGAATACATTAGATAATCGAGAACATGACCAATAATGGATCCGCTAGACCCGATTAGGGGATCTCTTGTCACAATAAGATCACTAGGGAGGGTTCCAAAGCCTCCAGTCAAGCAAAACCATGCAATAACCCTAATTTAGTCTTAGGTTTTCATATTCACTATACTAATAACAAATAAAGTAAAAGTCTAATCTAGTGCTCACCAAAGCTTGTGGCACAAAGTAGGGGTAATAAACAACAAAAATAAACATGTATAGAAGACATACACTCACATCTATGTATACGGAATCTTAATGCATGGAAGAGAAGTACAAATGCATATCTATCTACTCTTGCAAAGGAGGAACAAGGTTAGGAATACGATTCGCCGAAACTCAATCTCTACCTTGGCCAAGGTGATTCACAAGAGATTGTTGTCGTATGGAAAGATGACAAAGATAAATCAGCTGACAAGGATAAATCAACTCTAGGCTACACAACCTATCAATGCATCCAAAAGACTTGTCCATAAGACAAGATCTATATCTCCAAAGAAATTATGAAACCCTAAGCTTGCTCCTCAAGTAGAATGGTGGATAAGCAGATGCGCAATAGCTCTTACTTCTTCTCTTCTCTAAATAATGGTGAAATGATTGTGTATATATAAGCAGATTTAACCCTAAACCCTTTTGAAAGTTTCGGCTGACAAAATCGACCTAATCAACCTAGTATTGTTATTGACAAAAACTCACTAGGTCACGGGCTAGGTCGGCCAAGAGTCGACAACCCAGACCTTAAATGAATGTTACCAATAAGAGTACAAGGTCGACCCAGTCGTCCTAATCATATAAATTGTCGAAAGGGGTTTTAGGTTAGGAAAAAAGATACTGAAGGTGGTAAAAGACTAGAGAAGTGTGCAAGAGAGAAGAACAAGCTTAAGGAAATGATTTTTAGGAGACAAGTGTGTAGATAACAAGTGGCAAAATGGACAACAATTCTACGAAGCACTAATAGTTTGCCCAACCCTTTCCCGATGCACCCCTTAAAGCGTGCACTCAGAGAGATTGAGACTCGATGGGTTTCTGCAAGATAAAGAGTGTTAGTAATTGATAAAAATTTGAAAATATTGTGTATACATATGCCCCACTCAAAGCTCATCCCCTGTCACGTAAGTGTAATAGGGAATGGTGCTTCGAGAATAGAATATGACGACACATAACGTTGATGCTAAGTAAAGTGCAGTAAGGAGCAAATAAGATAAATAAAAGGACAAAATTGAAAAACACATACCTTAGCGTTGTAGATAAAGAAAGAGATACAAGATCTGTGAAGGCATCTAATGTGAAGAACATCAGGCAAATCTGTAGAAATTAGTACAAAAAGAGCAAAAAAAAAAATTGCAATATAGGCATATAATAGTGGAAAATATTCTCTCGACATCGGGATTCCAGAACTTTTTACTATTCAAAAAATGAGTTAGTAAAAACAAAGATATGATCAAAACAAGAAATATGACGGTAAATATTTCAAGGGTAAATAATTGTGAATAATAACTCTAAATAGAACTCATTTGCTACTGTTTGACTATTCTGACAGAAAAATTGAACTCTGAGAGACTTAACAAAAGCCTAAAGAACCAAGATGGTGAGGCGATGACAGCGAAGACGAGAAGGATGCCTAGCAACCGCAACGAGTGCAACACAGGTAAGCAACTGAGAATTTCGAATTTGTTTTGAGTATTTTATTTGAAATTAAGTGTTTTATAGAAATTTGTAATTTAAACCAATTCTAGAAATCGAAATGAACCCCAGGAACCCTCCACATAGATGGGTGGTGGATGGGGATACCATAGAGGTTGGTATCACATTAGAGGATGTCCATGTGTTGCTTGGACTTCTTATAGGGGGGACGTCAGTGATCACAGGGATACTGGATGATCGGGAGGAGAGACGAGCATTAGTCCGATGGGTGACGTGCTCGGATAGGATTTACTCCGGACTGAGGGTGAGTCTATTTGATGTCTATATTTCCCAAATTTTGGATATCCGAAAAGCTGTGATAGGACTTGTGACAGCACAAGTGTTGTGTCACAAGTCGGACAATAAGGTACCATTGTATGCGACAGCCTTGTGTCAGTCAATATTCGAGTAGGGGGCACTCTATGACTTGGGTTCTGTCATCTGGATTCAGCTCATGCATGATATGTATGGGATGCTTTCCAGAGGGCAGAAGACCATGGGGCCAGTGGTATTACTGAATACCTGGGTATATGAAAGATCTTTGATGTACCGACCAGTTGGATTGCCCCATGTGATCGATGATCAATTTCCTCGGGTGCTGAGATGGAGACCAGATCAGGTGGTGCACGTTGTGCCCCACATGCCAGTGCTACAAACGGTCACACGAGGAGAGATCGTGTGGCAGTCTTATGCACATATTGTGACAGTTTGGTCGAGTTGGGCAACGGTGGCGCCAAGGTTAGCACGAGTGCAGATCACGGGCCACTACACTTGGTGGGTAGAGTTGCATCTAGTGGCATGCTTGCCAAGACAATTCAAAATCCCTCACCCAACGGCTCCCATAGTGGTGTTTGGCATGCAAGAGAGTCGAGGGGGAGAGGAGCACCAATCGTAAGACTGGAGATCAGACTGCGGCATGAGAGACCATATATAGGTTGAGCACGACAACTTATAGTTAGAGAGGGCATGGACATAGATGCAGAAGTGTCGCAGGTACCACAACAAGAGCGGCAACCACCTCAATCGCACCATTGACGGAGACGTCAACAATGAGAGAGAGCACAGAGGGTGGTCATCCAAGACGACTCGTCAGTCGGCCCAAGACAAAGTTGGTCGATAGAGGCACCACTGAGGTGAGGCTTGAGATGTGCACGATTGATGACCCCAAGGTTTGCTTTGATTGGGAGGCGTCCCACAGACGAGGTATTCGAAGGACAAGTCAATAGAGAGACCGTGCTCGACGGTCGAGTAGACGGGGAGACGGTGATTGGTGACATCAAGATAGGTAATAAATGGTTGCAATTTTCTTAAGTTTTGAAAATAGAATACTAGTTGTATAAGATGTGTTTAATAGCTAGTAGATAGACAGCTTTTGAGATATATCGGTGATCTAATATCTATCTGGTTTGAATTTTGCAGATCCTACAGACGAGGAGGATACCAGATGGGGATCCCTGGTGATGGGGGCACTCCATGATATTCTGGACCGGTGCTAGTGCCATACGACCCTACCACATTGGATGATCCCGTGGTACAATTTGGCCTAGCTCAGAAGAGCTGGTTCAGACTAGTAGGGGAGGTCGCGAGGCAATTATAGGCATGCGGAGATGGGCTACAGTCACCAGCAGAGGTGGGAGAAGGAGAGGCACAGACATTGCAAGCCTTGGCTCAGGGGAGAGCCGCACATTAGGCTACCACTATTCAGCTAGGACAGGTACAGGCCCAGGTGGCCAAACTACAAGGACAGACAGCAAGCTTGAGATCTCGAACATCCTCTTTACAACGTACTATTCAGAGGGGACTATCTACGGCATCTATGGACAGCATGGCTAGGCCACGAAATAGACATGATAGAACCTAGCCTTAGAGCTGAAGCAATGTATTTTTGTACTTTGTATTAAAAACACAATATATATAGGGATATCTTATTTTAACAGTTGGATGTTGATTTTATGGTTTGTATTTTGGTTGTAGTTGTGGATGCATGGATATATTTTTTTCTAACACATGTATTTTGTTTTTGTTATATATGCTATAGAAAATATATGTGGTGTTTTCTTTTCTAGCATTATGTAGGACACATGCATGGTTAAAAAAAATAGACGAAAAAGACTTGGCAAAGTATAATTAATCAAAAACAAATGTACTACACACTATTTCACATTGAAAAATGTGTAATATCAAAAGATGACTAAGTATAAGAAACCAAAGAGCGGTAAACAAGAGGGCAAAAAGTTGTTTTTAAACCATAAAAAAAGGCACCAAAATAATTGTTTTTAAACCATAAAAAAAAGGCACCAAATTAAAACAAGTAAAATCACACTAAATCACATTGGGAAGTATGAAAATAATGTAATAAAATGAAAAGCACATGAAAGAACAATGGTATAAAAACAAATCAATTAAGTCAATCATACTAAATCACGTTGGAAAGTATAAAAGAGAAACAAAATTGGCAAAAATGGTCTTAAATTAATCACACTAATTCAAGCTGAGAAGTATGAAAAACTTAAGAAAAATAGTTGGATTCTTACATGCAATCGGAAAACAAGAAGATAAAAGTGAAAGATTAATGAAGCATAAAACATACTAAATCAAGATGGGAAGCATGTCAATGACATGTAACTCATAATCAAATCTTATCTCATATTTAACACGTGTAATTTTGTTGTGACTTGGATATTGAAAAATTTTGTGAGGAAGGCCAGGTACTATCCACGCTCTTACACTGCAACTCATAAAGGGAACACCAACGAGGTGAAAATAATGTGAAAATATGGCAAAAGGGGATGTTTGGAATGGTAATTTGTGAGAAATCCCAAGTCCTATCCATGGTCATACAATGCAACTCACAAATAGAATCCCTAGGGGAGTGATCAATGAACAAAACAATATTTCTCAAGGGAAAATACGAGAATTGTAGGGAGTGAAAAAGCAAATGTAAAAAGCATAACGTAGGCATCTTATGAGAAAACCTTATTAGATATGAGGCACACTAAGAACATGAGAAGACACTAAGTGACTAGTAACCATCAATATACAGAGGATACATGTTCGCTATAAACACAACGCTGTGTAGGCAAATAAGTGTTCTACTAAGATCAACTCATGTAGGTAGTTTTGAACAAGAAAATTAAAATGGACCTACCTTCCCACAACGTGTTCCCCATTCCTCAGAACCATTTACAGAGTCGTCGGTCTACTACAAAGATTGGGTACTTGTGTGAAAAAGTAGGTAGCACCAAAATATTTTTTTGATTCTTCTTTTCTAATATGCTAGCCTACCGCACCCCAATGGACCTCGGCTCTATTGTGAGGCCAACTGTGGAGTTTGAGCTTCGATTAGAGAAAAGAGATGTGCTTAGAATCACGTCTTTTAGTGCGATTTGACTTTTGAGAATTTTGAACATTGCCTTTTAGATCATTGTCTTTTGTTAAATGATTTGGCTTTTAAATTTTTATGGCTTTTATGATTCCTCCTCCATACAGACTTGGAATGATCAATCATGAGAGATAGAGTGATACACACAAATGAGCTTTAGGTTTTGGCTAAAAGAAGCTAAGTACCCAAAGACAAGACTGCCTAGAACACTTAGGCTTAATGATGAACTAACATGTTGTCTCAAGTCTCAACCATGTGTATGCTTAGTTTGCAAAAGGGAATAAAAATAAATAAAAGGAGATCCAAGTGGACCGATGAAAGGAGACTGTAATGAGATGAATTGTTTGCTAATTGATCACATGGTAAAGAAGGAATGACTAAAGGGAGCAAGGTTTGTATAAGCAAGTCACAATAACAATTATCCGTGTTTGTAGAGATAGGATAGCAAACAATCATGGCAAAGAACAAGGGAGTCATAAAAAAATTAACTCAAGAAGAAAAAGAATGTAATTATGTAAAACAAATCCATAAGAGAACATAATGACATGATAAGCAATATAAAGTGCAAAACCAAAGTCACCATGTAAGATAGATAAAAATTTGACACAATGTCTAATGATATAAAAATAGATAAATATAAAGTTGGAGCACATGTCCAATCCAAATGAAAATGTAAGAACACCATGCATGTGTTCATAAGTACCGATGTATTTGTCCACACATATTATCCATAACATCTGATAAGTCTCTATGAAAGTGAATGCAAATTGCAACTAATGTCTCATCGATCTTCAGTGAAAGTTGAGAAAATACTTCGTGTCGAATCTCCTCGACGAAAAATGTAGGAATACTTGAAGGATCGTGCTGATGAGGGTTATCGTGCAGGGGATGCTCAGGGGAATGCATGGGAGTGGTTTCTATGGGAGATGAAGGGGTCACCGGTGGGGAAGGTGCCATGGGTGAGGGACTCAAAGGTGGAAAAGGGTCCACAAGTGGAGGAACAGTAGGTGGAGAAGGGACCACAGGAGGAGATGGAACCACAAGGGGTGGAACCATGGGGGAAGAAAGGGAAACCTTCTTGCGAGAGTGACCTATGGGAGGAACGGTAGAAGGTGTAGGAAAGGTTAGGAGATGATCCTTGAGATGTTGCTGAAGGATGCAGCAACGATTAGTGTGATGTGTGCCACATTGGTGCCAGAGACAATATATCTCTCCGTAGTTAGGAAGATACTCAAGTAATACTTTTAGGGGAGGTATAGCCTTGTTTGAGCGCTGAGGAGTGGTGGGATGCAAGGTGTCGATGTATTGTCACAACTTACGACAATGCGTGGATGAATGGTTATCTGTGTCGTGGGAGCAACAAATACGCCTATGAGTAGACTTGGTAGGTGTACTCATAGGAGGTGAAACAGAAGCTGATGAAGCTTGGTATAGGGAATAATCTTTAGTCCAGTGACCGACAAATTTATGAATGTCACAATACGAAGGAGCCAGTTGTGATAAAGGGAGCAAACCATCACCAAGAGAAGGTGGTGTTCATGGAGAAACTAGACAAGGCTCGACTGAAGGAGCAACAGGATTGGAAACAGGACGAGACTCAACTATAGAGTAGGAATGAGTCCGAACTAGGCTCAACTGAGGGAGAGGCGGGGCCCACAAAAGGTTGACAGATAGTCGCACGCATCTCAAGGATAAGTAAAATTAGAGGGGTCATGGTATCTAGCAAAACGATAGGGACCAGTCATAGCACGATCCATAAGCATACTCCTACGAGATTCCTCTGAAATTGGAGGTGTGCGCACCATCTCTACCCTACGATAAAAAAATGCTAAAATTAAGAAAAATATAGGAAGGAATACTAGAAGATATACTGAAAGACTGAAGCAACGAGGAACGATAATGAATAATCTCAGCATCTCAGGCCTGAAGTATACCTCCTACGAATGGACCATCTAAGGTATAGCCATCATCATAATCAGATGTATGAAGATCAATGGCACCGGTAGGGGTGACCTTGTCATCCGATGTGGTGTGATGAATGAAATGTCGAGTCTTAGTTAAGACAACGGGGATGTCATCACAAGGTGGTTGATGAGAACGAGGTTGCAAAGAAGCAAGAAGCTGAGAGATGAGATGAGGTGAGATCCGAAATTTTAATCTTGGGATTGATCTCGTCAGGGTCATCGTCATCGAAATCTAGGAGGTTAGGAGGAATATTTCTGATGACTTATGGATGACCACTGTAAACTCGAGTGGAATTGACAGGGAAGTTAAATCATTGAGATTCACGAAATAGAATGCTTGCCAAGGGTTCAAGGGTAGGAATCTTCAATACACCATGGTCTTGAAATTGTTCGAAATTCCAAGGACTAGTGTCACCTTGAATCCTGTAGATGGCTCCATTGTGAGAAAATTTGACACATTGGCAAGCAGAAGAGGCAATTGCTTTCATGTGATGAGTCCATGGCTACCAAGCAAAATGTTATAAGATAGAGGAAAATTTAAGATCATCACCTTCACACGAATGGTGACAGGTCGGACGGTAATGGGGAGCCACACACAACCTAAAGGAGGCATTTGCCTTTGGTCGTAGACTTGACATGTGTTGTGTGTGGATTTAAGATTGCATTTGAAATATCCAAGGGTTTTGATAAAATCGAGAGAGGCAACACACGTGACGGAACCCTCGTCAATCAAAGCACGCTTGACTTGGATATCACCGATTTGACATTGATAAACAGAGGAGGATCATCCCACGAAGTAGAATCTCATCAAGAATCATAGAAGCAATGGGGAATTTGAGGGAAAGAGAAGTGTCCATTGTTTTATCAACATGTATGGACATCTCTTCGCATTGTTGTAAAATGCTATCTTCTGATCCAGATAAAGTGGCTTCGCGCCCTGTTAAGAGAGGATGAGGAATGTTCATTTCGAATAAAAGCTGCATGAGATGGTTACGATGATGTGAAGAGGTTCGCATAAGTTCGAGAAATGGGATTTGGGATGGGAGATTAGTAAGTTTCGTGATAGAATCCTACTCATCGTAACCCATAAGAAGATTGTTGGAAAGAGATGCATAGTGTTGAAGGAGATCCTCAGAAAGAGCCAAAGTTCATGTGAATTTATGTTGAGAATAGGCAGAAGGTTTAATTGGAGGGCAAATTTGTAGATTATGTTGAGAAGATGGAGCAGTTGATGCAGGTGTGGTTTGAGATACATTAGACAAAGTGCTGATAGAAGTTTGAGTGTCATTGGTGATAGGTAAAGAAGATGGAGAGATGGTAGAGATGGTATGAGACGTGTTATCCAAGGAAGGTGTTGGAATTGGTTTGTCAAAAGTTATAAGGTCTTTTTGCCCCAACTCGGTTAAGTGAGTTGGAGAAGAATCTTGGATAACACGAAATGTGCGAGACAATGGAGGTATGTAGATGGGTTGGGGATCAATGAAAGCAACCACCCTTCATATGTTAGTCATATTAACCACATTCTCTTCATCAATAAGACTATCAACATTATTGGTAAAAGGGGTAGGCTTGTCTTGGTTATCTTGGTGATTTGGAAGAGGATCTTTATAGATGGCCAAATGAGCATTACACTGATTCAAAGCTTGAGATTTAGTTTGTGTTTCATGGGCTTTGAAATCAATGTCATAAGCTTGTTGGCATTGATGAATGATAGAATCATGGTCAAAATTGGGACCAAGAAGGAAATACATAGCCAAATTACAAAACTACCTACAGATCTCATGAGAATGACCCCAACTAGCGTGAAACCAATAAAATTTATTGGGATCATACCAAGATTTCATGGGACGAGTGGGATCAAGTTCTCGTGGTAGAGGCCTTGGTAGACGCTTTTGTAATTCCGCTAGGGATAAAGGTTTATGAACATTGATGTTGTTCGCTGAAGATAAATGAGGATTAGTAATGTAGTTAGGAGGGGAAGCTTGTTCCAAAGTTTGGTTGGGAACAACTTGAATAGTATGAATGGTATCATAAGAGTCGGTGACACCATTTGTAGCATGATGATTCTTGTACTTAAGGAACATGCAAATACCCGTAGAAGGTTGGGATGGCTCGAATTGGCGTATAAGGAAATCTTGACGCTTTGCTTGGTCAATGGCCGCTTCTAAAGTACGTGGAGAGAGAGTCTGGACCCGATACTGCAATTTGGGAAAAAGAGCATTGGTAAATAGAATGGAACAGGTTGTCATCGGCCATATTGTGTTCGCATTTGTTAGATAATGTCTTCCATTGTTTAATAAAAGCTTGTGCAAATTCGGTCTCAAGTTGCTTACAATTGATAAAACGGGCCAAGATATTCTCACGGAGATCACTAGTTTGGAACTCCTGGACTAGAGCATTAACTAAATCTTTCAAACTAGTAATAGAATGAGATTTGAGTTGGTTGTATCAATCTAAAGCATCACCTGTGAGAGTTTTGGCTAATAGCTTGGTAGCAGCAAAGCTATTTAATTTGACCCAGTCTTTATATAGATTTCCAAATGTTTTTAAGTGAAGGGTAGGATCGATTGACTCATTGTAAGAAATGTTAGGGGTGATACCTCGTATATCGATATTAGCAATTTGAGATGTAAGAAGCTCATTTTGAAGATGCTTGATTGTCTTATTAACAAGAGGAGGTTGAGAGATAATATTGCCATGGGAATCCCGAAGAGGTGGGGAAACATTTTGGTTATTAATGGCCCCTGGCATCTGTTGAGGGTGGGTTTGAAGATGGATAAGATGATTTTGCATTTGCATCATTTGATTTGCCTTGTTAGCTTGAAAAGCATTCATTTGATTAAGAGTTTGTAATAGGAGTTGATGGGTTTGAGTTGTATTGTTGGTTGAAGCATTGGAGGTGGTAGTAGTGGCTTGGGTACCACTATGGGTGTTAGTAGGAACTTGAGAAGAGTTGTGAGGCACTAGTGGCATAATTTGATTGTGGGGCAAAAGATGGACTAGTAGAGGGATGAGAAGAAGCAACACTAGTGGCACCATTACCATGGATAGCAAACGATGCACTAGTGAAGGAATTTAGGAGAGTGGGTCTTGGAGGAGGCCCACTAGATGTAGAACCTGCCATGTTAGTAGAGATGCTAAGCATGGAGGTAGAGGAAATCAAAGAAGTCATGGTATGAGAAGGGGTCAAAATAGAGGGAAGAGGCTAGGAAGCAAAGAAGCTAGTATCCCCAAATCCATGTGAGAACGTGGAAAAAGGTGAATGGGGTTAGATAGTAGATAGTAGAAGGATCCTTTCCTCGATGTTGAGGAAACTCATTGATGAAGAAGAGCATTTCTGATGTATACTCTAATTCAGGTTGATCTTCAAGGGAGAAGAGAGGATTATGAAGCAAAGAGGAATGAGGAGGGGTCCCATAGTTTGTAGTGCGAGTGGCTATATGCAAATTACTTTCATCTAGGATAGGAGCCACAAGCCTGCTTATGGGACAACCTATTAGGGTTGGTGAGACTCATCATATCCGTTGAATTTAACTCAATGTTGTCTTCAAATAGAAAATTCATGATGAAGGAGAGAGATTAAAGAAGGCAAAGTTGATGCAAAGCAAGGAGAGACAAAATCCAAATAAGAGTACAGAGTCAACTAGGCTGACCTAGTATTGAAAACAGGATATGAAAGGCAGCCAGATAAGGATACAAAGTCGACAGGGTTGACTTAGTACTGTGACTTGAGACAGAGAACAGTCTGATAAGGATATAGAGTCGACCAGGTCGACTTAGTACTATAACCTGAGAGGCAAAAAAGAGTACTGGGTCGACCAAGTCGACGCAGTACTACAGGCAGGGAAAACAGATAGTCTGTAAGAGACTATGTCGAACAGAACGAGTGTATTGAAAACAAGAAAAAAATTCAATATACTTTAAAGCAATAAATGAAAGCAAACACACAATCAATTGGGTCAATGAGAATGATCCAATTGAGACACACAGCATAAAACCTTGCACCAACGTTGGCCAATGCAAGTTTTTGCAATACAACATACAATGAGCAAAGAACAAGCAGTCAACTGAAAAATAATGTTAAGTGGACATCCTGAATGTTGTTAGATTATTATAAAGTGTTATTTTTAAGTGTGATAGGAAAGTTGGCTGAGAATAGGGAACTAGAAAGCAATCTATGAATGGTTTCAATTTGTTTAGGCTGAAAGAGATATGTGTTGGCAATGGTACTGTCTTGGTTTTGGGGCCTACCCTTCACTTCACAATCCCGCAACGATAAAGGTATTGGGTGCTTTGCCAATATATACCATTAACTACGTGTTTATACTTGACCGAAAAACCAAGTCGACTTCCCCCTTGGTGATGAAATCCAAATAGGCCTTGGGAAGACAAGTGTTTAAATGCGTTTTGAAATTATGTGATTTGATAGTGTGCACAAAAAGAGCAAGATAGTCCAACTAAATGGTATATTAAAAAACCACATAATTAGACTATGTGAGCTATTTTAAACATGCAAACAACTAAAAGTGAAAGTGTGAATTAATTACTAGCATATAGTTGTTAATTCATAAATTAAACACAGTACAGAGTCAATTTAGACGACACTGTATGTAAATATTACAGAACAGAGTCGACATGGTCACTACTGTACTGCAGAAGCAAGAGTCCTTAAGAACTAAGTCGACTAGGTCGACCTACTCTTTCAGACAGAACTAGGTCGACCTAGTTTGTTGTATGATTGCAGTTTTGAAGACTACAAACTTTGCAAAACAGAACTATAAGGAAGCACTGAATTGAAAGAGAAAAAAATGAACCTTGGTGGGTTGGAAAATGTTGAGGACTGTGAAATTTTTGTTGAAGTGTCTTGAATGTTGCTTACAAGTTCTGCCAACTGTGTCGACTGAGTCCACCTAGTTTTGCAATTCCCTATTTATTGAAGCTTGTTAAGATGACTATACCAGCCTAAATAACCTAGTTTGTTATCTGAAAATTGTCTAGAATACTAAGTCGACCTAGTTTGTTGTTCTAGAGATGAATAAAAGACTAAGTCGACTTGTTCGACATAGTCTGTTGTCTGAAAGTGAATGAAAGTACTGTGTCGACCTGTTTGATCTAGTAACTTGTATCTGATGAAGACCTACACAGAAAGAACAAAATTGTTTTGATGCGACTGTGTGTTAAACCTGTGCACAGAAGTTAGAAACAATACCAGCCTTGTCGACCTAGTATTGCATATGTAAAAAAATAATAAAATGAAAGAAATGAAAAGCGTAAAAGAAAACTTGCAAGGATTAGATTCACGTCGGATTCACCAAAATGTATGCAATCAGAAATGCATCAGATCTACAAATCAAACCTAGCTCGAAGAAAATAGATCCTACTTACACTTTCGATTGAGGATACATTAGATAATCGGGAACATGACCAATAACAAATCCGCTAGACCCGATTAGGGGATCTCTTATCACAATGAGATTACTAGGGAGGGTTCCAAAGCCTCCAATCCAGCTAAACCACGCAATAGCCCTAATTAAGTCCTATGTTTTCATATTCACTATACTAATAACAAGTAAAGTATAAGTCTAATATAGTGCTCACCAAAGCTTGTGGCACAAAGTGGGGTTAATAAACAACAAAAGTAAATATGCATAGAAGACATATACTCACATCAATGTATACGAAATCCTAATGCATGGAAGAGAAGTACAAATGCATATCTATCTACTCTTACAAAGGAGGAACAAAGTTAGGGATACTTACCTTTCAAGACGAACTTGTCGAGCCTCAATCTCTCCCTTGGCTAAGGTGTTTCGCAAGAGGTTGTTGTCGTATGTAAAGATGACAAGGATAAATCAGCTCTAGGCTACATAACCTATCAATGCATCCAAAAGACTTCTCCACAAGACAAAATCCATATCTCCAAAGAAAGTATGAAACCCTAAGCTTGCTCAAGTAGAATGATGGATAAGCAGATGTGCAATAACTCTTCTTCTCTTCTCTAAATAATGGCGAAATGATTGTGTATGTATAGGCAGATTTAACCCTAAGCCCTTCCGAAAGTTTCAGCCGATAGGGTCAACCCAGTCGACCTAGTAACGTTATTGACAAAAATTCACTAGGTCACAAGCTAGGTCGGCCAAGAGCTGACCTAGACTCTAAATGAGTTTCACCAATACGAGTACAAGGTCGACCCAGTCAACCTAGTCATGTAAACTGTCGAAAGGGGTTTTAGGTTAGAAAAAAGGTATTTGAAGGTGGTAAAAGATTAGAGGAATGTGCAAGAGAGAAAAACATGCTTAGGAAAATGGTTTTTAGAAGACAAGTGTGTAGATAACAAGTGGCAAAAGGAACAACAATCCTGTGAAGCACCAATGGTCTACCCACCCCTTTTCCAATTCACCCCTTAGGATGTGCACTCAGACAGATTGAGACACATGAGTTCTTACAAGATAAAGAACATCAATAATTGATAAAATTTTGAAAATATTATGTGTATATAGTTACCGCTATCCTCCGCCGGCCAAAAGAGGTAATCTTCTTTGGGGTAGATAGAAATGTGTACTAGCTAAAGTTTAGAGTTCAAGTCTCGAAGAGTCTAGTTAGTTTCGTCACTGGTTGTTGCCAAGTGCAAAAAAAATCACTTCTTGATTCATTCACCATTAGCCCAGTAATCTTTGATCTTCATACCATAGAGATTTTTAAACACTAAGCTTAAATCTGTCCAAGGAGCTTTTGAGGCAATAGGATCTTGAAAATGCCAAAAATCATCCTAGAACTCGACTTTTTCCCCATTTCCTACCATCCATTTGATGTCTTTCCTTAAGAGGTTCTTATTAAATGAAATAACTTTCCAGAACGCTGATCCATCCTGCCATAGAAGGCAATCCTCTTCCCTGCCTTCTCAATACTTAGCTTTAATGATCTTTGTCTAGTGATTGTCCTCCTTAATCACCTTCCAACTTTGTTTAGCAATGACGGCTTGGTTGATACTCTTGATCCTCCTAAGGCCTAGACCTCCATTTGCCTTAGGTAGGCAAACTTTTTCCCAAAAAACTAAGGGAATTTGTATCTGTCTTTTGCGCCTTTCCAAAGAAACACTAGATTTGTTCCACTTTGTCAGAAATCTTACTAGGTATCTAGAACAGTGACATGAAGAACACAGGAATGCTTAGAATTGAACTTTTCAAAAGTTGAAGTTTCCCTGCTTGGGAAAGTAGATAACCTTTCCAACCTAACAGCTTCTTTTGGATTCTGTCCAACAAAGGATTCCAGAAGGTTGAGTGCATCCTTCTGCTAAACAAAGGCATGCCAAGGTATGTAGAAGGTAACTTACTAATTTGACATCCCCTAATCCCTACCAGCGTCTTTTGCAACCCTTCTAGGGTGTTCAGAAAATACATCAAGCTTTTGCCATAATTTATACATTGACCTGACACCAATTCATACTCCAATAAGATTCCCTTGAAAGCTCTGGCTTCGAACACCATTGCTTCTCCCATCAAGAATGTATTATCCGCAAACTGTTCATGGGTGACCTGGGGTGTTCCTGAGGCTACTCTGATTCCTTTGATGGATCCTTGTGTTTTGGCTCCCTGCAAACTTTTGCCAAGGGTCACAGCCATCATGATGAAAAGATACAGGGATAGTGGGTCTCTTGTCTTAATCCTCTTCATGTTGCAAAAACCCTTTTGGGACTCCATTTCCCAGAATAGAGAACACAGACAAGAGATAGAGTGGTGGATGAGGTCCTTGAAAGCGTTACCAAATCCAAATCTTTCCAACACCTTATCTAAGAATCGTCTGGACACCCTATCATAAGCTTTATTCATATCCAGTTTCAGAAGCATGCCTTGTCTGGATGAATTGGACACTGAATGGATAGCTTCATGCACTCTTATTATCTCGTCCATGATTTGTCTCTCAAAAACAAAAGCTCCTTGTTGCTCGGCCATGATCTTTTCCAGGAGAGGTTGGATCCTTAAAACCAAAGTTTTAAAGCAAATTTTGTAGACGGTAGTAGAAAGACAGATGGCCCTGAAATCCTTTAGTTGATTTACTTCAGGCTTCTTGGGTATCGGGACAAGGAACATGTTATTCAGTTCCCTAGTGATCATTCTTGCTCTAAAGAATTCACTCACGGCTGCCTCCACTTCATTATGAATGATTTCCCAGTATTGTTGGAAAAATAGAGGAAATTTGTCCGGCCCTAGGGCTTTGTCATCTTCCATTGAGAAAACAATCAATTTGACCTCCTTTGGGGATGGTGTTTTCAAGATATTAAGGGTCTCACTCTAACCAATAACCCATTGGGATGAATCGTAATAGCTTCTCTTTTGTTTCCTCATCAACCAAACTGCTTTCAGACAGCATATTCTTGAAATGGCCTGTGATATATTCATCAATGGCAATCTCTTCTATGTACTTCCTTACGTCTTCCCAGATCAACCAAGAGATTCGATTGGTGTTTGTGTCTGGAAGCTACTTGATGGAAGAACTTTTTGTTCTTGTCACCTTCTTTTAACCATATGCATCTAGATTTCTGCCTCCAGAACGCTTCTTGTGCTTCGAGGTTGTGGTATCTACAGAGCAGATCTTTTTCCTTGTTGAGCAAATCCTCATTTGAACCAAAGGCAAAATAAAGGTTTTCCAAATTTCGCATATCCTCATCCAAGGCTTTCTTTTGTGTTAAAATGTTCCTGAACACTTCTCTGTTCCAAACTTTCAATTTCTACTTGACGTGATTGAGTTTCTTAGCTAAGATGAACATATCTGATCCAAAAAAAGGTTCCTTCCACCAATCTTTGAGGGATTCATGGAAATCCAGATGGAAGGTCCATATTTGCTCAAATCTAAAGGGAATATTCTTAGGTCTGGAGATCCTTTCCCCAAAGAAAACAATAGGATTGTGATCTGATCTGATCTGATTCTGAGGGTAGTCAACAAGCTAGAAATTTTGATGTCGCCGTTAAGAGAAACAAGAAAATGGTCGAGTCTAACCTAGATTAGGTCCTCCCCAAGTCTCCTACTGGTCCAGGTAAAAGGGTTGTCTTTGAGCTCCACATCCACAAGTCTAGCATCCGATATGAAATATTTTAAGACAGACATGCAATCAGTAAAGTCCTGGAGTCCTCCCTTTTTTTCCAACGAGGCTAGGGGGGGTTGAAATCTCCAGTGACCAACCATTTCCAGCTTCCACTATTCTTCCTGAAATCAACCAGTTCTTCCTAGATTTTCTTCCGCCCTTGTCTACGGTTTGGGGCATAGATGTTTGCTAGATCCATTCCTCTTTGTCAGCCTTATTTCTGAATAACACAGCAATATGGTGATTATTTTGAACCAAGGTCTCTCCTTCCAAGTTTTGAGGGTCCCATAAAACTGCTAATCCTCCAAACACCCCATTGGAATTGAAACTAATACATTTTGTTTTTTTTTCATATCTTGTCTTTAACTTTATTAAGAGTCACTCAACATTTTGGATTCTTGAATAATCAAAATATGGGGATTGTTATTTTTCCTCATGTTTCTAACTATTCTATGTTTACTGGGGTTATTGAGCCCCTTAACATTCCCTAAAATTATCTTCATTTCTTAATATACTTATAAAGTGTTTTTTAATGGTTTTTTGGGTACCCTTGGCAATCTCATTTGTTGCCTCCTTCCTTACTATTTGATTTGGCCATCTTCTTGAGTTTTTAGGTTCCTCCCCTATCTCTATTTTCTTCTTTCCTTTTCTAGTCCTGACCGATGTCCACCGCTCTTCTTTTGCCTTCTAGTCTTTAGTCCTTGAAGAGGAGCATTTGCCCTATTCTTTGCCTTTCTCTCTAAGTCTACTAATTGATGGATTGGGGGTGACAAGGCTCACTTTAGGTGATGTCATTGTGTCATTTCCTTCTTGTTGTTCCTTGGGTCTTCAAGGGGGGCTACAAAATTCTAGGTTCTTTTCTGGTATGTCGCCGCCAATGGCCTTCTCTTTCTCGTCCTTTCCTAGGCTAATTCGAAACAGCTCTGTTTCAACTTTCAGGTACCCTTCAGCTCCACTTCCACCTAAATCCTGATTATAAACAAAATGCATTATGGACTCCCTTATGCTCCTCTTCCGCACATTTCCTGCTTTTTCTAGGTCCTTGGGTTTTGTAGAGGGGCTTTGGAAACCTAGGCTATTTTCTGGTACTTTTTCACCAAAGACCTCTTTCTCATCCTTTCCCAATCTAGGCCGTTACGGATCAGTTTCCTTAAGGTTTCTTAATGCGACCACTTCTTTGATACTCAATGAATCCCTGCTACTCTTCATCTTCTACGTCGTGGGGGTAATAGATTCATGTTCCTTGGGTT
This sequence comes from Torreya grandis, assembly GCA_037957365.1. Lineage (NCBI taxonomy): Eukaryota > Viridiplantae > Streptophyta > Pinopsida > Cupressales > Taxaceae > Torreya > Torreya grandis. The sequence continues at coordinate 396,666 of JARHVA010002464.1, read as the reverse complement.
TTGAAGAGGGGCTTCGAAAACCAAGGCTCTTTTTTGGTACTTTTTCACTAAAGACCTTCTCTCTCATCCTTTCCCAGGCTAGGTCGTTACGATTCGGTTTCCTTTGGGTTTCTTAATGAAACCAATTCTTTGATACTCAGTGAATCCCCACCACTCTTCATCTTTTACGTCATTGGGTTAATTGAGGTTTCCACTTGGCTTTGACCCTTTCCTGGCTCCAATGAGCCAGGTTGAGTGAGTAAGCTCTTTGTATTGTGCTTGGGATCTTTGGGTGTACCTAATTGCAATTTTGGCTTAACCACGAAAGTAAGTTGGTTAGATAGTTCATCTGGTAACTATTGAGTCTCTAGTAACTTTTGTGACTCAATAGCTTTCACTGGATATTTGGAGTTTTCTCGACCCAAGGGGATTTCTCCACTTGAGTAGGATTTTTATTTTTGGGGCGATCTCTAGTCGAATGACTTAGGATATTGCAATTTTTGCAAATGGCCGCATCTCTTTCGTACTCAATAGGTTGTGTCCACTCCCCATATTTAGATTTAATCTTGGAGTATATGAGGGGTTTATCCATCGGAATGAACACATTGAACCTCGTTGCTATGATCCTCCTAGATTTTGTGACTGGATCAACGTAGATAGGTTGGCCCAAAGCTTTAGTTATTCCCATTATGACTTCCAGCTCCCAGAATTCCAGAGGTAGTTCAAGCAACAACACTTGCATGGGGATATCTTCCAAGGTGGAGCTATTTAAGTTGGTTTCAGCTTTCCATTTTCTGATGCTAAGGTTTAATTTGCCCGTAAACCACATGCCTTCTGATAGGACCCAGAAACAATCCTTGGGGTTTGTGAAATTGATCAGGAAGAAGTTATTTGCCAAAGTTTCCATCTCCGGTTGGTCCATTCTCTGAAAGAGTCAATGTTTGGTCTAAAATCGTTGACTCTGGCCAGAAGTAAATTTGCAAGTTTTACATCAACGTTTTCAACTATAATGTCAAAGACATTGACACATACCTCGTTATTTTCAACCAGAGGCTCCAGGTGGAAATCTGGAGATTCTAGATCCATTGGCCATTTGCCTAGTACACGATCTGCCCATGATAGAGATGGACTTGGATTGTTGATAGAGGGGGCAGTTTCACCACTTTGTGGGTCCCTTTTGCCTGCTTGTTCCTTGAATCTTGTGTCCCCCACGACTTTCTTAGTATTGACTTCGCCATCCAGAGGGTCGCTCATGTCGACTCCAACAAAATCCAGGGTTTCATGCCCATTTCCTGATTCAAAATTCGAGTTCCCTTCCGCTCTGCTTCTGCCCATTTCCTGATGATGTACTTGTGTTAACTAGTTGAATACTTTTATGATCATTTAATTAGATTATTAATTTTTTTAGGATATTTAGTTGCATGATTAAATTGTTAAACGATTAGTGCAAAATGCATCTTGTCAAGTCCCTTCGAGTTATTGATACTTGTGGTATACCATTGGGTTATGTGTAGGTCAATGTGTAACATGCACTTTATTTGTATTAGGGGTAGTGCCTTACTATGGGTTGGCCAAGCATTAATTCATATGTTGATATATGTACAAATAGAGACTATGCCCCCCACACATATTCTATAATGATCAAATACTGAGGTATGTACATTTATATCTAGAAAATAATCAATCCAGTAATAAATAACCAAGAGTGCTCTCAGACTCCATTATCCTTCCATTCCAGCCTAGAACTCAGGTCCATGACTATTGCACATTTGGAAGACCACATGCCTTTGAAGGGAGCTAATTTCTTGGTTGCCTCATTTGCTTGGTTGGAAACCCTTCTGATTTTCTTAATGGATTGCCTTAGGCCTCAACAAGTCTAAGATTACATTCTTAAAACCAAGCTTCACAACTTCTTTCTCTTATCGTGCCTGCAAAGCAATTTCTTCAGCCTTCTTAAGCTTAGATTGTAGAGTTGTAGAGTCAAGATGATCCAAGAGCACAGAGGAGGGATCCACACTTCTTGTTGGCACATTAGAGGATGGTGCCACTTGCTGCTATAATCGCACAATCTCCCTTCTAGTCTCCTTTGTAGATCATTCCTCTTCAATAGTGCATCCCCAAGGTCGACATCATCCTTTCTAAGCATGAAGACTTCACCTTTCAACATTATGTTTTGCTCCTTAAGAGCGGTCACATTCTCAAAATTAGACATGGCATAGCCCATGACCACCTTGGAAGATCAGTCAATCTCTAAGTCACCCACCCTAAGAATTGTTAAGAATCCTTTGAAATCTTCCATTTTCAATTGATTCATTGGTTTGTTATGGGGATGGACCACAGTCCATGCAGCAAGAGTCTTCTTATCCACGTCTAATTTTGTGTTGAGGAAGCATTTTGCTATTTTGCAATATTTGTGGAGTCAAATGATTCTCCAAAGATGATCTTGGTGTCAAAATATTGTAGCATCTCATGCAGCACCATACCCTGTGATATATCCCATCCTTGTAAAAAGCATGCATGTCTTATAGTCTCATTGGCTTTTCCAAGGGTAATGTCATCATCAATCACCACATTGGCTTCACTTAAGAGAGGTTTGAATCTAGATATGGCCGTATCTCAAAGCTCATCATAATCACTTCCTTCTTCAATAAGTATAGCCTTCCTTTGCATATATGCTCTTTATAAGAAATGAATTGGGTCTAGAATTCTCTGGTCTTGATGAAAGCATCATCAACTATCGATGTCTCGTCCATGATCCTTTGGTCATCCAGACTCTCCACATCAGGGATGGGGATGAATCCTACATTATCAAGCTCATTTTGTCCTTCAACATCATGAGATGTTTCTACTATCTCTACTTGACCCCTCACTGAGAGGTTCCTATTATTCCTATATCTCCTCCCTGAGTAGAAGGATCATTCTACACTAGAGATACTGGAATCTGTTGTAATGGGGAAGATACTTGAGCAGGCATATACGCAGAGGAAGGAAATCTGATATAGGATGAATATGAGGGGGTCAAGTTAGTGGCTACCTTTCCCCACAACACATTCACAATACTCTCCAATGGATGCAACCTCAAACAAAGCACACCCAAGTTTAGAGACCAAACCCACACTTTATCGAATTCATGTAACACATTTATGGCAGACAATACACACACAAAACTTGTCTTGTTTCTTGAATTATAAACATGATGAAGGCAATACAAACACAGTCCCTCAATGGACTCGAGCAACTATTGTTGCTTTGTGCTCTCCTACAGTCACACCCACACTCCCACAACTGAATCTACTCAACTCTTCCCAACTCTTAACTCTAATTGATTTGAATCTCTTTTACCTCTTCACTTCAACATAGAGTGCCTCTTTGAGTTACCTTGTTCTTGGAAAGTGGGCCAAATGGCAAAAATTGTCATTTTGGGTCATTACTCTTTTTACAACTGACATGGGAAAAATTGCAACTTACTACAGCCCAGAGGTTTCAAAACCACCAGTTAATGCAAATTGGTGGTTTCGTGATCACCACCTATTTTAACTGGAGGTTTTGTCATCTACCAAGAAGGGGTTAGATTGAACCCTGATCGATGACTAAAACCTTCTGGACTGGATGATCCTAGAGTGTTGGAGCTTTGGGGATGTTTCTCAACCCTGTTTTGAACACTTTCAACAAGGAAACAAAGTCAACACCAAAACAAAATAAAAAACACACAACAACACACGACATGTATTTTTGGGTGATGCAAGATTGCTCACCGACCTCAAATGCTCCTACATCAAGATCCAATATCCATTGTATATGATTCGTAATTAGTATAGATATTTCATTACGTAATTTATCGACATGAAACTTAATTGTTCCAAACATACACTTGATTGATAGTTTCTTGTTTTCGTATGTCTCTACATAAAAACAATTAATACAGTGCTTAGAAAAGAATTGTTAAGTGTTGCAAATTGAAAGGAAAACTTAACATGAAAGTAGAGAAAGAAACTACAGCAAAACAACAAGAAACAATGCTACACAAGACAATGTTTACCGTGGAGAAACCCTATGTGGAAAAACTCCAAAAGAGAGGGGGTCTCCTACTATTTCTTCTGGTTGTTACAAGTATACTGCCTTCTCAAGGCCATCATGGACATCCTTTACATTAGCATCATACACAAAACCCTTTATAGGGTTTACAACTTGCTTGCTCACATTTCCCTACCACACTCCAACTCCTAAGGCACTCAACTAAAAAAAATTGCTAGGTAGCAATGAACTGCCATAAAAGGCCCCCAAAATGTGTCTTTCTACATGCTAAGAATGTGAGAAGCTCAAATGAGAATTTAGAAAAACTTGAACGAAGAGAAAATGTCATTAGCAACCATTTCTTTTTCCATTTCTTGTCTTCGTGTGAGACTGCTACTTCGCACAAGGTGAAACCACCACAAACCTGACTAGCAATTACTCAACTAACGTGATAATTATGTAACCATCCCCAAAAGGAACCAGCAGTTACGTAACCCCCACCTACATACACTAGCGGATACAAAACCGCCGCTTGCATACATCAACGGTTTTGCAACCTTTCTCAAAACTTTGCTTTTGATCATGAATCCAGTTCATCTATCTTCTCATCTAATGTGTCTGACTCTCCTCAAACCTAGCTTTATCTTTTATAGACCCCTGTACAACACGATCTTCATCCTTGAATTAAAACTCCTCGAGAATGTCTATTAGCAAGTTTTTCATGTTACAGGTTTTATCTACTTGAGAATAGTGGACTAGTTAGCTTATTTTGCTAACATTTCATAATCCAATTTGGATCACACCTCCCTAATTAGGAGGCTTTTGGTTCCCAGAAGCTTAGGAACTCATGAGGTGAGCAAATTTCTTCCCTACTTCCTTTGAATACCACTTGGCTTTGCTTGGCAATTGTCCTTTCAACCCAGTTTGCCAATTTTCTTGCACTCATCTTCTTCACGATCTTTCTTTCTCCTGCAAAACAACATATTTCACCAACTCCTCTTGGCCATTAGAGCAAGATCTTCAATGGAAGGTAACAAAAGTCCATCTAACATAGATGGCTCAAGAGATGTAAGTTCTTACCATTCACAACAGAATAAATCTTCATATATGAAGATAGATCTAATCTGAAAACATTCTTGCCCACTTGTTCTAGAATCTCAAAATGGACCATTTCTAAGTGGTTTAAGCTTCTTAACTTTAATTTGGAGTCGTTTTTTGCTCAAATACAGCCATATTTTGTCCCCAACTTGGATCTTATACTCAACTCTATGTTTCTCATGTCTTGCTTTATACTTTGCCTAAGACACTCTTAAGCTCTCTTGCACTTGCACGTGAATTTTTCGAATCTTCTCTATGAAATTCTCGGCTTTGTGAACTTTTGAATCCCCTTGTTCATGAATTTCTCTGTTATAAGAATGTTGAATATATGTCGATTCTCATCCCAAGACTAAGGATCTCCCTATTATACCCCCTCAACAACTACACCAATGTCCTATTTACCACCTCAGTCAGTGCATTGGCTTGTGGATGAAAAGTTGTGGATATCTTTAATCAAGTGTCCATCTTTTCACACAATGTGATCCAAAATTTGCCCAATAATATGGAATCCCTATTTGAAATGATAGAACTTGGCAAACCAAAATGGATCCAAACAAAAATAAAAAATAACTCAAATGCATCATTGCCCTTGATTTTTCTTTCATGGAACCAGGACACGCATCTTGCTAAACTAGTCTACGACAACAAGCAGTCATACCATTTTTTTGATGAAGGCAAACCTCCTATGAAATACATAGAGATGCTTTCCCATAGCCTAAAAGGAATTGGTAGTGGGAGATAAAAATCCAATTTTCTATTACTAGGCTTGCTTGTGCCACATAACACACATCCCCTTATGATCTTGCAACATCAACTTGCATGTTTGGTGAATAAACATGCCTTCACAAATGTGTTATTTCTTTTGTCACGCTGAAATGACCTGCAACTTTTGAAATATGAGTTTCTCTTATTAGCTAAATCCTGCCTTCCTTAGGCACACACAGTTTACACAACTTGTAGAGCAAGAGATAGTAGGCCTCCTTGGGCTCAAACCCTGCAATTTGTCTTCTTTTCCTGCAAAATTTCCTCCCCAATGTCTACATCATGTTCATATTCTTCAATATATGCCTCTTGCACAAAAGGCTCAAGCCGAGTAATGGTGCCCACAACTGAAATCAAGGGAGATTTAGACTATATATCAGCAAACTTATTAGTCACACAGTCCATAATTACCAGTAGACAGATATCGGTACGGGTATGAGGAGATGGGGGCGAGTACACCATTTTTTAGAAAAATAAGTGATAGGTAATCAGAGACGACAAAAACTATATATATAAATAAATATGTAAAATTTAGAGGAAAAATATTATACAACTTAATATAGCTAAAGAAAAACATTAATTTTTTTTTAAAGTAAAGAAATTAATGTTGACAAAAGACGAGTAATTATATTGAAATTTGCTTTTCATATCTTATAATATCTAGGGTCAAGAGTACAAAATACATTAGGAAAAAAAAAGCACTGAAATGCAAGTCTCTGAGACGAATACCAGCCTCTGAGACAAATATCAGTCTTCAAGACATGTCTTTGGTGGTAGGAGACGAATCTTCATGCAACACTAGGACACACACCTCTTTTATGCCTTATAACCAAGTGAAATAGTCGCAAGAAACTCATCCATTTATAACGATGTGTTTTCTGCAATTTTGAATGGGCTTGTAAATATTGTGGAGGTTGATTATGCATATGAATAATTGTTTCTTTGACCATAAGCTAATGCTTCCATTTTTTGAATGCTTGAACAAGAGCATACAAATATATATCATATGAGTAATAGTTCAAAATTGGCCCATGAAATAATTTTGAAATATAATATATTGGCATACCTCCTTGCTATATGGGCAACCACCATTGCGTAATCGCTTGCATCCATTTCCACATCAACTAGTAGATGTAAATTAGATAAGGCTAAAACAGATGCATCGCTAATCTTTCGTTTAAACTCAACAAATGCTTTATGTTATTTCTTACCCTAAGTAAAAGACATACCCTTTATTGTTATGGAAAGCGAAGATGTCACTATGGTAGAGAAAGATTTGATGAACTTCCTCAAATACAGAATTGTGCCTACAAAATTCCTCACCTCATTCACATTGGAAGGCTTGGACCACTTCAAAATAACTTCTACTTTAACTGCATCAATTCTCAACTCTCCATCTTCAAATGCTTGGCCCAAATAGACAAGTGCTTCAAAATAACTTTTACTTTAGCCGCATCAATTCTCAACTCTCCATCTTCAAACGAATGGCCCAAATAGACAAGTGACTGTTCTGCAAACTTGCATTTTCTCACATTAGAAACAACTTACTCTCCTTCAAAATTTCCAAAACTTTTTTCAAATGCATTAGATGCTCATCATATGTTTTGCAAAAAACCAATATATTATCCGAGTAAATAATGACACAAGAATCTAAGAATGGTCTCAATACTTCATTCATTAACAACATAAGCATAGCACGAGCATCATACACCCAAAAGGAAGTGTAGGCCGCTCATACAAACCTTGCCTTGTCTTGAATTTTGTTTTCCATATTTCCTCCTTTAATTTGACCTAATGATACCTAAATTTCACATGCAACTTGGTGAAATACTTGGCATGTTGAAGTTGATCCATAAGATCATCAATCCACATAAAAGGGCACCTATTCTTAATGGTTATTTTGCTCAAAGCTCTATAATCAACAAACACTCTCCATGGACCATCTTTCTTAAGCACAATCACAATAGGAGAACCACATTAAAAAGTGCTAGGATGGATTACACCCTAATCTAACAAAGCCTGCAAATGTTTTCTTTCCTCATTTGCCTCCATTATTGATTATCAATAGAGACCATTGTTGGGAAGAAGACAATCATGCAACAACTATATCTCATGCTCAATTGCTCTTTTCTAGTGTCACACCCATGATCTCTTGAAAAACTCCCTTAAATTGTTGCAACAACTCTTCTATTTGTCTATGCTCTTTGTTAGTAGACATACTATGGAAAGTCTTTTTTTTTACCACTTCTTTATCGTGGTGACCTCTCAAAAGAAACAAAACGAACTTCCCACTAGCATTAATCATTTTTTAGCTTGAGTGGCACTTACTACGGATATCTTTGATTTACCTTCATAGGCTTTGATGATATAGCTTTTGGTACTTGTTAGCTCTTCTTATGAAGATAGCATCTCTAATATACATGTATGGGCTGCCAAAAACTACACCACAAACATCAAGAAGCACAACATCCACCACAAATTCATTAATGAAATGTTTGTTCATCCCAGACTTGACATTTCATTATTTAGTTACCTCTATTTTTGCTCGTCGTTGTGCCCAACCTAAGGAGTAGGGATTAGAATGGTTATATGTTTCCATCCCAAGATTTTTTACCAACTCCTTGCTAATCAAATTTGCTTGAGAATAATAATCAAAAAAGAGCATCAACTTTTATCTTTTTAATCTCAATTTTGATAGGGGGAAGTTTAATAAGTTCATCTTTCTCTTGAGTATCGTTATTACACAAACACACCTCTCTACAAATGGAGGTGCAAGAAATCCTCTCATCCACATTGGACCTGCATCCAACCTTTTTTCCTTGAACCAAGGTCATAGCCTTCTTCTTTTTCTTATTCTTGAATGAATGTAATTTTGGATTCAACTTCCAACAAGTCTCATAAGTATGACCATCAACATCATAGTTCCCACAATACCTTTTAGAATCCTTCTAAGCAAAAGTAGTAGTAGCATTACGCTTATCTTTCCATTTTTCTATCCCTTTTCACTTGAAACTACTATGTTGCTTTGGAGAATTGTTGACCGTTGTAAACTGAAAGGAAAACTGAACATTAAAGTAAAGCAAGAAACTAATGTAAAACAAAAAAAAATAGACCTACACAAAACAATACGTATCCTAGAGAAACCCAATGTGAGAAAACTCCATAAGGGAGAAGGATCTCCTCCTCTTGCCATTGTCTCTTCCTATTGTCACAGGTATACTACCTTCTCAAGGCCTCCATGGACATTCTTTACATTAGAATCATGCCCAAACACTTGTACAAGCTCTACAACTTGATCACTCACACTTCCCTATCACACTCCAACTCCAAGGACACTCAACCAAAAAGCACTACTAGGAAACAATGAACTTCCATACAATGACCTCTAGGGGGTGTGTAGTTATACATGCTAAAAACATAAAAAGATTGAATGAGAAGTTAGAGAGCCTCAAAAAAGTAAGAGACACCGTTGCTTTGCCAAATTTGTGGCTTCATGCTGAATCATCGCTTAACTGACCGCCAATTACAAAACCAACGCAACAATTATGTAACTACCCCTTGAAGCAACCAATGATTACGTAATCAACGTCTGCATACACCAACAGTTACAAACTGTCGTTTAAATACACCAATGATTACACAACTGCCGCCTGCGTACACCAGCAATTTTGCTACCATTCTCAAAACTTTGTTTTTGATCAATAATCCACATCAACTAACTTCTCATTTAAGGTGTTTTTTGCATCTCCTCACACCTAACTCTATCATTGTAGACCCATGTACTGCCTGATCTTCGTTAATGACCAAAAACTCCTTGGAAACAACTATTATGAAGTGTTTCAAGTTACATGTTTTAACTTCTTGAGAATAGTGGGCTAGTCAGCTTATTTTTCTAACACTTCATGATCTACTTTGGATTAGTATGAGTCATCGAGGGCAACATGCTTCTTCTTAGACTTGATAGGCTCAATATAGTCTTCAATGTTATCCATAATCATATTTATCCTCATTAAGGGATTCTCAATGTCTAGCATGGAACCCTTATATTACAGATCCTGTTTCTTCCCTCTTTTCTCCATTTTAAATCTTCTCCAGATTAAATTTATTTCACCCATTTCACCAATGTCCAAATTGCTTCTCACAAGATCTTCATTCAAGTCAAAGCAATGTTGTTATCTCCCAATCCTTTTGTGGCAATTCTCTTTTGGTGAATATAATCCTCTGGGTCATAGTTCCTATGCATCCTCATCCTAAAGAGGATATTTCATTGTATGATTTTTTGTATCCCCAATCCACATTTGTGTTCAAAAATAAAATATCCCAATGTATCCTTTTATCTTTATTAGAGCATCCTTTCATACTCCCCCAAACTCCTCATCTATAGAGGCACCCTGCCTCATGAATTCTAGACAAAACAATTTGAATGATGCATGTCAAGGAAGCTCAAGAGTACAACATTTGGCTCCAATAACTCTCAAGTTTGGAAATGCTCACCAATCTACATAGTTATGCTTAGCACTCCTCTCAAGGGCATATTCCACGTCTCATAGCTTTCATGGCAGTAGTGTTCAATCTAGGCCCATCCTTTCCATACAATATCTTATATTGGGGAGCCAAAAAACAATCTTCAAACACAGAAAAGCCAGCAGACACAATTTTATCAAGGTGAGGGGTCCAGAGTTGAACTGGCTTCAAGTAATTACTTGGTTGTTGGGGTTTCTTGTAGATAGCTTCAATTCAAGCTTATTTGGAAATTAATTATGGTGGGTTGCCTGTTCCGTGAAGCATAAGTGAGAATAGTGCCTAAATCTCTTGGTGGCACTAAATTCTTCCATGTATTTATGGATTCCATTAGACAATGTAGTGGAAAAGGGGTGAATTTGTGCAGTACATTGTTCAAGGCAACACAATAAGGTTTGTCCACATCAAAGTCACTATCCTTTCCTAAGACTTGGCACAGGATAGATATGGTGACTTAAAAGTAGACAAAACATCAAAACATTGGAAGGCACTTAGACAAAGTTATCCATGAATCTTAAATGATGAGGCCTATCATCCTCATAGAGGATGTCTCTACAATTCCACACTTCTCATCAGTTCAATAGCTTATATCCATTTCTAATCAATCCAGTGAGACATTTTGAATGGAGGTCAACGACCTTTCTAATGGCTTATGTTCTGAGATCCAATGCTATCTCCTTTAAAGGATTCTTAACAACTCTCTCGGTAGGCAAATATCCATTGAGGGCCCATATGATTATGTTGGCATTTGTAAAGCAATTTGGTACTACTAACCGGCTCAAGTAAAAGTCCCTTATATTAATTACTACATGCATAATAGCCCCATGGTTCCAAGCATGGAAGAACATTTATCTGCCGATATATCTTAATGAAGGGTCAAGGTAAACCATTTTAACATCCACACATTAATTTCAAGGATTTATATCTTTGGCAAGGGCCTTTTTAAGATGTCCAATAGTAGTAATAGGCATTTTGGGATCAGCTAAAGCAATAGCCTCTTTAAATTCCCTCTTATCATTTTTGAGATTGCAAGGGGCCGCCGTTGCAATTCAAACAATGTCAAATGATAGTATAAGTGCACCCTTACCTTTTTCTACAAATTCAAAGCCCTCAAAGCCATCTACCACTCTTCAACACATCTGAATTTATTCCACAAGCTCCTCAATGCATATGCAGTTGGAATTTCAGAAAATATCTCTTTACAATCACGTAACTTGTTGAATTGAATCACCTTTAGCCTTGTTTATGACACTTAGCAATGCACAGGGCTCGAAACAAATTTTGTATTTAACCAAAGGAAGAGCAATAATGGCAAAATCATCTTTGTAAGGTGAGAATAAATTTCATTAATTCCAAACCATTGATTTGTTTAATAGACGGTTGTTGATTCAATGTTTGCTTATCAAAGCCTTTTAAAATCTGCGAATAAGCCTAACAAATCAAGCATGCCAAGCCAAATATGCTTAACCATCTTGCACATTATGAGATCAACGACTATCGTTTGTCTGGAGTTCCAAAGATGCTCTATCATTGCATGTACAAACCAACAAATAAGGTCTTTTATTATATTACCTTTTGAATTGACAAATCAATATCGTGTATCCACATGGCACATTCTAATTGGTCCATGACACTAGTGACCTTAGGGCCCCACACTGTGTGATTAGAAATATCAATAAATATTCCTAAGTTATGCTTACGAATCACTTAAATGTTTTATTAAGCAGGGGCATTATCCATCATCCTAATCTCAAGATTGGAAAATCATCTTTGATCAGTGTTATCCCCCATTTTTAAACTTCGAGATAACACCCGCAATTGCACTCCTAATGAGCAATTGGAGGTAAATCAAAGATAGGGTCGATCAAGAAATCGGAGGATAAATATATTGACTCTATCGTTCAATCGAAAAGGCTTGACAAACTCATTCAAAGTTCCATTCCCAAGCAAATCCACGGAGAGAATTTCTATGTAGAGAAAACTCAAGCACTGGTGCTCCATGGAGAAAATTCAAGAACTGGTATTCGTGGACTAAGAACCAAGTTTGAACGAGTTTTTGATATTAAATCATATCCATTCTCATGAGATTAATTGATATTTATTCAAGGTCATGCAAAGGAGCATGTCAAGTTTGAAAAAGGAATCATAAAAGCATTCATTAATGCTATCAGGTACAGATGCTCATGAATGTGAATATAAGAAAATCAACGCCAGTGTCAATAGCATTTAGCATCAGTGGCATTTGGTGCTTATTCAATTTGGCTCTTATTGGATTTGGTGCTAGTTCAATTTGGCGTTAGTTCAATTTGGTGCTTTTTTGATCTAGCGCTTGGTTGATCTGCTCTTACACTTGTTTGATCTAGCACTAAAACGATCTAATGGAAAAATCGTTTTAAACATCGAGATTAAGCTTTACATCAATTTGATTTGGCGTCAAGGTGGAATTAAAGTTGAAATCAAGCATCCAGGAGCTAATGTTCACGAGTCCGAGTTGAAATCAAAAGGTGAAAACCATAAAATTAATGTCCATGTCAGGGAGTTCGTGCCAAGCTAATTTGACATCAACTTGATCCCATTCAACGTGCTAAGTTGTCTCAGAAAAGCTACTGGTCACAAAATGGTTCGTTGTTCTCACATGTAGCTTAGAACACAATGTTAGTGAAAGGGCATGTTGGCATCTAAAATAAGTTAGCGGAACAAAGGTTCTTGATTCAAATTGAGCTCTAAAGGATTTCTTAGCATTAATTCATATTTATCCTTTTCAGATTAAATGATTTTGTATTAAAGTCACTTTTAAGTATTTTTCACTTGTAAAAAGTCCCTATATGTATAACTCCCCAAAAGTAAATAAATCAAGTTAGCAATGTGGCAGGCCCAAGTCAAACACTAAGTGACTTTGTAAAATACACTCAATTAGTTGTTTAGAATTAATTATAATTTTTTCCCATGAAAAGTCATATGGTCACAAAAGACAATTTAATGTTGTTATTATGTAATGTTACTTCTAAAAACTGCACGGAATAATAAATAAATAAAAATACAAACATGGGCCAACTCTAGTCGGGTCAAAAGAAAACTTTGGTTGAGGTAGTTTCGAGTAGTTACACAATAACTTTGTGAGTGAAAGTGGGTACAAAAGAGATGAAATTGATTGTAAACAGATTCTTCTCTCCCAGCCCTAGGAGAGGGCTCGCTGCAACTTTGTGTACAGTTGTTCCTTTTCAATGCATGATTAATGGATTATGAGCAAACATGCGTGTGGAGCATTTTGGATTTTTGGATTTCAATATTCTTCATCAATGGAATGTGCTTTGTCGTTTGGAGATGAACTAATACATATATTCTTCATCAATGGAATGTGCTTTCTGTTCAGAGATGAAGTAACACACTAAATACCTGTACTTTCATGTTTATGCGCAAACTCTCTATCTTTACAAACTTTGTGTTGGAAACTCTGTGTGGACTTTGTGCCAAACACATATGATCAGATTTTGAAAAATATTTTATGGTTCCACAAAATCATTTGCCATCATTTGCATTCATTGTTCGTATTTCCATTTTCATGTCAAAGGAGATCTTTTAAGCCATTTCATTCAAATCCAGGTCATCCAGGCAGTCTTCTAAGTTTATTCCATAGTGGATTCATTGTTCCTATTTCCATTTTCATGCCAAAGGAGATATTTTAACCCATTTCATTCAAATCCAAGTCATCCAAGTTGTCTTCTAAGTTTAACCCACAATAGATCCCTCACTTTCCCTTCCGTCTCCTCCCGTTCTCCCTCTGTTTCCATCTTTCTCCATTTTCCTTTTTGCTTTTGTTTAGTACTTTCAGGGTAAAAGTACACACAACACCCCAAAACACCTCCATGATACGACGGAGCTTCCCCCCTATAACGTAGAGAAAAATCGCTTGTCTCACAATGATTTCTCCAATGTTGCAAATTTTATGTTGTTGACCGTTGGGTGAGTCCGTAAAATAAACAAAGAAAACACAAGAATATATAATCTTGCCAACAATTTTTGGCGACTCCATTGAGGATCTAAGTGCCTTATGCACTCGATTTCTAGAAATTCCAAGGAACCTCCCCTGGAATGGACGGTGGCAACTCTATTGAAAAATGGTACCCGAAACCCCACCTTTCCCTAATAATGGAATCTAATTTATCTACTCCTATTCTGAACATGTATCATATTGCCCAAGGTTTGGTTGAAGATTGTAAAAAAATGCAGCATGAAAATATTCGGGAACAAGATTGACCAACTTGCAAAGAGTTGGTTGCAGAAAGAAAAAGAAAATAAGCAGCTGCACAAGAAGTTGTCCAAATCAATATTGGCTGAAATTACTTCGGTCGATGATCATAAAGTCAAAGCCCTATGAAAACAATTTAAAATAAGTGTTGCTGAAGCAAAAAAGATTAAATTAGATTCTGCTCATGATCATAGGTCCCGGCATCTAATGAAAGAAATACAAAAGAAATGCAATGTTGTACGGATACAGAAAAACAGTATCATCTTCAATAAGAGTTGGCATGTGTGGAAAATGATGGTGTCTTCACTTCCTTTGACACAGAATTGGTAGGATGAAACACGGGTTGAAAAAGAGCTTGCAGATGATTCATAGCTTGATGAAAAACTCAAGACATTGCCCTTCCTTTGCCTTCCTATTGATGCATTTCTCACATATGGAGATTTAGTGATGACATCACTAAAAAAGAATATATTTTGAGAATTCAAAAATGATAAGAGGACAGTCAAATCCCTGCCATAACTGTGAATTCTTGCAATTTGCAGAAGCCATGCAAAAGCATTTTGAATAGCTCGAAGCACTAGTAAGCCAACAAGCAAATATCAATTTGTCAAAAGAAGATCATGACGATTTTTTCAATACCATGGAGTTTTTGTTCCAACTCAATTCCTAGAAGCTCTGATGAAGACTTCCTTTGTGAGCAACCAGGTGATTTTCCATCTACAATTGTCTATGGAGAGAATCAAGCTACTGAGAAATGCAAGGAAGTGGATTTGTCATTCTCTACAGCTTCATCTCAATGTTTGATAGAGTTATGTGAAGAGATTGTCTACAAGAAGAATGAAGTAGATGTGCAAACAAAGCAAGAAGAAAACACTCTTGCATTAAAACAATCATCCTTCAATCACTGCTTCAAAGAAGATTCTGATAGTTCGGCTCAAGAGAAGGAAATCGTTGAAGAACTTGTAGCAAGTTTGTATTCGGCCCCTTTCAAAGAGCATGAAAGGAACCATGGACATCATAAGCTGAACAGTGTTGAAAAAAAAGATGTGTTTGATTCTGATCACAAGCATGCTGAACTTGTTGAAGGGCTAAGTCTGGATATGAGAGGCTATAATGAGGTGTGTCGTGGTTTTTGAAGACAACAATAAAAAAATCATCTTTCCTCTTTGCAAAGAAGAGAGTATTGTTACTCTATTTTCCTGTCAAATAAAGGCCCCTGTTGTATTGAGCTAGAAGAGTCAACAGTGAGAAGCATTTGAACACAAAAAAAGGAATCAACAGATAAGATGTAGGTTAGTGAACAAGCAGGTGATGCAGAGGAAATTGTCAATGTCATCCTAGTCTCAAATTCTCAATCCAACCCAAAGGCATTCAAAATTATAGTGGAAAACATTGAAAAGATCAAAGGTCCTCCCGAAATGCTTGTTATAGGACAAGGAATGCATAACCATGAGAATATTGTTGATGGGTCCTCATGCAAGTTGATTCCTGAATCTACATAGGGAAAAGATGAAAGGTTTCTTCTGAAACATTTATGGCGCAAAAATAGAAAATAAAAATTGAATAGGATACAAGATGACAATTTGGTTTCCATGAATTCTCTATTCATCTTCAAATTCTGAACAGGATTCTGATATCTAGTCTTGTCATTAAAGATCGCATTTATATACTTAATCACTTCAGCTCCACTATGTTTCCTTTTTGTCAACGGATTTCTTCTAACCCACAGAAGCTACATAAGTTCAATCCATTGTTTCACAAAGGTACCTATTTCTCCGAACTCATTGGTGTGTTTGCGTAGCCATGTTGCTCTCCTTGAACCCTTGTAAATACTTCCCATTTTCTCCAATTTTAGCTTGTTTACCCTTTCTGTTTTCCATTTTCTGTACCTTTGCATTTTCAATAAAATTCAGCATGGAAAGATGTAAACCCATTTCTATTTTGGTCCCCTATGTCCATAATGTGTCTCTAACAACTCCCTTTGTGTAACAGAACAACGTTTTACCTTCTTTGTCAAAGTTATTTGAGAAGAGGTAGACTACTCTCCAGAAATTCTTCTAGTTTGGACAATAATATCCTTTGTGACATTGTCTCTTTCATCATTTTGTAAGAATCAAGTCATTCAAGTCAACCATGCTGCTATGTCCCTACAATGTGGTAAAAAAGGCATTGTTTCCCTTTAGGAGTGTTAGGTTTTAAACTGATGAAAAAATTACAGCGTTGCTCGTGGATTCATAAATTGACGCAGGTTGTAACGTGAGGCTTCTCGTCCTAGTGACACTAATGCAAATGAACCGCCCTTTGATGCAAAGACTGCAGCTATTACTGCAGTTTGTGAATTTTTGTATGTTACTTTTACAATGTTGCCACAAGTGAACGTTCTATGACTGGTCTAGCATTTACAACAAAACTTGTCCCCACACTTTGGTGCTACATGAAATGGTACCACTTGAGCCATAGATGGCTATCTACAACATCTTTGACAGCATTTTGTCCTAGCGACACACCTGTTCGGGTGCCCCCCTTTTCTATTTTTTGTCCAGTGTATATGCACATGCTGATGATAACAACTGATAATGAGATTGACAACCAGATTGACCGCCTCCCTCCATACCAGTACTCCCTGGACGGTCCGGGTCGTCTCCTTCCTCCCAAACAGGAACTGAATAAGTCCATCAGGGACGATATCTACAGATAGCACATCTTGACCACCTAGGTGAACCGACCTGGGGGGTTGAAACCTAAGATGGCCTTTTATGCGGAGCATTTTCTAGATTTGCAGGATGATCTTATTGTTCGTCCCCAGTGTACCCACAGGGATTGGATGCATTCCCTCCGCATCCCTTTAAGGTAGTTCAGAGTTGGCTCACACAAGCTCTGGTGCGCGACTAATCATCACCTAGATTGGGATATCAGGATCTATTAGCAGTGCCACACACAAGAGCCCGAGACGGAATTTCACTTTATCTTTAGGTGCCCAACTTACTACGAGATCAGAGGTAGATTTTATTGCCTTTTCAGGGGATCACAATCTCTCGCTAACTTTTTTAGATATGAAGAGGAACCTCTAAAATTGAACTTCAAGGAGTGAGTTTGAAGAGGAACCATGAAACAAGGGGTTGTGTTGATGACTCTAAAGAAATGGTGAAAGCTTCCACAAATCTCATGATACACTGGACACCTAAATACAAAATGTTCTTTCGATTTTGGATCACTATTGCAAAGTATACGTAAGTGTTGATGCCGCAGAAGAAAGCGCTCTGACTCTATGCAATGTTGATGAGGACATATCCACAACATCTGTTCATTAACACAAAAGGATCTTTTTTAAGTGCCTTGATGTTGAGTCTTCTTTCGCCTGTAAAAAATTGTCTACGCATTAATAATGTGTTCATCACTCCTACTCATTACCTCAAACTGTGCATCATTCCCGCTCAAGTTTGTTCCCATTTCCAAAGTGCTGAGCCAAGTTTTAAAAATTCAAGTCAAGCGTCATGCTTCTTGCACTCTTACAGCTAAACCCACCATGATCCAAAAGCATAACAAGTTGAAAAGTCCCATTAGGCCAAAAAGTTCTAACATACCATTCAAGATCTTCGAAAATGTTTGTGAATCCTATCTACAAAGTTTGACACGAATTTTGAGACACATGCTTTTAAATTTTTATTTTTATAAAAATCAATCAAAGTTTTTGTGCAAAGGCTGCTAAGTGATGTACACTATTTTGGCTACATCTTCCATGTCTAGAATCCGTTTCGGTTCTCATTCAAAACGTTGGAAAGCCCTCTCAATGAATCACCATGAAGTAAACAGTGTTTGACCCTCAACGGTCAAGCTTGACAGGAAAATATTTCAATGCACTTTCTCAGGTGAAAAATGAATAGGTAAGTATGCAGAAAATGATTTGGGCCTGTAACACATGTTCATTTCTCATACAATTGGGATAGGCAAATTAGCTGCCAGTTGGCTGAATCGGGACATGCAAGTGTGTAGTACACACCATCTACAAGGATCCACAAGGTGGATAAGGCACCAATCACCAGAGAATCCAAAGTTCTCTTGCATTCCATCAGGGAATGCAGTCCCACAATTAGAGCCACTGTTATTCCTCATTTTTGAACTTCAAGATAAAACCCCCAATTGCACTCCTAATAAGCGATATGAGGTAAATCGAGCACAGGGACGACTATAGAATAAATATGTTGCCTCTATCGCCAAACATACAAGGATTGACAAACTCATTAAAAAAAATGTTCCAAGGCAAATCCACACAGGGAATTTTTGCATGGATAAAATTTAAGAACTAGCATTTGTGGACTAAGAACCAAGTTTGAATGACTTTGTGATATTAAATCATGATAATTCTCTTGGAATTAATTGATTTTTATTCAAGGTCATCACAAGGAGCAAGTCACGTTTGCAACTATAATCATAAAAGCCTTCATTAATGTTATTAGGAATAGATGCTCATGAATGTAACAACAAAAAAAGCAATGTCAGCATTAGTAGCATTTGACACTTATTCAATTTTGCATTCGTTCAATTTGGTTCTTATTGGGTTTGGTGATAATTCAATTTGGCGTTAGTTCCATTTGGCGCTTGTTTGATCCGATCTAACGCTTGTTTGATCCAATCCGACACATGTTTGATCCAATGCTTGTTTAATTCGGCACTCAAATTATTTAATGGCAACATGGTTTTAAACATCAGATGATGTTTGACATTAGTTTGATTCAGTATCAAGGTGGAATTAAAGTCTAAATCAATAGCATCTAGGAGCTGATGTTCATGACTCTGAACTGAAGTCAAAAGGTGAAAATCATAAAATTAATGTCAATGTTAGGTAGTTAACACCAGACTAATTTGACGTCAAATTGATCCAATGTGGCGTGCTAAGTTGTCTCAAAAAAGCCACTTGTCACATTATGGTTGGTTGTTTTCACGAGTGCCTCAAAACGCAATGTTCACGAAAAGGCACGTCGCCTAAAATAAATCAGAGTGAAAGTTCTTGATCCAAATTGAGTGCTAAATTACTTCCTAGTATTAAATCATATTTATCCTTTTTGGGTTAACGGAATTTTTAACTAAAATCACTCTATACATTTTTCACTTGTAACAAGTCCCTACATGTAAAACTCTCGGAAAGTGAGCAAATCAAGTTAGCAATGTGGTGGGCAATGTGGTGGGCCAAAGTCAAACGTGACTTTTTAAAGTATACTTAATTAGTTCTTTAGAATTAATTATTATTTTTTCACTTGCAAAGTCATATAGTCACAAAAAGCAATTTAATATTGATATTATGTCATGTACTTCAAAAAATACACCCATAATGAAAATAAATAAAAAATAAAACCATGGGCCAATTCTAGTTGGGTCAAAAGGGAACTCTTTGGTTGAGGTGGTTTCAAGGAATTACTCAGCTACATTGTCAAGTGAGTACAAAAGAGATGAAATTGATTGTAAACAAGTTCTTTTTCTCAGCCCTAAGAGAGGGCTTGCTATAATTTTTTGTATAGTTATTTCTTTTCGATGCATGATTAATGGATTATGAACAAACATGCGTGTGGAGCATTTTGGATTTATGGGTTTTAATATTCTTCATCAATGAAATGTGCTTTACAGTCTGGAGATGAAGTAATACATCAAATTCCTATGTTTTCAAGATTATGCGCAAACCCTCGGTGTTTACAAACTTTGTGTTGAAAACTCTGAGAGTGCACTTTGTGCCAAACACATCCAATGGGATTTTGAAAAAGATTTTATACTTCCACAAAATCATTTTCCTTCATTTGCATTTGTTGTTTATATTTCCAGTTTCATGTTGAAGGAAAGATTTTAACCCTTTCATTCAAATCCGGGTTATTTAGGTGGTCTTCTTAGTTTATTTCATTGTGGATTTCTCACTCGCCCTTCCATCTCCTCTCATTTTCCCTTCATTTTCGGTTTTCTCCATTTCCTTTTTTGCTTCCTTTTCGTACTTCCAGATTAAAAGTACTCA
The DNA here is from genome assembly GCA_037957365.1 of Torreya grandis. Classification (NCBI taxonomy): domain Eukaryota; kingdom Viridiplantae; phylum Streptophyta; class Pinopsida; order Cupressales; family Taxaceae; genus Torreya; species Torreya grandis. The sequence continues at coordinate 376,045 of JARHVA010002464.1, read as the reverse complement.
TAACCCCAAAACACCCCCATCATACGAGGGAGCTTCCCCTCTCAAACATAGAGCAAAATCACTAGTCTCGCGGTGATTTCTCCAATGTTGTAAATTTTGTGCAACTGCCCGCTAGGTGAGTCCATGAAATAAACAAAGAAATCACCGTGACATAAAATCTTGCCAACAATCTTGAGATCCACAATTAGCACAGCGTTTATAACGACAAATCAGCAATGGTCAGATTCTGACTATGGTTAAATATTCTCATCAATCAATGATCATTGCTATTTGACTCCCAAATCAACAACACACGTTCAGTTGATTTGCATTATGTCTGAATCTCAAACCAACAAATCGTCGAGGGCCCATATTCATCAATTAGATCTAATGATCTAAAAGCCATCATTAATCTTGGGCTCACAAATAACATGACACTTATAATGGAGAACCGGAAAACAAAGGCCTCACCACCAAATATTCAAAGTTACTTTTTGTCACATAACTATATCAAAATAATGGTCACCACTCATTCATCCTCATATCAACAACCCACGTTGTTCCACTGATTCAGAAAGCACTTGATCATTACATCTCCAAACCAATGAACAATATTAAAGTCGGTCAATCAAAGGCACCCACGATCTCATTGGATGGCCTTCGTTGAACCATTGTTTGGAGAACTGCTCAAATTATGGAATGGTGAACCGCAGAAAATGGTTAGAAGGAACACATGATCATTCACTTAAAAAAAAACTATGGCCGGTAATGATCTATAGATTACAAACATGGACAACACTTGTAACAACAAATCGGAGAATAAGTCTAAAGTGACTTAGGCATAAGCTTATTTATTCAAAAGGCCAAAAGTCAGCCAAGATACAAACTTAGGAAAGCAGCATTTGGGATTAATATAAGGGGGCAAACACAAAACCCAAGAAAACCTTAGGTATTATATCTTAATGAACACCCTTTTAAACCAAACCTGGTCTTCCTATGCAAACAAATATACATTAAAATGATTTTCCCCCAAAAGAACCAACACTTAGCAAAGTAAAATAAAGTCACCCTCATTTTAGGTTTTTTCATATGTAGCTTTTATAGCAAAACTATATGGACCTAAGGGAATTTCAAATTGTGTAAAACCTTTTATCTAATTTGTACGAACAAAATGGACTTCTCTGGAGCAAAAAAGAACACAAGCCCCTCTTGCTTAAATACAATACCGATCTCAACACATTACAAGGGGCCTAGACCTAAGTAATACATTGAACAAAAATACAAGGAAATTAATACATATGCAGCATTTTTAAAATTTGTCCTAAGCACATTTCAGTGCAAACATAGCTAAGAGGCTGAGGATATGTGAGCTAAGACGTCGTAGGAGATGAAATGTGACTAGAGATGCAAACTGCGAATGTTAAACAAGCATGTAACTAAAGATGTCAAGAAGTGTGCAAGAATAGAAGGCTGGTCTAAGATGATATGCAATATTGTAATCAAGTAAGCTGATCAATAATGTAAGTAATTATGAAGACTATAATAACTATGCAAAAGTAGAACATGTTAAAGTTATTGATTAGTTATAAGTTAATGTTTAACTATGGGCAGTTATCAACCTTCCCAACTGAATGTTACCACTTTTTGTTTAATAAAAAGATGGGCCTTAGAAAGAATAGTTACGTATGAACCGAACTCTGTGAAAGACTCAGACAGCCACGAAGGAACATCGTGAGGTTGCAGCGAAAGAAGACCAGCACAATTTCAACGGACATCATGAGAAATGTCATTTTAGATAGAACGTTCATGTGGTTTGAAGACCAGAACGAGTGCAGACTTGAAGGTTTGAAGATCATATCGATTTCTAGGGACATCATTGCAAAGGCGTCATGCAATCCGGAGGAATAGGAGGAATCGTGATCAAAAGACAACAACAATCACGAGACATAGAAAATGTAAAGAAAAACAAACACGAAAATTGAGAAACTACAAGTCATGATGGAAAAGCTGACACAGAAAAGAGCACGGGACAAGATTACTCAACCAACTCACATTCATCTCAGATGCAAAGAATCCAAAAAAAATCCATCAAAGCCATGAAGCACATAGGTCATAAAGAAAAAAACACAGATCGAATGTGTGAAGCATAGAAGGTGCAACCAAAGAAGAAACTTGGACTAGTTGAGCAGAAGAAAAGCAATCACGATTTGCGGGAAGAACTCAAACAAAACCCCTGATACTAGGAAGTTGCAATTAGATTTGCACATTTGGAGCACATAAGCAAGGTCGATGGGCTATTTTTTTAAGGACTGAAATGACAATGACATTGTTAGGGAACAAGACAGCAAATACTACAAGAAACTTCCGGCAATTTTGTGCTTTCAAAGTGCAAGTACTATTTTGTGCTTTCAAATTGTAAGTAATTTTGACATTCAGTTTATAAGCGAATTCAAAATATAAACTGTGTATTTCCCTTTGCATCAATTTCCAAGTCAGAAGTGTTTATTTCCATGTTGCTTTGATTATGTGTCAATCAGACCACTGTACTTTTCCTATTGAATTAAATTCATGGTTAGAAAATTGTAGTTGCTTTAATTTCCAAGTCAGCCTTATACTTTTCTATGTTCAAAGTCAAAAAATGTGTAGAAAATAGCAAACATTCAATATATGGTTTCATCAAAAGCGCATGAGTTAATTGGCCATAATTATAATGTTTGGAATCATAAGATTTTAACAATTGCGGAATATCGTAATTGTGACAAAATCATTTTCGGCACTGACAAAAAACCTATTACAAATTATGTTGATTATGACAAGCGTCATAAACAAGCCTTATTGTTAAAGTTATTTGTGTCAGATGACATGATCCCTGAGGTCCAGAATGCCACTGAAGCAAGTGAGGTGTGGACCAATTTGAAAAATACATTTCAAACTTCAAAGAAAAGTCGGGTTCTAAACCTAAAAAAATATGTTATTTTCCACCAAGATGTCAGAGGATGAGTCTCTGTCACAACAGCTTCTTTGGTAGAAAGATCTTTGAGACTAGTTAGGCGCCATTAATAAAAAGCCAGATGATAATGATGTGGTGGTGTTGGTTTTGAACAATTTGACACCCTCCTATGAATCTTTCATAGGGGCTCTACACTTGATGGCGGAAAGCCAAAACCTAACATTTGATCAAGTTAGTTCCTATTTGATGCAAAAGGAACACAGACAAACACAAAATGAGTCCAGTGTTAGACAAGCAAAGAGTTCATTAACTGCTCAGTCAAAACGGAAGTGACAATGTATCCCTGTTGATTCATCCTATAAGTATATTTTATCATCATAAGGATGGGCATCTCAAAAAGGATTGCCAAAAGCGATAGCATGCACTTTCCCAACAAATCAAACAAGGGGCTAATATGGCAACAGTTGAAGAATGGGATTTTGAGGAAGAGTATGCCCTCATGGCATCAAACTCAAATAATTGTACTACCAATGGTTGGATCATTAATTCCGGCACATCCAGACATTTCACGTGTCGTAAAGACTAGTATAACACATTTATTGCAAGTATAAAAAATTATGATTTTGTTTTAATTAGTTGATGGGGAGTCGCTCGCACTAGAGGGAATAGATGTTTTCATGGTATTGAATAATACAAAATGTAATATCCCCAATGGGATCGAAATACTTAAATATGGATTTTTCCTTAATCCTATTTACTGGAAATTTTCACTAATTTTTTATGAACTTATAAAACTAAATCAAATATAACAAATTTCTGATTTCAAACACTGAATTCTTGATTTTTGTCTTAAAAAAATTCCGAATAAGAATAGTCAAATAATCAAAGTGAAGCACAAGTGTAACTCCTGAATGAAGTTACCACAATACACTACAAGGGTTTTCATCCTTGAGTCTAATTACAAATGAGGGTTTTCATCCTCAAATGCATTATCGGAGCTGTTGCCCAAATATGAATATTTATTGAATAAAATATGATCATGCTCTTTCTCTAAAAACTGCCAATCATAAATACCCCTCAAGTGGCTTTTCCCAAATGGTGTGACTTCCCAAGGAGTGGCGTGCCTTGAAACCTCACATGGGTCGACTTGCTTTGGGTTTTGTTCATTGTGGCGCCCCATTCATGAGGGACGACCTCATCCTTTGCACTTTATTTTTGAAAAAAGACATTATAATCCTCCCTTTCCAAAATTGCTTGTCCTCAAGCAATTGTAAGTTGGTATGCTCTAAAATGGTTGCTCCTTCCTAGGTGGCATCCTCAATAGGTAAATCTCCCAACAGATCAAGTATTCTTTGATGCTTTTGTTTCTTAACCGCTTTCATAATTTGAAAACTGCAACAATCTTCCAAGTTGCAAGAGGGCCATTGTAGGAAACATGATCCTTTCTGTGCATTCTCTATAATAGTATTCCTTTCAGAATATGTTTCAGCTATGACATAAGTTGAAACAAGAAACCCATCCCTATGTAAGAGTAGTGGCACATTTCCCATAAGAGCAGTTGAATCAAGGATCTAAATATAAAACTGAAAAAATTCGTGATCCTTCTCCTTCAGACAAGCCAGCAAGCCTAAGCAATTGATATCAGTTTCAAGTTCAATTTGAGTCCTCCTAGCAAGAACAACCTTTGAAACACTTGAATCAATCATCTTTGATAATTTATGAACAACAACTTCCCCGCAAGGCTTATCTGGGACGTGATACTTTTTAATCCCTGAAGTATGAAGCCTTTTTCCGGTTTCCATCACTTGACAAGAGACCCGCTGCAAAGATATTTCAAGCATGTAAATTGATTCTTTGACGGTCCACAAGAGAGAATGGTCACATGCAACGGTTGCTACTAGAACATAATAGTTCTCAAATTCATCCAATTCAATCTTGGAACAACAAAGTAGGAGCCAAATTCCAAACCCTCAAGTGATGGCTTTGTTTCAGAATTGAAGCGAATGGATCCATACACTCTTACGAGAAGAAATCCCACTAAAAGAAACCTCCTTATTACCTTCCAATCTTTGATGGAGAAATGGTGGAAATTTTTAAAGAGTATTGTCAATCCAACTCCTGCCATGCCTCTTACAATGCTCTGATGCAATTGGTCCATGTACTTAACAAGTCCATCTACTGATGTTGACACAATTATACCACATTTATAGAATTTTGAGAAACATTGATATCTCTGACATCAATATTTTTTAATGTTTGCATTCCTTTCTTCCACAGTTCCAGGCAAGAGGAGTTTCTTTTAAGGTTCTCCATCCTTACCAATAGATGACAGCTTTCACAACCTTGTTCTCTTCTTTTTCTTCTGCCTTCTGTCCATTAAAGGTGTTGCAGCAGAATCCAATACATTCTTGCTTGAACTGGATAGTTCTAGAAATCTTTCCATCCCTAAGAGAGAATTATCTCTGCTTTGTTCCCATCCCCATTGTCATCCATTTGTATTGACATGATCTTATTCAGTCTCAAAAGATCACCCGAATCCCACATGCCAAAACAAATATGAACATGAATCAAATAACCTATGTCCTATGCTTGGGCTATCATCAAAGTGTTCGCCTTCTAGAAGTTTGAAGGATAGTGCAAGATTTGGCGCAGCTTCCTTCACCTTGAACTCTTCGCATCCAACAAGTGAAGCCCTTTCTGCCTTGAATTCATCAATATCTTGTTGACATATGCATTCATTAGAAGTTAATGAAACATCTTTCGCTACCCAAGGATCCTTACCTTCAACTTACATGCAGAGTGTCTTTTGCTCCTTGTCAGGGTTTTGAGGTTCGGATCTTGACTTTTCCTTTTAAACTGACCACACTTGCTCATAGTGCCACGTTCCATTCCGTGACTCACTCAACTCCATAAAGTCTAAAAAAGAGACTTTTTTTCGAATCTCTGTTGAAAGAGTTTTGTATTGATCAAAACTGACCACAATATTCTTGTGTAGTGACCCCATGGTTCACACACTAGCAAGAAAACAGCTCTAATACCACTGTAATATCCCCAATGGGATCAAAATAATGAAATTTGGATTTTTCTTTAGTCATATTTACTGGAAACTATATCATTGATATTTTCACCATTTTTTTTGAACTTATAAAAATAAATCAAATATAACAAATTTCTGATTTCAAATATTTAATTCTTGATTTTTGTCTTAGACAAATATTCCGATTAAGAATCGTCAAATAATCAAAGTGAAGCACAAGTGTAACTCCTGAATGAAGTTACCCCAATACACTTCAAGGGTTTTCGTCCTTAAGTCCAATTACATATGAGGATTTTCGTCCTCAAATGCATTATTGGAGCTACTGCCCAAATATGAATATTTATTGAATAAAATATGATCATGTTCTTTCTCCACGAGCTGCCCATCATAAATACCCCTCAAGTGGCTTTTCCCAAATGGTGTGACTTCCCAAGGAGTGGCATCCCTTGAAACCTCACATGGGCCAACTTGTTTGGGTGTTGTTCCTTCATTTTGGCGCCCCATTCATGAGGGAAAACTTCATCCTTTGCACTTTCTTTATTTTTGAAAAGGGACATTATACGAAAACAATCATAGTAAAGAATGTTAGGTATGTTCCTCTAGCCCAAATAAAAATCTCGTCTATTAATCAATTAACAAAAAACCCAACATTTCTGTAAATTTCTCTGAGAAACAATGTATCGTCTGATGTCAAATAGGGAAGATTAATTGCCCTGGGTATTGGGCAAAATGGCTTGTATAGGCTTGTTGACTATGCCATAGTCGGCGTAAATGCACATGTGAAGCAAGACTCCACCATACAAGATGCGTTGGAGGATAAAATTCCTCAATAGCTGGTTGACCTTGCTCCTGTCAACTTACATGCATTAATTGTGGAGGGAGTATCCATTATAAAGGATGTGGAGGATGCAATTCCTCAATATTAGTCAAATGCACAAGAAGTTGTGTAGGAGGATGTTACACCTCAGTCAAAGGCACTGGCTCAGAGGACCGAAAACAAGGTTGTTATTTCAACAGAGCAAGGTCATGTTGCTCTCGCATCTCACCTTTGTATGGTACCTAAACAACCGGTTACACAACCCATCAGATGCAAATTGATGGACAAAATCAGTACTTTAAACAAATACACGACTCTTGTTGTGAAAGGCTTATTCTCCTACTACAGAGTTGGTTTTTAATCCCACTACTACTATGGCATTGGTTCTACTCCCATTGCTACTGCAAAGATGGACACATTTCAATTACTTCTCTCCCAAGGTTTGGACGAGAAGGTCTACATGATCATTTGGTTTGCAGGATGATCAAGCCCCTGTACGGACTTGAGCAGGTTCCACGAGCCTAGAATAATTTATTTGATCAACATCTCCAGAATTCTGCATTCAGAACATGGAGGTCATGTTAAAGTTATCAGCCAATGATTCTTCATCATCGATCAAAGAATCCCCCAAAAGCGAATTGGTAGCAGCTTGATACATCTTATGTCCACACAACCGGATCTTTGTTTTGTTGTTGGCTACCCTTATCGATTTTTGTCTACACCGAAGTTCCTACTTTGGACAGCAACATAATGTCAGAGGACTACAAATTTCATGTTGAGATCTTTAGAACACTCTGTGAATGTAATGACTAAACTCTTTGGTCCCATTGTGTTTGTAAGATTTTGGCATAAACTTGGAGAAGTCTCTGATTTAGTCATTAAAGGAGTTAAATTTATTAATTAGCTATTAGTTAAGGATTAACTAATGGGTGGCTATCAAACCTTCCCAACTGAATGTAACCACTTTCTGCTTAACAAAAAGACGGACACACAAGTGTGTGTGTCATATGCTTTCCATTTCTCTTCATTATTTCAGCATTTATTTGCTAACAAAACAAGATAATGCAATTTTAGTCTAACATGAAATGCAAACTATTCTACATATCTAACTAAATGCACTAAACAACAAATAAAATATGTACCTTAGGTGAAATCTTTCTCATAGGATGGCCACATTCTTCATCGATGATGACCTGAATTCACTGCTCCAATTGTCCTACATCTTTGATTGCTACAAAAATCTTGGTTAGAACTTGTTGAATGTCAGATGTTGAGGAAAGAGGATTGAAGTGCAATTGAAATGTGAATCTTATGACTAAAATTTCTTGGTGCATTGGATGTTGAGATATCGGATGTAGGCTCTACATTTGTGGATGGAATGGGTGGTTGAGATGTGCCACCAACAATAGTTGTTTATTTTGGTAAATGTAGGTGTGGGGCGTTAGTGCCCCTTTGGGGAATCAAAAACATGGCCCAAGGTGGGTTCCTCTCTATGTGGCATTGATAAGCTCAACAATCCTAGTGGAACGCCCTTGCTAGGCATGCCACCAACGATACTTATTACAGTTACAAGATGGTTTACCTCAACGTCATAAGGAAGAATAATGTGTGTCCAGACTATGATAATGATTGTGAGGCTTAGGGATGATGGTGGCTTGGGAATCATTTCAATCTACGGTTGCGGGATCCAAAGTCTGTGAATCTTTCACTGGCCATGGTTGGTAAAATTTGTATGACACTAGTTGTGGATGGTGAGGTCTCTAAGTGGTTTGGTGATGTATCTAATGTCTTTATTGAACTTTGGTTTTAGGTTGAAGTGTGTGAAAGTACTTAGTATATGTTCTAAATTTTGAATGTGCAAACTTGGTTGCAATGAAGGTTGAGTATTTGAAGGCAATTGATCCTTGTTGTTATATGAGGGAATAGATTCAACTATATGCATTTGGCAATTGAAGCTTTGTGCTTGTTTTAGCTTTTGGAAATTTTCAACTTCTATGTCTTTGAGGTTGTCAATGTTATCTTTGGATAGGTGGTTTTTAAAGGGTTGATCAATAGTTTCCATAGTTGTGACTAATGGATGTTCTTTAAAATAAATAGGTTGTTTGGTCTTGGGTTTTTAAGGTGCAAAAGAAATCATTATGTGCTTGGAAGTAGTTGTGTGTTGATTAGGGTCGCTGTTTAAACGTTTTTGGTCTTTTGGGATGCCACCGACTATGGGCAGCGCAGTTTGAACACTACCAGCTATGGTTGGCGAAGATGAATTAGATTGGTCCTAGAAAATGTTTTGTTTCTAGAATGCTTTTGGTGACAGGTTCCAAAGGAGGATTTGATTTTACAATTTTTAGGTAGCCTAAATGTTGTTAGTGATTTGATGTGGGATATTCAACAACACACCCAATGACATGTTTCATACCTTGCATTTGAACTATCATTTTTTTGTTGTTTGCGGAATTGAGATTTGGAGCAGTTTCTATTAACATTTGCAGTTTGATTTTGGGTGACTTGTTGCTTATTGTTTTGTGGCACTTGTTGTGCAAGTTGACTATTCTTGGAATGATTAGAGAAGAGATAATTATAGATTCTTATTATAGCCCAAATTTGCACCCTAGAGAAATCAATTAGACCACCTCAAATTTGGGATAACATGGAACTATCTCTGCAGATAGACACGCTACTACAAGAAATAGATCTCTAGATTTGAAAGAGCTAGCTCCCTTGATCTATCTTTTAGGCTCACACACTACACTAGGCTAATCACTATTGGGGGTGAAAAGGGAAGAAGGAAACATAAAACAACCTAAACTAATGAAGGTGATACACCAAAGATAAGTCCACAAAACATACTTGTATCTCTACTAAGAAAGAAGACTATTAAAACTGACCTCAACTCAATGTTCTTCTAGAATAAGTGTTTCTACATGGAGGTACATTGCTATGCATATCCAAAGGTGGGTGAAAAGGAGGTCTGCTATTAGACACTACTAGTCTTTCTCCCACTTCAAAACATACCTAACAAACACAAACACTTCATGAGACCTGTTAGAAGAGATGCAACTCACACAATGCATACAAGAGCAGAATGGAAGCAAGGAGAAGACATTCATCACTTGTCATCCAAATACACCACATGACATACTTGGGCAAGAGTTGCAGAGACAAAATCAACTTCAGAACTTTATTCAAAAACAAATCAAGATGTCAAACCAACAAAACTTCGCCATACCTATTGTGGATCCCTTTACAATGCCAAAATGGCTTGCACATGTAAAGCATAGGAGAGGAGAGAGAAGTGAAGTTGGACAATCACAAGACCAAGTGTCAAGACTTGGAAACCAGTTACAATGCAAGGGAATGAAGTGAAAAACAGACCATGAAGTCCTCTTAGACAAATGTCCATCTGGCAACTGTTCACTAGCCCTCTAGCCCTGATCCACACACTTGTCACTTAGGTGACCTGCAAATTTTCAAGAAGGTTCGTTGCAGGGATGTTAGACAACTCATTCAGACCTTCTTTGTTCTCTACTCTATCAAATAGACCTCAAAAGATTCAAGACACACACTTCTCATCTCAAACTTACGCAGTCATGTTGCTTCTCACAATCCTATTCAAGACTGCCTATAACAAACAGATTAGCAAAGGGATTTTCATGCGCAACCAAGGTGAGAATTGAGTATAAGGAGTTAGAACAAGTCTCTAAACACCTAAAATGATTTTCATTCACCTATTCCCTTATGTCCCTGTAAAACAACTCAAATCCTACAAGAAACACTGAATTAGGCCTATTCGTACAAGTGACAGTACGAAATTATTGGGTGGCAAGGAGCTTGAGAGGGTGTCAAATAGGTTCGAATCATCTTCCAGGCCAAATGACTCCTCCTAAATGCATTTCCATTCATGTTTTCTCCATCAGGTTCATATAAGGGTTTTAGGAGGGTTTTAGGTCTTTTAGCTTCTTAACATTGATTCATAAAAGTTAGACGCTTAACCTTTGAACCAATTCCACAAAGTTTGAGTTAATGACCCTCCTCAACTACCTATAACTGCTTGAGGCACCATGCACACCGTCCATACAGATATGAGCAGAAGACAATGGCTTCTCGAGTTCCTACTTGCATTCTAGGTACCCCTGAGACCAAATTAAGCCAAAATGACCAGTCTTGAGTTGCTCTCTACAAACTGATGGTTCCAATCGACCCTTCACTCTCCGCTGAAAGTTCTCAACTTGATTTGAAAGATCATGTGGTCATATGAGTCACGTAAGAGGCAATGAGGGTATAGGCCTAGTTCTATGTGAGTATTTGACCACTTCAGAGTGGTCTTAGTGACTATAGGTGCTTCTACACACTTGTTCATCTTCAATCCAACCCTGTTCATCATCCTACAATGCTTCAAGGCCATGCCATTCCAGTCATTTACCATTCATGTATTAAACCTGCAGGTTGGATTGACTGTGGAGTGCCCTCTGTCTGAGACAAAACAGAGAACACTTCCCCTATTGGTATGGCCAAACTGAGACCATGGAGGTCTTTCTCAACTCATGGTGATGCTTTGTGTCAAGTTTCAAAACTTGATCATGCTCCAAGAGTCCTCTACACCTCAAATTATCCAAACTAGCTTCTAGCTATGTGTACTTTCAGTAGGGTTTTGGTAGACTGAGTATGACATTTGAAAACCCAGTTTAGTTCAACCTTCTTTGTTTCTTTTGTCTGAGAATCACATGGAGTATGATATTGTCACTATGAACATGATCTCAATGTGGTCATAAACCAAGCTTGCATCTTTCATTAGCTTAGATTGGTCTACAGTCTTCACTTCAACTATAGATGTTGTTTAGGGAATATGAGATATTCCTGTAGATGGTGATATGTGTTTGGCTATTGTGTTTCACTCGTTTGGTTCCTCTTCAAGTCACTAAAGCCCTCTCAAACCTGATTGCATACATTTATGCTTTAAGACCATGTTACCATTGCACTATCATCCTAGGTGTGAGTTGCAAGTTGCATTGTTCAGAGTCATTTGGACCTAAAGGCACTGTATTTGTCTGAGTGTTTCAAGTGGAAACTTGACTAGTTGAAACTTCACTCAACCATTCTCTCTCTCAACTAAACACCCTCCTCTTGTGTTGGCATGTTATAACTATGTCCAAGCTGCAAGAATGGAACCATAAGGCTTAGTCAGACCCCATCAACTTCCACCAACAAATGACACTATATGAGGTAGGGTTCCTTTTCGGAGAAGTTATGGTAAACTTCCCATTCTGCAAGTTTCTTCAACTTTGAGACTGTAGGTGTTGTTTGAGGGATCTTCCAAACATATCATGCCATCCTACTATCTTCAATCTTTACCAAAAGGCATTCTCACTATACTTCAAGCCTCATAGTCTCCTCAAAGCATATCATCAAGATCCTGTACATTTGATTACCTACACACAAAACCCTGTAGGTCTTCATTAGGTTTGACTATGGTAATAGTCTCACTGTTTTGAAAGCCCAGCCCTCTTCTTGTATTGGTAGAATATGTTATAAGCTTTGAAGATGATGGAAAACTATAGCTCAGAACATGCAATTTGGCTCTCACACAAACCATGGACACCTCCAACCTCTAAAACATACTTATTCGATGTGCACTTTTGCCTATAAATGACAATGAGAATGTATGTCCACCATGACCTCAAACAGATGCTTCATGATCGACTGAGATGGGAAACTCACATTACACTGAATGGATGAAAACCAATGTGTTAGCTTTGACTTGAAGTCACTCTCAAAAGATCAAAACACTGTAACTGTGAAAACACTGTCTACAACTCTCAATGGTGTTCATTCCTAACCCAGGGAGATACTTTTACCTGTCCTTTCACATCCACACGTGCAAACCAGACTAAAATTTACATGAGAAGGGCAAATATACTCTGCAAGAACATATGCATCACTTGGTTTACTCAGATCAATGCAAACAGAGAAGAAAACCAAAACCATTGGGGATGCATAAGCACTTTGGAGTCACTAACAATCTTAGTGATTGTTCATACAGTACAGACCATCAAACTTGAGACTATGGCCATGGAAAGGAAATACACAGGGACTACTATCATCCACCAAGTGCACTAAGTCCAACTCTTCTTCTCCTGTTCGTACTAAGTGCAAACCGTTTGACCTTGTTGACCTGCCTAAGAGAGCGATGAGAGAGAGAGAGAGGTTTTGATCATTTTTGGACCTGTTGAAGCTTCTTGAACTTAGAAAAGACTTGTGGGGATCTCAACAAACCTTCCAAAAGCCTTCACACGTGCCAGATGTGTCATATAGTCCATACAACTTGCTTGAAACTCCCTTTTTGTAGTGATCTTGTTCATATGTTGGACCTGCAACTTTTTCAGTTTCAAATTGTCTTCTGACATGGCATACATTAGATATCTCCTTGACACACTTGTCTTTTGGTTAGAAACCGTACATTTCATAAAAATGACCCAAAAGGTGGCCTAAAATGACATTAGACCAACTAGGCAATGTGACAAAGATAAAAACATCTTATTTGACCTCATTAATGACCATGGTGAACATTTTAAACCTAGAATACCTTATGACAAGTTTGAATATGCAAGAGGGTTTGACCAAATTTGACCCAAGGTCAAATTTAGTCAACATTTCCTAAGAGAACATTTTCTTGATGAACGGATTCATGCTTTTCTTGTGCTTGTGCATTTTGTTGTGCCTTGAGGAAGTCATAATATCTAATGTGGATCATAGCATTGTGATCATAATATTTTTTTAGCACAATATTTAGAGTGACTTTCTTAAGGTCACAGCAGTTTTCGTATGAATGCCCCTAGTTAGTGTGCCACCAACGTAACTTGTTAGTGTCATAGCATTGGAGTATTGGGTTTGTTGTAATTAAGGTCTCTGTCATGCATGAGATAAGAGTTTTAGAATTTTTTTTTTTTTTTTTTCCCACAGGGACTTGTGTGAATTCGGTTTATAGTAATGACAGCAATAGTAAAGGTCGTCCCATTTTTGTTGGGGCATAAGATTGAGGATTAGGAGATTGTGACTCAATGGCATTCACTATATGTTGTCTATCATAGCTATAGAGTCATGTGTGCCGAACACACCATCCCCAAAAGCATATTGATTTTTGTTTCACAGTAGTTTATGCTGATGTTGGATTTGAGATTTGTAGGTTCTCATAAGATGACCTTGTCGTTTAGCTTGTTCAAATGCTTCTTCTAGTCCTTTAGGTGATAGAGATCTAATTTTGTATGCAAGTTTAGGCTGTAAAGGTAAAAGGAAGAGATTGTAAACATTAGTTTCATCGAGGTTGTGGTTTGCTTTGTGTGCTCAGGTCTTCAATCCTTTGATGAATTCATGTGTTGATTCATTGTCTAGTTGTTTTTCCTATTTCTTATGTTTATTTCTAGTAAATCATTGTTAGAGAATTCTTTGTCGAAAATGATAATTAGGTCTTCAAGCTTGAAAAATGGAGTTTGATTTTCGTTGGTTATGTCATCCTAGGGCATCTCCGACAAGGGTTTTTAAAAATATATTTGTGGCAGCGTATTGATTTATCTGTATCTATTCTCTATAGATGTTTTCAAAGGTTCTAGGGTCTCGATTGCCATCAAATTGAATCATTGGGGTGACACCATTGATGTCCATAGAAGCTACATAGGATGATAAAGGATCATGTTGAATTATTTGCAATATTGTATTTCGAATGGGTGGTTGTTGGATAGTCCATCCATTTGTGTAATGTAAAAGTTGGGGTGAGGGGCAAGGCAAAAGAGAAGTTCCTAAATAGATTTGTTGTGGTTGTTTGTTATGGAGAACTCGGGATAATTGGTTTGTTTTGACTCTCATTTGCAACATTTGATTATTTTGTGTTGGGTGCATTTGTTTCATTGGAGCATGATGGTTTGGTATCTTGACTCGCATTTTGCAAAGATGTAGAGGTACCTAGATAAGGGTGCAGTATTGGCCATAGGATTAGGTCTTGTTGATCTTCCCATACTTGTGTTGGTTCCCATTGTTGCAGTGTTGAAAGTTAAGATGGTTGTGTTGGTTGTTAGACGAGTTTCAATCGATCTGGTAGCATAGGTGAGTCCTCAACTAGTGTTAGTTGAATGAAGTGTGTACTAAATTCATGAGAGAAAATCTCTTCAAGGCCTTTCTCTGCAAAATGAGGATGGTCTACTAGGAATTGAGTCATTTTAGGTGCTAATTCAAGTGGGTCAATAGGGTAAGCTTCTTGATTGCTATCCTCTTCTATGTCAATAATAATGGTGATTCTATCAAGGTCTTATTGATCTTGCATGTTTTGATAAGCTTTGTTATAGCATCAAGTGTCATGCCTATTGGTGTAAGGGGTTGTCCAGCTTTCTTGTTGAAAGTGGTTTTGGTCATGTTGCATTCAATGGATGCAATGTGCTTGGGTGAAATTGGACCATGAGATGTTATCTTGGGTTAAACTAACATTTAATGATTCCATTTTGGGAATGGGAGAATAACCTTTAGGAAATTTAAGAGGAGAGAAGTTTGGTAGGGATGTTTGAAAACTAAGGATTAACCTTGAAATGAAAATATGGTAACCCCACCAAAGGGAGGTTAAGATTCACATTGGCTTTACCAAAATGTATGCACCAAGATTGAGACTCTGCTAAGTCAACCTCTAATAGGGAAAGGCAGTGTCTTTCTTAGTGTACACAGAGAAAATAAGAAGGTACCAAGTGAGCAGCAAACAATAAGTGTAGACAATAAGGTGTGTAATAAAGTAAATACAAGGAAGTATGCAGGGAAACAAGTAGTGGCAATAAGTATGACAATGTGCAAGGGAATAAAAGATAGATCAATGGAAATAAGGTAATATGTCAACCAGTGTAAACAAGTACAACAAAGTGGAGAGAAAAGAGATACTTGTGGGGAACTTGTTGGCACAATGATATCAACCTTTAACTAGAGCTTCCATGTCGTGTCGTTCAATGGCTTTGGTTGAAACTTTGGAAGGAAAGAGGTAGTGATGATGCTCAAATTGATCTAAATAATAGCAAAAATTATGCACCCACAATCAAAGCATCACAATGGGGAGTTCTGGTCATTTTAACACAGGGCAACCTCCGGGCTAGGCCGGCTCAACTATCTTAACACCACCGAAAACTTGCAGAGAAACAAGGAGAAAACTGCAAAAGCTAATAAAGGGCAATATACCAAGATGTGTATGATCACTCCCAATATAGTAAAAAAATTGCACAAAATAACAATTAATCTAAATATTTAATAGTTGAATAAGCACATCAAATTGCTTATGATAGAGGTAAGATATAAACATTATAATGAGGTTAAACCATCCACACAATTTCAAGACTAAGAGCATAACTAAAAGAGCCATGAAATCTTCATTAAATGGTTCTGATTATACATAATAGCAAGGCTTTCGATGGTCAAAAGCCTTGCTGAAACACAAGAAAAACAACTACCTAGGCAAGAAAATCCACAACAGAAGCAACCTCCAAAAAGGAGAGGCCTTCTCTTATTTAATTACATCCACAAAACCAAAGGCAGCGGAAAACATTGACAGCTGCAAAAAATTTAGCTGCTGAAAATGAACCCTAAAAAGGCCCATCCAAATCCATATGGATCATCCTATTCTTTGTCATAATCTTCAATGAATGGTTTGCATTTTTCCTTATCCATCCCCTACAAAATATCTAAGTGGAATCTTCATCCAAAAATATTCTCTCTTCAAAATATCTCTATTGAAATATCTTTGCCTTTAGGCACAAAAGAGTACTTCAAAGCGAAATACTTTGAAGTAAACATTATATCAAAGGCAATACCTTTTAATTCAGTCCGTAAGGCATATGGAATATTCCCACCTTTATTTTATGAGGCTAAGCCTCTTTTAACTTTTTTTCCCATGGGAAAGATATCCTACCCTTTAAATTAAAGTGAGAACAATCCTCACTTTGTATTCAAGGGCTTAGCCACCCTTCTTTACTTTACGAGGCATTGCCTCCAATTTATTATTTGGAAACAAAGCCTCATTATAATATGATAAGAGGTGGGATCCCACAATTCATATCAAGGCATGGCCTTTTAGTACATATTTTCTCACATGGGAATCAGACGACAAAAAACACTTGGAACTAGAAAAATTAAACCGTTAGTTTCAAGGCTAGTGAACTTTCACTACAAGTAACCAAGCAAATCAGGTAGGTGCTTGTTCGCAAGGCTATTATCTTGGCTTGCAGCAAATTCTCAACTCCAAGTCTTCAAGTCATGCTAATGCATTTCTTTGGGTGAAGTTCCCCGTGTCCTCCTCAAAGGGGAATTAGAAAACCATAGGCAAGTCTGTTGTAATTTGCAAAGGTAAAGTCATTTCGGTGATTGTCCGTTCCAAAATGGACTAAGGATCTATGTATATATGGGTACCAAATCCTAAGTCATGACTCCTAAATGTTGGCGCCGCTGTCCATTGACAGTGCAGTCGGCTTTGTCCAAATGTGAAAACAACAATATTGCACTGCATTGAACATGGTCAATGGTCTTGGCCTTAAAAAGGTCAATGTAACACAAGGGGCCTAAAAGGGTTGAGAGGATCTAAAAGGGAGAAAAAGAGTTGTTAGGTGAAGGAACTAGGTCATCATGATTTTGCTGACACATGTCTAAGTGTAATACTTAGGAACCTAAGGAATGCTAAGGGCACCTAGTCATGACTATGTCAACAAGGTTGATCTAGTTGAGCCCAGCCCAAACCTGCAATATATCAATGACGGGAGATGCGAAGCACCAATAAGTCCCCTAACAAAATAAATTTTAGTAAAGCATTTTCAGATTGTAAACACTTAATTTGTCTACAAAAACAATTTAAAATTATAAAGAATGATTCTTATCATGCCACTGTCTATTTTTTAAGCATGGAGGATATCTAGAGGAATACCATTCAAAAACTTTATCCCGCACCAAGCTCAGCTACAAAACCTATATAAAGAGTTCCATGAATTAATTCAAAGATCATACAATTGTGTCATTATACACATGGCAAGGAGATGTTTTCACACGTGAATCACCGATTGTAATAGTTATTGAATTCTTAATCAAACCTTTAAGAACATCATCACTTGAAGTGGGTCTCATAAATTGATCCAAATTATATATGCAATTTGGTGGACAACACGCTAACTATGGAGCTTATAGTGTTTAGAAGCAAATTGAATTGAAAGAACAAGAAGCACAAAAACAGCAGTATTTTATTGTGTACAACGAAAGTAATTTCTATAGGAGAGATGTATACCTTGAATTCTACATTCTTCATTCAATCCTATCTATTTCACAAACATTCAATGCAAAAATTGAAAAGTTATTAAAAGTATTAAATTAAAGGTTCTTCTTGAGAAACGAAGATGCACCCCACCTTGGAAGTGTAAACGAACGGCTAGATGATCACAAGTAGCTAGATTTTGGTTGATGACGTTATTATTTTGGTAGCGCCACTTGTTGGAATCATATCTCCTTAATCGTTGCTCAAAATTTGAAACCGTAATATGTGTTGGAAAGTTCATGAAGCAAACTAGTTTAAATGCCCCTAAACAAATGCCTCCAACAACCCTTTAGGGACGTCCAGCCAAAGTACCGATGATAAATCCCGCTCTGAAGGGCTTTGAAAATGCCAAATACGAAAATGTAGAAACCCACAAACATAGAATTTTTTTAAAAAATGAATTCTACCTTGAATGACCATTTGAATCCTCTATACATCAACTTCACTAGGTGACCCAATACAAGAAAAGAGTCACTAATAAATTAGTTGACTTCTCAATTCCCCTCTAGCTAAAGTCCTTGACATTCTTGATGTTCGACGTGCAGTGTAAAATAATTGGAAGCAACTCTACCCAGCTAACCCCAACTTCAATCTGAATTTAAGTGCACTCAATCAATCCATTGTCATTAATGAAATATTATTCTCGATCTATAATCTGAGAGGCTGATTTTGTTTAGAACCTTCCGACCCAAGCTTCCGCTCCAAAGGGGCCTAAAAAGGCGAAATGTGAAAAGATATATAATAACAAAAAGTATATTTTCGAGAATTTATAAAATTTTGCCATGAACATGCATGTGGATCATGTCTCTCCTTGAGAAGCAATGGGCCTCATTACATCTAGTTTTTGGACCATGTGTGGAATTTTTCTTTGAATTCGGTTCTTGTTGAACCACTTTCCTTAATGTGCCAACTACCATGCCTTCACCACTAGATAGAGTGGGATCAGCTAATGCTTCATTTCTTTTGAACACCATATCAATGATATGATCAGTGATCATTGGTGCCATACTTTCTGGGTTCAATTTTGTGCTATGGAATTACTCAAACATTAGAGGTGTCCAAGAGTGGTTGAAAGCATGGGCAAAGCAACTCTGCGTTGAATACTAGATCTAATATGAGCTACGGTGGCAATTTAAGCACAAATGCATATCGCCCTCTATAGAGTTTCATGAACCAAATGTTGAATGTGCATAATAACAAAAATTAGATTTTCGAAAATTTATAAAATTTTGCCATGAACATGCATGTGGATCATGTCCCTCCTTGAGAAGCAATGGGCCTCATTACATCTAGTTTTTAAACCATGTGTGGAATTTTTCTTTGAATTTGGTTCTTGTTGAACCACTTTCCTTAAAGTGCCAACTACCATCCCTTCACCACCAGATTGAGTGGGATCAGCTAATACTTCATTTCTTTGAACACCATATCAATGATATGACTAGTGATCATTGGTGTCACACATTCTGGGTTCAATTTTGTGCTATGGAATTACTCACAAACATTAGAGGTGTCCAAGAGTGGTGGAAAGCATGGACAAAGCAACTCTACGTTGAATACTAGATGTAATATGAGCTAAGGTGGCAAGTTAAGCTCAAATGCATATTGCCCTCTATAGAATTTCATGAGCCAAATGTTGAATATGTCGAATTCATTTGATAACCCTAGTTATTTTATCTAATTCTTTTTTAGCATGGGGAGGATGCTTACTTTAGCATAGCAACTAATGATACATTGATGGGGGCTAGCAGTTGAAACCCAAGACATACCTGGAATGGGCTATACCATGTGAAGCCATGAAGGGCTCGATTGTAGTTGTATTCGACATATGGAAGAATCATCCCATGTGTATGGATGTTTCAAATGGTACATCCAAAGAATATGTACAATCATGTAATTGACCACCTTTGTTTGTCCATTTGTCTAAAGATGTTACAGAATGGATTCATTGAATTTTGTGTCCATCACGAACCACTGTTCAATTTTGCGTCCATCACAAACCACAGTGCAGAGACCAAAAGATCCCAACAAGCCTAGTATCCACGTATAACATGGTGCTTTTCAAAAAGCCAAAATGGACCCACATATGCTTGAAGAAGAGTTTGGTAGTCTCCTCTACTGAGATCCAATTTTTTGCGTGTTCTCAAAACTACCATCTTTAAAAACCTATCGACTCCCACAAAAATGTCATCATGATGGCGCCTAGTTGTGGGCAGACCCACATTAAATCTATTGAGTCAAACTCCCAAGGTTTGTTCGAAATTGACAAAGGTGTGTACAAACCATGCTTATGATTGGTTGGCTTCACAATTGCTCAAGTTGTACAAGACTTTATGTATCTAGTGACATCATGACGAAGCTTCAGCCAATAGAAATACTTCTGCAAAGTTGCCACCCAGCTGTAGTAAACCTCCAAAATCATTTTTTAATGATCCCCTATTGGAACACAAAGGTGTCCCACGTGTCACAAGAGTCTATCTTGCAGATGATAGTCAAAAATATGTTTGCCAGTTGTCAGTCTCTAGTATACTCAAAGAAGTCAATCTCTATCATACAGCTAAGGCCACCCTAATGTCTCATGTCCACAAGAATCAAGAATTATTGTTAATGTTACAGTTGGAGGTTAACTCAAACAGTCAACAACCTAGGTGGCACTTTGTTTCTTATGTCGGATGTTAAGGAAATGTTGCAAATAGATGGACTACCGCTGATGACTGTCATTTTGCAACTTGCCTCAGGTATGTATAAATTGTAAAGGCTTGTGGTATGCGTATGATGATCTCTTCAAAATATAGTGCTACCATTGTTTGCACACCAGAAAAATGGCATAGAACCATTTTTCATATGTCGAATACCTAAGCAATGTGGTGGAGGAAGTCTCACTATGTTATGCGACTTGATGCCCATGCTGGGTGAGGACTACACCAAGTGCATACTTAGAGGCATTTTTCTCATCTCAATAGGCTACAGAAGATCCGACATGGCAAGGACCAGCTCCAAACAAAGACTATGCTTCAATTGTGCAAGTGCATGATGTTGTGCCTCTATCCATATAAACTTGGATTTTGCTCCTTTTGTTGCCTAGTTCAAATGCCATCCAAGTTGAGAACCTGAGCACAAACCTGCAGTTGAAGTTGGCTAATCACAAGAAACTTATTAGTTTTGTGAGTCTTTGGGATTGACCAACCTTTGATGAACTAGATATTTTCTAGTCCACATGTACACCATCTTTGTTAATAGTGTAGCCTAGGTAATGGGTACTCTCCATGCCACATGAACACTTCTCTACATTGGCATAGAGCTTATGCTAACACAAGGAATCAAGGGCATGTCACAAGTGCTCCTCCCATGACTTACTGAAGACAAGGATGGCATCCATGTAAACAACCACAAAAGAACTTATGAAGGACCACAGGGTATCATTTATCATCCTCAAGAATGTTGTTAGTGCGTTGGTCGGATCAAACCGCATGGCCAGCCACTTGAACAAGCCCTCCTTGGAATTGAAGGTAGAATTTCCGACATCATTTGACTCGATGGGCACTTGGTGGTACCTCAACTTCAAATTAATGTTAATGAAAAATTTAGCTCCCCTAAGTTGGTCCAAGAGGACATCAATCTATGGGAACGGATACAATTTCTTGACAGTGATCTAGTTCAGGGCTCAATAGGCAATGCATAGTCGCCACATTCCATCCTTCTTCTAAACGAGCATGGTCGGTCTCCCACAAGGTGAGCCACTAGGCTGAATGTGGCCCTTCTTAATCAAATCCTGTAACTAATGCTTGATCTCATCATTCTCTAAGCATTTAACCTCTATACAATGGTTTATTTGACAGTGGGGTTCCAACGACCAAGTCAATTGGATGATAGACCTAACAATGCAGAAGTACACCTCTCAATGAGGTGAGGACATATATTTATCCTGACATCATCCATTCCATCTACTTTGGTTGCATTGT
This sequence comes from Torreya grandis, assembly GCA_037957365.1. Lineage (NCBI taxonomy): Eukaryota > Viridiplantae > Streptophyta > Pinopsida > Cupressales > Taxaceae > Torreya > Torreya grandis. The sequence goes on along the minus strand of JARHVA010002464.1, from coordinate 353,992 downwards.
CTAACTTGCTAAGGTGGCACATGTGGTTTTTGAGATCTCATTCTCCCCAAATCTAACATGAGTAGAACAAATGTCCCAATCTAAGCAATCACTCACCAATGTTGTTTCACAATGATTAAGGATACTGAAATGGTAGGACGGCCTCTAGTATCTGGGAGTGTGTGTCACCCAGAGTTATGCTGACACTTCAGGGCTTGGACTCATATACACCATGGCATTTCCACATATAGGGTTGTCCGAGGAAGTTGAGACATCCATGGGTGACATGTCATATACCACCTCATCCTTGAATGATTAAATGGAATAGGGTAAGTGGCTCTATCGACTAGTGTGGATTTCTTTGGCATGAATGCACCCACCCAACAACATAAGGATATGGGTGAGATGTTGGAAAATTCAACCTCTTGACTGCATTAGCAAAAATTAAGTTGTTTTGACCTACACTATCCTTGATGAAGTGCAGAGCCTTCCCATTCACCCACGTCCGTGAGTGGAAGGGGTGCTCCTCGTCCTCCTATAGTGAAGGGGTCACTCGTGCAATGGAAACCATGGGTACAAATCTACATCCATAATTTGTTTCCCTTCTCTCTACACGCATGAAGTTAAAGGTAGAGGAATGTGTTGTGTCTAGTTCCTGCGACTCTATCAAAAAAGTCTTCCTAGACTAACATTCGCTTGAGTTTTACCACTTTCTCTTGTAGTTCTTGCACTTGTTGCTAGTGTCTGTTTGTAGCTTCTTTTTTGACATCTACTTCTTGCCTTTCTTATACTATGGTGCATCTTTTCCTCCTTGTTGAATTTGATGTGAGCTTTCCCATTCTTTGGATTTCAATTGTCACTAGTAAAAGATTCTTTATTTCCTCTACATTAAAAATTTTCCTCGATCATGGCTTCTCTCAGTGTCCTAATGTCTTCAAACCCCATCTCTTCTTGGATGTAATAACACAAGACACTACCGTATTTGAGAATTCTATACTTCTCACTATCACATGTACCAACTTTTGCCGGCAAGGCATGAAATCTGATCTTGAACCTAGTGCAATTGATGCAACTTTTTGAAGTGATTGTTACAATTGTTTACTAGGTAGTATTCTTCTTTGATAGCTTCACAAAAACCATCTTGTGTTTTATCTAGATCAACCTTGCGAGACATCTCATCACCATCTCGATCTTGAAAACAATATGATTCCCACCAATTTTTTAATTGCAAGCATGCTTTCAAAAGTGTGATTGTTATCTTTTCATTGTTAAGGAAATTATTTCCAAAGAAAAATGATACTAGGCATCAATTTTTCCTTCACACAGAGGAATGTAAACATTTATTTGTATCTTGAAGGGTGTCGAACCGCCAAATGGTTTGCTTGATGACGGTGCAAGTGCAACCTTGGGCATGATTCGTTACAAAACGTTAGCAAACTTTGCCGTCATCTTCCTCCTCTACCTCTCGAGGGTTTCATTGAGCAATTCTTTGTAAGGATCTCTCGATTCCTGGCATTCCATATGAGATTGTTTGAGCCGACGAGGAAGGTATCCGAAGGATCACATGTCTCAAGACCATGCTTTTCATATTCTAGCCTCATTCAATGGGTCATGCAAGAATGGAACAAACTGTTATAATATCAGTGATCCGAATTATGTATACAATTTGATGGACGACACCCCATGGAGCTTAATGTGTTATAGAAGCAAATTGAACTAACAAAACTGAAATAGCAAAAACAATATTATGTAATTGCAAATGAGGGTGTATACAAGGAGGGCAATCTCAGTAGGAGAGATGTATGCCTCGAACCTTGTGTTCTTCACTCAATCCTATATATTTTATAACTATGATATGCACAAACTGAACAATTACTAAAAATAGTAAATAGAGGGTTCTCCTTAAGAACAGAAGAGTAACCCTACACGGGGATGACATATATCCACTTTAGAAGTGGAAACAAATGGCCAGATGACAATAAATAGCTAGATTTTGGTTGATGACTTTACTAATTTGGTAGCACCACTTGTCGGAGTCATATCTCCTTGAACATTGTTTGGAATTTGAAACCATACTGTGTTTGCAAGCTCATGAAGCAAACTACATTAGATGCCCCGAAAGGAATTCCTCCAAAAACTCTGTAGAGACATCTAGCAAAAGCTTTTATGCCAAATTCCACTCTAAGTGGCCTTGAAAATGCAAAATAGGAAAACATGGAAAATACTGAAAACTAAATTTTCAAATATTTTTCATATATACAGCAATTTCACTAGGAGATTCAATACAAGAAAATCACCACAGATGAAATAGCTTACTTTCTCAGTCGGCCTCCAACCGAAGTCCTTGGTGTTCAATGTGCAGTCTAAAATGATTCAAAGTAACTCTACCCAACTGTCATCAATGAGGTATCACTGAATCAACCCAATGCCATCAATGAGGTATCATTCTTGAACTATAATTTGAGAGGGATTGCCTTACAAGTTAAATCAGCTTTTTGTTCAAATCAGAACAGCTGGAAAACCAATCCAAGAGGCTGGGTCCTCTTCATATAAGTGTCACTTTGGCATATGCAAGACACCACAACACCTTGCAATAAAGGCATGTACGAATTTATTTACAGATGTCCACTCTACAGTCAATTCAAGCCTTCCAACCCAAAACTTAGACTGTATCAACCTTTTCTGGTATCCTCTAGCTCATGGAAATCTCTCCATTGACTTCATTAATGGCTTGCCGACAACTCCAAGGTAACAAAACTCCATTTTTTTAATGGTTTGCTGCCTTTATACCCTGCAACTAGATATTATTGCTCCAACAGTTGTCGACCTATCTCTTCAACATGTTTAAAGTTTCAAAATACCAGTTACCATTGTCTCTAACCACAATTATGGTTATATTCGACATTCGTTATAAAGTTTATTGGTAGTCAATTGCAATTTGCACTTCATCCCATCTGCAAACTAATGGCCAAACCAAGGTAGTCAATAGATCCTTTATACAAGTTCTTCAAGTTTATCATTGGACTAACAAAAAATGGGACCAGCATCTCCATTATTTTTAACAAAACTATAATAGAGCAGCACACACCATGGTACAGGTTGAGCTTGGCAAGGTGAAGAGTAGGAGTCAAACCAAAATTCAGTAAAGACTCGGCAAAATACTTGCTGCAAGACTCAGAAAATTAAAGCCATGTTTAAGTGGTTTTGAAAATATGTAAATACCTTGCCCATAGGGGATCAGGCTCGTGTGCTTGCTTACCTTGCTTTTATAGGGGGATATTTTCCCCATGATCCTGTTTCTCTGCTGATGTAATCCTTGTTCATTGATATAATATAAGATGCATTTTCTTAAATAAAGATATTTCATTCCATGGCAAAAATTTCATTCTAATATTAATACTGCTAATGAAAGAAAATTTTCGTCAAAAATAACTTGAAAATGTTCCCTGCTGCTGAAATTATGAAGGAAACAGGTCTGCTATACAACAAAAAATCTCTAACTAGAAATCTGAATTTACCCTGCAAAAAAGCTGATTTTGGAAGGATATAAATTGCCCTTTGCCAAACTGCTTGCTACAATAAAAAAATCCTAACTATGTAGTTCTACAAGTGAAAATGAGGGGTTTTGTTTCCTATTCAGCTTTATATGGCCCACATAACTCTTTGTAGGACAACCGATGAATTTGATGTGTTTGTTGATACCTAAACCTGGTCACAAGTACTTGACAATGTTAATTATTGACATATCTTGAACTATTTGACTTACGCTCAAATATATGACTCTTATTTGTCATTCCTCTAACCATTTATCTATAGGTAGGTTTGACCCCTCTATTTGTCGTCATTGTTACACAAGAATTACTAAGTCATTGCTCAAAATGCTTTATGTTACTCTCAAACTGATTCTAGCCTCAAGCCAGTGGTTCCTGCTTTTCTAGGAAATGTTTGTGCTCCACAGATAGGGCCATTGTCACGAACTTGTCCACTTAGCACGGTCTTGTCCCCACACCAATTAACGACTAGTTTCCAAAATTTGAAATATCCATACGGGTCATTCTGCACGTTTCGCAAGTTGGCTAAAGGAAATTATTCAATTGGACTCCTATAAATACAATCAAAGGTCATTCATTACAAAACACTATATTTCCTTTAAACTTGACACTATCTATACACTACTGCACATTGAGCAATCTACTCTATTCTTCCCAAATTCAATGTCACACTAGGATTAGTCACCATCAGATTAAGCCGCAATCAAGGTCTAAGTCAATACAAACCACAAATCTCTGTAATATGCAAAAAGAAATTATGCAAAAAGGATGCCTGTAGTGGGAGTGAAATCAAACATGAGCCAAAAAAAGCTTTGCACTCAACAATCGAAAGGTTGAAATATTAGCATCAACATCATTTAATCATTAACCAAAATAGCTTTAGGAAAGGTACTTATGTAGGCGAAATATAAATATAATCACACATCCTCTTGAATATGTGATTATCTTTCCCAATGACCTAAATTAACACCTAAGCAAGCTAAAGAAACATGTGTAGGGAAAAAGCAATAAATGGAATAAAAACCTACACTAACACCCCCTTAAAATAGCTTAGGTGGGTAGTGGAATTGGGTTCCAGTGCAGCCCTGATGAGGTACCCAAATACATAAAAAAGCCCCCCAAGGAGGATGACAGAGTTGCACAAACCCCAAGAAGAGCTTGCAAATGAAGATACTTGCTCTCAGTGAAGGGTTTTGTGAATATATCAACAATTGACTTCGTGATCTAGATGTAGCGGAGCTCAATGACTTGCTCATAAAGAAGCTCCCGAATGAAATGCATGTGAATCTCAATATGCTTGGTTCGTTGATGGAGAACCGGATACCTGCAAATCTAGATTGTGTTTTGGTTGTCACAAAAGATGATTGTCAGTCACCAAAACTGAATGCCAAACTCGGTGATTATCCCCTGAAGCCAAATAGCTCAGTTGCAACATAACAACTCCTCTATATTCTGCCTCTATAGAAGATAAAGCAATAGCATTTTGCTTCTTGCTTGACTAACTAATTGGTCATGAACCAAGGGAGAAAATGTAGCCTGAAATAGACTTACAATTTTGAATATCATCAGCCCAATCTAAATTTGCATATCCAATCAAATCAACATCAATGTTTGCTCCATAGTGATTCCCAAAACTATGAGTACCCTGAACGTAGTGAAGAATCCACTTAGCTACTTTCCAATGCAGCTCATGTGGTTCCTACATAAATCTAGAGACCATGCCCACTATATATGAAATGTTAGGTCTCGTGTAAATAAGATAGATGAGACTGCCAACAAGTTGTCGATACGATTTAGAATCAACAAAAGGAGATAGACAATTAACCTCAAGCTTCAAACTAGATAGAAAGGGAGTTGAAGTTGGCGTACAATCAGCCATGTTAAACCGTGCAAGCAAATCAAGAGCAGACTTGAATTGTGCAGAAGTGATCCCAAAGTCGAACTAAGAATTTTCAATCCCAATGAAGTAATGCAACAAGCCCAAGTCAGTCATTGAGAACCTGTCATATAAAGCAATTTTCACTGTTGCAATGGTAGATGAACTCCCTATGATCAATAGGTCATCCAAATAGAGAACCAGAATCAGCAGTGAATCATCCTGCCTTAAAATGTAGTCATTCGGATCAGAATGGCATCTAGGGAACCCAACCAAAAAAAGAAAGGAGTCCACCTTGGCACACTAAGCTCGAGGACCTTGTTTAAAGCCATAGATAGATTTTCGAAGTTTTCAAACTAAGAAAGAATCTTTCACAAATCCTTGTGGTTGCTCCATGTATATTTCCTCTTTGAGATCACCATGAAGAAAGGCGTTTTTCACATGTCTGATGAACATCCCAACAATGTGTTGCGGCAATGGCAAAAGTGAGTCAGATTGGGTTCATTTTGGCAACTGGGGCAAACGTCTCGATATAGTCAATGTTAGGTACCTAGAAAAACCCTTTGCTACCAAATGTGCTTTGAACTTGTCTACAAACCCATCTATTGCAAATTTTGTTTGGTAGATCCACCTACATCGAACAAGTTTTATTTCCCTTAAAAAAAGGGACTAAATCCCAAGTGTTGTTCCTTAGCAAAGAACCATACTCCTCTTCCATAGCAGTATCCCACTCAAGAGTGTCTGATGCCTCACAAAACGACTATGGTTCAGAAGCGGATACAATGAATGCATGTGGGGCATTCTAAAAATATGAACGTGTTTGCCTGGTGTCTAATGGATCTCCAATCCAATGGCCAGCACTTTGAAGTGTTTGTGTAGCCCAAAGAGGCCTAGTGCTCGAAGAGTTAGGAGGAGATTCCTCATCCTCTGAAGATATTTTGGGAGGAGGTGAGTCCCCATTACTATTCTCATCATCAAAACTAGAAGAAGAATACGGATCATCAAGAAGTTGCTCAAACGGATCTGAATCAATAGAATTGTCATCAAATCTCAGTGCATCTGAGGAAGAGGGAGAAGTGTCAAATGTGGAGTCTGAAGGACCCTCTTCAAAGTGAACACTTCTCTCAATGAACAACCCATGAGTGGTGGGATGGAGAAGCTTGTATCCCTTAACACCCTCAAGATATCCCACAAAAATGACTCTGAGGTTCCATTTCCTTATGTTTCTTCTTAGGAATGTGAGCCATAGTAGAATATCCAAACACTCGAAAGTGCTTTATTGTGGGATTCTGACTGCTCCAAGCTTCAAAAGTAGCGACTCCCTTCAATGCTTTATGAGGAACTCGGTTATAGATATAACAAGCATAGTCGATGGCCTTGGCCCAATATTGAGGTGCAAGAGACTCGGAGTGCAACATACAGTTGGCCATTTCCTTCAAGGATGTATATTTGCGCTTTGTAAAACCATTATGTTGAAGACTATATGAAACTGTATATTGTAGTTCAAACCCTTCTGAAGTGCAGAATTGCTCAAAACGATTACTAACATACCACCATTATCTGTATGCAAAATTGTAATGATTGTACCTAACTATTTTTCTGTAAGCGCCTTGAAGTCCTAAAAATGATCAAAGACCTCAAATTTTTGCTTAAGAAAGTACACCCAAGTATACCTCGAGAAGTCATCTATGAAAGTAAGCATATATTTAGTCATGTTAAATGAAGGTATTGGAAATGCACTAGCAATGTCACTATAAACTAGCTCCAATGTTTGTGTAGCTCTCCACGATTTCCCTGTCATACTTTTCTTCGGGATGCTTACCAAGTATGCGACCATGGCAAGCTCCGTCATAAAAATGAACACATGGCAACCCCGAAACCATGTCATTATGACTGAGTTTCTCTAGATAGCAATAGTTAAAATGGTCGAATCACTCATGCCATAATTTACTCACCCCATCTGAATGAGTGTGCAATGTAGTAAAGAGTTGATCAAGAACAATATGTGAGAAAGTATACAATCGTTTTTGATGATCTGCTTTCCCAACTGCACCTATAGGGTCATTGTTTGCTTCCCTAATAACCACAGAATTAGATCGAAACTCAGCTCTCTTGCCTAAACCGATGTGAGTGATCTGATAAACAAATAGAAGATTGGTGGATAAAGAGGGAACACAAAACGTCCTAAAATGTCCCATCATTCACTTCAATAGATCCTCTCCCAATAACTTTTGCAAAAATATCATCACCCAACAGGATGGAAGGCATAGAACAGAGCTCCAACGATGAGAAAAGGTCATGAAATGAAGCCATGTGATGCAAAGCGTCGGAATCAATTACCCATGTGGAAAGCTGGGATGCAACTGCAACAAGTATTTTTCCCTTACCTTTGCCCTTACTATTGTCTTTGGCCTTAGAAGACTCATGCGCTGATAAAATTTGATTGGCATAATTAAGGACACTGATATTGTGCTTCTCAAACATCTTTGTCAGTCAATCTGCTTCGTCATGCACTTGGTTTCATCATGCCCAGATTTCTCTAAGTAGGCACATGTGAGTAATTTTTTCTTGTGTTTCCCGTCTGAAGAGGACTCTTTTGATGCTTTGGACTTAGCATCAGATTTCTAACCCTTTCTTTGCTTTGGGTCCTTATTTTGTTTCTTGTCCTTACTACTAGATACCCTCTGTTTGTCATGACTCATAATTAGGGCATGTGATTTGGAGGACTTCAGTGTGCCCATTTGAATAGGCTTGGCTTGCTCCCATGTCAAGTCAGCAGTAAAATCATTCAAGGACGGCATGGTCCATGTAGCTCCAACAACACACTTAGTGGTGTGTATGGTAGAAACAAAGACAAAATAATCTCAACCCAATTTGGCAAGGATGGAAAGAATCAATTGATCATTCTTTTTGTCAATACCGCAAAAAAGTTTTAACTGTAACCTGAGTGATTTGAATTTAGTGAAAAAGTCTTGTATAGTGTCAAAATTGTTTGGACTCAAGCTAAAGATTTCATTCTCCAACTCATGACCCCTCATTATGTCCAAATTTCCAATGAGTTTTTTCAATGTGGTCCAAACATCATTAGGAGAAGTTGCAGGTTCGATATGAAAAAGCAAGTCGGGAGACATAGATAGGCATAACAGATCGTAGGCTTCGTCACTTCTGTTAACCCAGTTCATCTTCTCTGCAATAAGTGTTGGTTCTTTCTTTGTACCCATTGTGATTCGGTGTAAACCTTTGCTCCTCAAGAGGAATTGAACTTTGATTTTCCACTTGTGATAGTTGAATGATGTAAGAAGCAAAACTTGTTTTTTATCCATGGGGTAGAAAAATGTGTTGAACTGATTAATGTTTGAAAGACAAAGATATGCAACCCCTCTGAACTTACTGAGGTTCAATTTTACAAGGCATGAGAATATCACTGAAACGTAGAGCTCGAAAAAACTCCTACTTTCAACAAAACAACACCTAAAAAAGAGTTGTCGACTAAAAGTTATAGAATTTTGATGATCTTGCTCGCAAAAAAAATTCTCTACTTTGCATTAATTTTGGGTGTGCAAAAAAATTGACTCAATTTTTCATAAAAAAAAACCCTTGGGTTAGTTGTGACCAAGGGATAAACTCCCATATGACCAAGGGGGCTAAGACTTAGGATGAGAGCTCCCCCTTGATGATGTCATTGTTTAAATTTAACGTCCTTGTGACCATCACATCGGACTTAGGAAGGCAGAATGCATGTAATATCCCCTTCAAATAGGGATTATAAAAAGTCAAAAGCTCTGATACCACTGTAATATCCCCTTCAAATAGGGAATATAAAAAGTCAAAAGCTCTGATACCACTGTAATATCCCCTTCAAATAGGGAATATAAAAAGTCAAAAGCTACGAACAAAGATACGATTTTTGCAGAATAAATTCAATTAAACAAATAAACCACAGTAAATCTCTTAACTGGCAAATCACTAATCTTATTATTCGTCCAGTTGATTACAAATAAAGTCCTCTGTCATGCATATCAAAGAATATTAAAAATACTATCTATAAACCCTGATCTTTTGCAAATCCGGAAACAAACCCTGAATCAGGAACGGCTCGGGTTTCTGTGTCAAAACACAGTCGCTGACGTCGGTTATATTGCCGTCGTCGATCGATATACTGTCGACGTTGGTCTCAGTCGATCAATCTGCTCTGCCGTCGTCGGTATTAATTCGACAGATGTCGGTCTCTGGACTGTCGATGTCGGTCTATGAGCTGCCTGCGGCTCTGTACGACCTAATACAGAACTGTACGAAATTGCACGGATCAGTACGGATTCCGTACAGAAGCACGATAATATGCTGCGGCCTCTATGCTGGATACCAGATCTGAAGAAATACGGCACTAATACAAAAGATCTAATCTGGATAATTATTTAAATCACAGCTTATGAAATAAATACCTGAAATACTGTGATAACTTCTATGTGAAGTTATCTCTCAAAATCCCTGAAATACTGTGATAACTTCTGTATGAAGCTATCCCTCGAACTGGCAATAGATCCGCTGGTATCTCACAACCTCTGAATCGCACACACTGAAGAGTGGACGTTCTCCAATGCAAATGGAATCCTGGAACCCTTGGCTCAGTCTTCACAGAAGAATTTTTCAATATCAAAATCAATAATCATTCATAATTTGCCTCCCTCCAATAAGAAACCCTTATATCCTCCAAAAAGATGCACTTGCCCTAATTAGGGTTTCATAATTAAGAATTAGGGTTTCTCAATTAAAATATGCTAAATAATTAATATTTGATTAAATCAATCAAATATTAATATCTCCTTCAATATATGTCCGATCCTCAAACCGACTGAAGCTGGTGAATCAGGGAGTGATTCTGCACATGACCATACTAAAACAAGGGTGCTCCGCTGCATGTCAGAAGTCCCTAAATAATAAGAGCTCAGGCAAAACGTATCCAAAAGAGCCCAAATGAAAGCCAACTGTAGGAATTCTGCTAATCAAAGCCAAGCCAAGCTCCATCATGACCCTCTATCCATCCTATCAGCCTACGAAGGTCACATAATAGGCTAATCATCAAGTCTGAAGATGTCACCTGAAAAGGGGACTTAGGATGAGAGCTCCCCCTTGATGATGTCATTGTTTAAATTTAACGTCCTTGTGACCATCACATCGGACTTAGGAAGGCAGAATGCACCTGCGCATAAACAAAAGACCTTGTACAGTCATCAGAGTTTTTTATCGGACATGCAGTCCCCTCCTGCAATCGTCAGACTTGCAATCCCTTTCGATAGTCATCGAACTTGCAATCCTTTTCGGCAATCATCGGACTTAAGGGTGCTAAAGTCGCTGAAAGTTCCAACATCTGAGTTATGCGCTGCTACAGGTATCGAAAGTTCCACAATCAGATTTGTGGGTTGTTGCAGCAATCGAAAGTTCCGACATCAGAGTTGTGGGCTGTTGGAGCAGTCAAAAGTTCCAACGTCGGAGTTGGATGCTACTTGAGCAGTCGAAAGTTCCGACGAAAGTTCCGCCATCAGAGATTGAAGCAGTCCCTGTAGGTGTCGGAGATGACCAGAGTTTCGGCAAGGGCTATAACTCCGATTTGAACATGCAAGTAAGAGTAATTTTTGCCAAGTCTAGAATCTCTAGATCTGGTACATCTATGAAAAATTTGCAAAAGACCCACTAAGGATCTCGAAAAATGCAAAAAATGATTTTTCCTCAAAAACTCAATTAGTACAAATTTGCGTAAAATCAAGGAAAATGCCTTCAAATCCTCTAAAAAATAACCAAAATCCATTGTCATGAAACTAAGTCGTGTTTACAGTCAATCCTAAGATTTTGACACCTTTTAAATTCAATGGTGCAAACCATTTTGCATGAAAACCTATTGGATAATAGATGACCAACAAGAGGCACCTTTTTCTTGTTCTTTTTTTGAATCTGGATCAACAAAGGACCCCAGAAGAAGAGCAAAATCTGAGAAATATGAATCTTCAATGTGTCAGGTCAAACATTGGCAAATCTGTGACATGTAATCTGAAACTCAAGATTTCATAACAAAAGAATTGGCATTCATCTACCAAAAACCAAGCTTTGATACCATTTTGGATTAGGCCACAATCGAGGTCTGAGTAAATACAAAGCACAAATCTTTGTAATATGCAAAAAGAAATTATGCAGAAAAGATACTTGTAGTGGGAGTGAAATCAAACATGAGCTAGAAAAAGTTTTGCACTCAACAATCGAAAGGTTGAAATATTAACAATAGCATCATTTAATCATTAGCCAAAATAGTTTTAGGAAAAATAAATATATAGGTGGAAAATAGATATGATCACACATCCTCATGAATGTGGGATTATCTTCCCCAATGACCTAAATTAACCCCTAAGCATGTTAAATAAACATGTGTAGGGAAAAACCATTAAATGGAATAAAAACATACAATAATAGTCACAGATCAAGTCTAAAACATTTCAAATCAAGGCCAAATTACTAGTTGCATGCATACAATGAAAGAACATAATTGCACAATCACATTGAGTAGAAGAATTAAGGATGGCTTGATTCCCTCCTCGGAGAATTTGGATACATAGGTAGCGGTCAATCATCAACGAGGGTGATTGGAGTTACCTCAACACATTACACTTCCTCATTTTTAACAAGTTTCTAGCTCTCACAAGTACGCCTGGGATTTCCAAGGCAAGGAGAAGGAAAACAACAATTTTTGTGGAGCATTAACGGAATCAAAATATCTCAGCCCTCTCAACAAACACGGACGCAGGCGGCAAAGCAATTAAATTCTAGTTTTGTCACTTTCACAATAGACAAATCCTTAGTCAAAGGACAAGACCGCACTGCACAGTTGTCTAGGGAGCATGGACTTGTCTAGATATAGCCGCATACTCTATTCCCAACTCTGAGCTATCACAAGCCTATTTTATCCTATTTTCCACGATCAGATACCTACTACAATCAACCAAAAACCAGAAAAACTATGTTATTATTGGTTGCACTTACCATATTTAGTATATGCCACTTGTTGATCAATTTCAATTAATTCAACCTTTACATTTATATTTGTGCATGAATGTCATATATTACAATCTAAATAATCTTTCAATGTTTTATGCCTATTAAATATTGTTAAAAAAAAGGTAAAATAGTATTGTGGTTGATATTGACACCCTAAGCTTTTGTCAAAAGTTAGAGAACTTATGTCAACCTAAATGAAAAAATCACAAACAATTTTCTAAAATAATCCAGTTATCCAAGGCAACAAAAAGCCTCATTATGTCATCTAATCATAAATCATCTCCTATTGTGATAATCTTTGTGAATTAGATGGGTTAACTTATCAATATTTGACAATATTGTAACCAGCGTTTAGATCAGTGCCTTATTAAGTATCCTATGACTCTAAATGCATGTAGCATACAATCATTTAATAGAATGAAAAGCAGAAGAAATAAGATGTTGCTGCAATTACAAGTATCTAGAAAGAAAAGTAATCCTCAAAGATTTCATAAGTGAACATAGAATAATGCATGTGCATCAAGATCTATGGCATATCCCTACAATAAAGCATTCATTGTAGTATAATCTTTATATTGAGAAATAATCTGAAAGACTGATACATTTAAAGTTCACTAAGAGATTATAGAGTTAGCATTTCTAATCTATCAAATTCAAAAATGCACAACATGATGAATGAATCTTTACAAAATTTGACAAATAGTTAATGTCTTCTCAAGGACCTCACTTACAATAAGCACAGAAAGAGTGCAAATTTGTAACAAAACCCTTTTAAAAAACCGTTCTACCTATACTAACGGAAACTAGACCACAGACTTCAGCTCCATTTGAGACTCCATTTCCATGCTACAACCCATAAATGTGTGGAAGAAAGGAAGGGATGAGAAAACACATATAAATAATACAAAACACAAGAATTCATTGGACTCAACGAGTACCTCTGGCAAAATGTTGATAAATTTGAATGTTGTTGATGAAATGCTTTTATAGTTGCAGTAGACCCTGATTGTTATTAACCCCTGGAGGTTAATCACTAGTTATCTTAACTCCACATGTGCCTTTCGTCTTCAAATCTTCATCAGTCTGTCATATTAACGACTAGTGTTCCTCATTAGTTTCTTGAGTAGGGGTGAGTAAGGGACCCTCACCAAGTGCATAGATGTCACCTCTCCACTACTTGGCTGAACATTAGGCCCTTTTGCCGTGCGGGGCAGAGGGGGCAGAGCCACATATGTCCACAAATTACAAAAAAGTTTGAGAAAAAACTTTTACAAAATGGGATTACAATATTCAATTATGATTCTTAAAATCATGGTAGACCAAGTTTTAAAGTGTCAGTTTACTCTACACCTCTTCACAAGTGAAGTAAGAAACGGTTGAGAGTACAACCTTATTTCCTGACCTCTTAAAACAATTAAGAATACAATCTCATGGTCTTTTTAAACACCCATGGTGGGTTAAGTTTTAAAATTAATATATCAACCTACACTACAAAATGCCTGGTTTTATTCGCTGGGCGACAGAGGAAGGGTCCGCATCCCTTTGTAATTGACTCAACAATTGGACAAGGGGAGAGAACCCTCTCAGAAGTTGTTTCAGCCAGTCTTCAAAGGAGCATCATCCTTCGAATGTACTTCAGCAAAAACCTCCATGTTGGCAGATAGTGTTAACTATTCTACACTGGAACCTTTGTCTGCAGGAGAATATCCAACCTCAATCACTTCAGGCCTCTTCTCTTCTTGTGTTGTTGTTTCTAAACCAGTGCCTAAATTTGTAACCTACAGTTCTTCTTTCTTAGCTGGGCTCACCAGTTCAGTTTCAACTTTGGGCTCTTCAACTTGCCTTGATGACATATCTCCCTTTTCAAAAACACCATCCTACTGGGAAATATTTATGGCAAGTGGTTGGCTGAATGATTTGACAAACGTTATAGTATCTACCTCAGTTGATTCTCACCCTGCTTTGGAAGGAGGAAGGAAAAAATGACTTCCATATATTCTCCATCGGCCAAGTAGTTCCTCTTGGATGTATCCTCGAGTTCAATTGACCTATTTTTGGCCATGCATGGACATTAATATAATTTCTTTCTTTCTCTCTTTCTGATAATTTTGTCCAAAGCCACAAGTGTAAGTCTTATAACCCCATTTCCTCCTCTGCAACCTGTCCACAGTCCGTTCCATTTTAATTTTCAGGTCCACAGCTCTGACAAGAGAATCATTAACTGTTTTAAATTCAGAAATGGTTTCAGTATTGATGTCTTTCTAAAAATCATTAAGCATGATATCCAAAGAATCCATCCAACATCTCTCTTTGTCCACCCAGCCAGTAGCTTGGTCAGTGATTTGTGGCATACCTAGATATTCCATCCAAAGGAATTGTCCGATAGACTCCTCCATGGGAGCCTCAACTTGCTTGATCAGTTCCTTGGCCTCTTCAACATAACCAACATTTCCAATTTATTGTCGACTGGAGTCCATGTTTAAACTGGATCTACATTAGGGGCTTACCCACACTACACATTCTTAGTCCCCTTCATAAAGCTACATGCACTCATTGTTCATGTATAGTTGGCCTTTTGAGTTATTGATTTGTTTATTCATCTCTGTGCTAGTTTGAATCCTAAGTCCTAGGTTTTAGCTATAACCTTAGCAGTTCATTGTATTGCTATCAGTCCTGTTGTTGGCTGATGGTTTGGGGGTGGATAGGGCTACCTATGTCCCACTCGTGTTTTTGTTCAAATGCTGAGGCAAGTAGACATTCGGAGATGCAATAGCACTACCTTCTTCACTTTAAGCTAGCTGGACAGAAATGTTTTTCATGGTATGGCACATGGAATATTGGGCTTAAGTAAGCTATTGACATTGTGTAAATGTTTTTATATCCATTAAAGGACTCATTGCGTTGTATAAATGAAAGCAGATTAGTTGTGGCAGAATACTGTAATAAAGTTAGACTGTTCTTATACTTGAGGGTATGTTGTAACCAGGTTGTACAGATTATTGATCTTCCATATTTATCATCCTTAGCAATCATTGACTTTGGTAGCATTGCTGCACTTAAATTAAGTGAATTCTTTTTTGGACATTCTCTTGGCATGAAACTTGTAAACATGATATGCCCTGTTGGTGTACCTTAGTCTTATGATAAGAACTTTTGAACTTTTGTGATTAAGTCTGATGGACCTGTTACCATGGTGATACTATCATTTGAATGGAAATATGAATTAGGTTTTATAATCATGCCAACAGCTCATGAATAGCAAGGTCTATTTAGGGCTGAGCTGTATGTTAGAATACCGTAGCCATATCTGCAGTTACAGGGGTATTGGTGTTGTATGGATAGACTGTTGTACGGATAGACTATCCACACGTGGTTGTAACATTCTCTTGTTGTAAGATCTTAAGTTTTGACTCCCTGTCATGTCCCCTTTTTTGGAATAATTAAACAAGAGTGGACCCGAAGTCTATTTCCATTTCCCGTAGGCTAAGGGATTAATCGAGGGAAAATAAATTGATGATAATACTTTAAGTTGTCCTAAGCCACTTTATTTCATAACATGGAAAAGGGACACTTATGTATTATTGTTATGAAGGGGGCCAAATAGTAACATTCATCAAGGGAGTCAAAAAGAATTTTTTATTAAGTTGGCCTAAAAGTAACTTTATATTATATTTTTAAAAAGGCAACTTATATTTCATTATTAAAAAGGTTATTTTTCATGAATCAACTCAAAAATAGAATTGAGGAGGGAAAGTTGCTTTTGGGAGTTTTTGGAGGAAAAGTTGCTTTTGAAGATTTTAAAGGGAAAGTTGCTTTTGAGGATTTTGGAGGGAAAGTTGCTTTTGAGGGTTTTTGGAGTGAAAAAGATGAAAGGGAAATTATAAAAGAGGTGTTGAGTTCATTTGGAAGGTATTCAATTTTCATTATCATTATTTCTCAAGTGATTGAGCCTTGTGTTCATTTTTTTCTTCTGAGAACGAAAACCCTCCGGTGGATTCAAACTTGAAGACGAAAACCCTCAAGTGTGCAGGTTTGAGGACAAAAACCCTCTTACATATTGTGGCGATTCCATCTAGGAATCATTATTGTGCTTCAAATCAAGACCAAAGTCTAGTTTCAATTTGAGTGAAGATTGCTGTAAATTTCAAGAATTAGGTGGACATTGGATCAGCCAACCCCTGTTCCTTTTGTGCAAGGGCTGTTGCACAAAGGCATACCACCTACAGGCAGATCGCTGCCCTTTGAGCAGTTGTGTACGACCTACAAGCAGATCACTGCCATTGAAGCGGCAGCGCAGGTCTTTGGGGGACTGTTTTGTTGGCTGCATTTCACAGCTGTGTTGCAACACTCTTGACTGTTGTACAGCATTTCAGTTGTGGAAAAATCAAATTTGTAAGCTTTATGATTCCAGTTGTTTACTGTCTCAGCATATTCTATGTTGAGTGAGATACATTAATTGATCGATGTTATGTTTTGTTGATTGGAATAAAGACTAGGATTTGGGTTTATCAATGATTTCCAAAACATTTGGGCATTTTGTTTCAAGGGTTTGTTGTCATAAAGAATAGAAAATCAGATTATATTGTCTTTCCACAAGGGTTTGTTGCAATGAAGTTTAGATCTTATTATTTCCACCTTGGGATTTTTCAGTAAACCCGGAATTGTTTAATAATGTCCAATTAGGGACAATACAATGGTATCAGAGCTAAATTTTTGGCTAGCTGTGGGGGTTTGAGGTGTTTGCATACCCATCAGTGATAGAGAGTTGGATACCAAGAAAGGGAAAAGAAAAAAGCTTCCATACAACCAAGGCAAGAGATGGTGCAACAAGGGCAAGATGGCATGAGGGATCCGAATCAAGCTAGGTTTGAAAAGTTCTCTCAAAAATAAGAGTTGATGATGGAGACAAAGAATGAATTCATCCAAACCATGAAGACTATGATGGGGCTCAAGCCACCAAATGGTGAAGGCAGCACTTCAAGAGCATACAACCCTCCCCTTCCACAAAGGGTGACGAATGGATCCCCACGAAGGCCTAATCAGCCCAATTTCCTTCGTAGGGAAGAAGCCATTCTGGAGAGGAGGAGCAGCCTTCTATATGGAATGATATGGATGCAAACTTGGAGGAGTATATGACTCTTTCGCTGGCAATTAGAGGGGAAATGAGTCTTGCAAATTTCGTTGCATTGAAGAAAAACAAGTATAATTCTAGGGTTGGTCATAAAGCAAGGAACAACCAAAGAGATTTTCAATATGCCTTGGGAAAGCTCACACTTTTCACTTTTGATGGTTCTACCAAAAGTTCATCTAGGGCATGGATACAAAAGGTAGACACATACCTCACACTTCAGCCCGTGCTAGAGGATGAGGCCATATAATTCATTACTTTGCATTTGGAACAAGCTGCCCATGAATGGTGGTACCATGGGTTGGTCACACAAAGGCACCAACTCATAGACACCTATGAAGAATCCAGTAGAAGGCTAATTGAAAGATTTGAAAGCACTGACCTGGAACTTCATTTCAGGGAATTGGCCCAGCTGAAACAAAGGACTTCCGTAGAGGAATATGTGATTGATTTTCAGAAGATTTCAGTTATGGTTTCAGATGCGTAAGAGAGGAGACTTGTCGTTCTGTTAATGGAGAGATTGGCTGACAAACTCAGGGGTTTAGTCAAGACTTTAAGCCCTCTTGCTCTTCAAGAGGCCATTCAAAAGGCCCTTGACCTCGAATCTTCAGCACCTAAGGGCAAATTTCTGCCATATGGACAATCTAGACCAGCACCTTCAACCAAAATCAGATTCTAATGAGCAACCAATGACATCATCTTTTGAGCAACAAAAGAAACCATTTCAGCAAGGGGCTTTCAACAAAAGAGCTGCCAAAAGCAAACAAAGAAGTAGAAACCAGAAATGAACTCAGAAGCAAGAAAGTATGCTTCACATGCAAGGATCCATGGGAGCCAGGGCATAGATGCTTTGGAAAAGGACAGATACATTACATAGAGGTGATATCAAATGATGAGTCAGAAGCAAAGGAACCTAAACCAAAAATTAAGGTGAGGTTACAGGACCCTGAAGGAAGAGGAAGAGATAGTTCAAGAGGCATCCGTGCCACACTTATTTCATAAGACACCTGTGCTGCACTTTCTGGTGCACCCAAATATTACCCTTTTAGAGTTTGTGGAGTTACGCATGGTCATATACTCAAGTTAATAGTGGGGCAACCCACAATTTCATAGATGAGGGATTGGCAGCCAGAAGAGGTTTGCAAACAGAGGACGTTGATGGGTTTAATATTATTGTGGTTGATGGTTCTACTATTCCTTGCACCAGGAGGATTCAGCAGTTGGAAATTACACTTGGTAACCACAAGGTGTGTGATGACTTCTATATTGTGGGAATAGGAGAAACAAATATGGTTTTAGGGGTGCAATGGTTACACTCCCTTGGAGAATTCACACATGATTATCAAACGATGGAGCTAAAATTCAGATCTAACAGAAAAAAAGTAGTGCTCCAAAGTATTGTCAATGGAGCCCCTACAATTGTCACAACTAAAAGGATGGAAAGTTCTCATGAAAGGCAAGTAGCAAGGGCAGCCAGATGCTTAGGTTTAGAAGGCATATGTACCCTCTCATTGTATGGTAAGTTGGGTAAACACTATTTTGATATTCAGAGTGTTATGTCTAAGCATAATATGGTGTTTTGGGAATCAAGCTACATAGAGGGTTGCCACCCTTGGTTGTATGAAGGAGAAGTTCATATGAATATTAGAGTAGTGCAACATAAACATGGTGGAGAAATTCCAAAGCGTCATCACCCAGATATGAGGGCAGCAAGTGGTGATAGTATCCTCTCATCAAATGTTAGAAGGAACACACTCATGAGAGATATGCATCTGATCTTCAGCTTTAATGCTGCTGTCATCACCATTATCAGCCACCGCATTACTTCATATGAACTCATACAAGTGGGTTTGCAAGGGTTTTCAGATATGCGAAGGAGTACTTTTCAGTTTGGGACTATTAATGGGGAGTTTTCAGCCCTTGCATGGCTGCCCACCACTTCTACATTGCTCACACTGTCAATTGTTGCACGGATTTGTCATTTTTGTAGCTGTTATATCATCTTCATAATGCTGGTTTTTATGATTTCAATCATTAACAGCTACAAGTCTGCTCATTTTAAGCAAGTTGGCAAATTCCCAATGATGAGCTAGGATCCAGGTATCACAGAGATGATCAGATTGGGTGAAGAGTCAGACTCCCAGAGTTGCATTGCTTGAGGACAATTTCAAGAAGGGCGTACTGCCATGTCCCCTTTTTCAGAATAATTAAACAGGAGTGGACCCGAAGTTTATTTTCATTTGCTATAGGCTAAAAGATTAATTGAGGGAGATAAATTGATGATAATACTTTAAGTTGTCCTAAGCCACTTTATTTCATAACATGGAAAAATAACACTTATGTATTATTGTTATGAAGGGGGCCAAATAATAACATTCATTAAGGGATTCAAAAAGAAATTTTTATTAAGTTGGCCTAAAAGTAACTTTATGTTATATTTTTAAAAAGGCAACTTGTATTTCATTATTAAAAAGGCTATTTTTAATAAAGCAACTCAAAATAGAATTAAAAGGGGGAAAGTTGCTTTTGGGAGTTTTTTTGAGGGAAAGTTGTTTTTGAGGATTTTGGAGGGAAAGTTGTTTTTGGGAGTTTTTGGAAGGAAAGTTGCTATTAGGAGTTTTTGGAGGGAAAGTTGTTTTTTAGGATTTTGGAGGGAAAGTTGCTTTTGGGGGGTTTTGGAGAGAAAAAGATGAAAGGATATTATAAAAGAGGTGTTGGGCTCATTTGGAAGGCAATCAATTTTCATTATCATTATTTCTCAAGTGATTGAGCCTTGTGTTCATCCTTTTCCTTTAAGGACGAAAACCCTCAAGTGTGCAAGTTTGAGGACAAAACCCCTCTTACCTATTGTGGTGATTCCATCCAAGAATCATTATTGTGCTTTGAATCAAGATCAAAGTCTAGTTTCAGTTTGAATGGAGATTGCCGTAAATTTCCGGAATTGGGTGGACATTTGGATCAACCAACCCTTGTTCTTTTTGTGCAAGGGTTGTTGCACAAGGGCGTACCACCTACAGGCAGATTGCTGCCCTTTGAGCAGCTGCGTACCACCTACAAGTAGATCGCTGCCCTTTGAGCAGCTGCGTACCACCTACAAGCAGATCAATGCCTTTGAAGCAGCAGCAGCATCTTGAATAAAGTAGATGGGGTTGTCCAACCCAAACAAGTAATTGAAAACTAGGGCAAGGATGCTAGTTGATTGTACTTAAAACTATTTGGCAAATCTGTGTTTGAAAGAAAGAAAGAAACCAAGATGTAAAGGTACACTTATTAGCTTAAACTATAACTATATTCACTTATGCAATGAATCTTGAAATCTAAGACTATAGAGCAGATATCCTTGAGAATATGAAAATAATCTAACATGGATGAGTTTAAAAAGTCGAGATAATGTTCTTCAAAGTCA
Source organism: Torreya grandis (assembly GCA_037957365.1). Lineage (NCBI taxonomy): Eukaryota > Viridiplantae > Streptophyta > Pinopsida > Cupressales > Taxaceae > Torreya > Torreya grandis. The sequence continues at coordinate 333,008 of JARHVA010002464.1, read as the reverse complement.
GTGAATTCAAGTCTAAGATCTTTTCACATTATCTTCAGGAGTTGTCTCTTTGAAATTAAAAGTTTTTGTTGCGCCATTTTTTAGGGGTGCCAAACTTTTGGCAAAAGTTAGAAAACTTGTGTCAGCCTTAATAGAACAGTCACAAACATTATCGTAGGATAATCTAGTTATCCAAGGCAACAGAAAGCCTCAATCTAAGCACACATTACCTCTTTTTCTTATGATCTTTGTGAATTAAAATAGTTTATTTATTAAATTTTTAGAATACTGTTACCAGATTTTAGATCGGTGCCTTATTGAAAATCCTAAAACTCTAAGTGCTTGTAGCAGACAATAATTTGTTCAAATGAAAAGCAAAAAAGATAAAAGACATTTCTGCAATTAAATGTTCATCTAAAAAGAAGACTAATCCTTAGAACATTCACAAGTGGAAATAGGCGCATCAAGATTTATGACGGATCCTTACAATAAAGCATTCATAAAATGTAGCTAGTCTTTATATTGAGATATAAGCTGAAAGTCTAATACATTTGAAGTTTATTAACAGATTATAGAAATAGCATTTCTAATCTACCAATTTTTAAAAATGCACGTGTTGTCATGAATCTTAACAAAATTTGACAAATCAGTCATGTCTCTCAAGGACCTCTATATTACAAAGAGCACAGAAAGAGTGCAAATATCGCAACAAAAACCCTTAGAAAACCATTCTACCTATCCTAACGGGCACTAAACACTAGACTTCAGCTCTATTTGAGACTTAATTTCCATGCGACAACCAGTAAATGAAATGAAGAAAATAAGGGATGAGAAAAAAAATGTAAAGAATACAAAATACAAGAATTCACTGGAATCAACAAGTACCTCCGCCAAAATGTGTATAAATTGGAATGTTGTTGATGAAATAATTTTATAGTTGGAGCATAGCCTAACAGCGGTTACTCTTGGAGGTTAATCACCAGTTATCTTCACTTCAGTTGTGCCTTTAGTTTTCAAATCTTCATCAGCCTATCAGATTAGTGATTGACGTTCCTGTTTACCATAATTCTGGTTTTAAACAAAACAGGGAATAAACAAGTTGCAATTAAGTAGATCTAAACATACATGACTGAATATAGAATTCAAATCTATCTAATAGGCTAGGATGATAAACAAGTCCAAATGCAATAAATGAAACCAGACTAAGCAATGTAAATGAAAAAGACGAAAGGAATGATCACACATGTTTATTGTTCTGGAAATATGAGACTAGATTTATTGTTCTGGAAATATGAGACTATGGAGACTGTGTGCAACCTAGTCCTAAAATCTAGAAACTATGCGATGCTCAAGGATAGACCTGTTCACTGGGACGGACTCATCCATGTGCTAATCCTGCTAAGACAAACCCGTATGGCTATAACGGTCAAACTGTGACCAGGTTTGTCCTACCATAGTGGGGTTTGCCCTACTAGAGTTTCGCAGTCTGTTTTTGTCACCAATGCATTTTCGTTTTCTTGTTATGCATGTACCTTCACTTCACGGATGTGCCGACTAGAATGTGCAAAATATGTGAATCTCCTTCTTGACCTAGCTTGCATTCCCAAACAAAACAATTAGTTATGGGGTCGAGCAACTGTTGAGGCAACATTGCAAACTATGTATCCCGCACGCACGAAGTCAGACCTCCACGTAGTTCACTAAATGTGTAGATGGAATAGCTCAAGTGCAAGTTTTTGAACCTCCTCTTCCATAGAAATGATGATGTAGCTACATGTAGTCTGATACCCTCCTTTGCATGGTTGCCATGTTCAACCTAACATGGCTCATATTTGATCCGAACCGAACAAATAGCATTGATCAGATTTGTTCGATCAAGTTCGACCAAACAATTTTTTTAGTTTTTTGATTAAAAATAAATTTAAAAAAACCAAAAAGATCAAATCGTGTCAACGCAAAGCGGAATGTTGAAACCCTAAAGGCAAGCCGCAAAAGGCAAAAGGCAAATGCTATTCCCTTTTTTATTTTTTCATTGACGAGAAGAACAAACGAAAACAGAAGTAGACGGTAGAACTGAGAACAGCGAACACAAGACTCGAAGCTGCATCTGCCATCTACTATCGCAAACGCAAGACTCGAACAACATTCGCCATCTGCTATCTTCCATTGCCATATGCCATCGTCAAGATTCGTCGGAATTTGCATCGACGAGATTCACAAGGATTTGCATCGTTGGGATTCACCGCATATTTCTATCTGTCTTCGCTAATATGACCAGAGCATTGTTGTCCTTATTATAACTTATCAGTTATCAGCAATCTGTCTTCGACTCTTCGCTAATATAAGGAGTCATTACGAGAGATTTAATTTTTAACAAGTATTTCAATCTATATCACGCTAAAGGTTTTACGGCTTACTGTTTAGTATTTTACTAATTAGTATTTTTACTAATTTACATGCGTAAAATTGTAACTATAAGTAATTTAAATTAGAATTATTAATATTAAATATACTATTAGTTTATTATTAATATTAAACTTTTTAAACTTTAAAATAATAAAAAATATCATAAAGTTATATTATATTGTATTATATACTGTTATACTATTTATTAAATCATTAATAATAATAATAATAACTTAATAAGTTATACAAATTTTTAAAACTAATATGTTATATTGTATAACATATGATTTTTTAAAATTTGTGACTAATCACAACTCCAGTTTGTTTTATTTTTAATTTAATTTTAAAATTTATTTAATTTTATTTCTTAAAATTGAAGTTTTTTTTTTGTTTATAAATATAAATAACGTATTTAATTCTTAAGATAAATGATAATTTCGTTTTTTAGTTTTAGTATATAAATATTAAATTTATTAAAATGTTACATTTACAGGTGAATATGTTTTATTAAATTTCAGCATAGATATCAGAGGTTCATAACAGTGTATGCAAGGGTGAATAGTGGGCAGTGTGGCACCAAGGTACAGTGAGAAAATTCAGAGCAGTGTATGCAAGGTTGAGCAATGGACATTGGGCAGTGAGGAATCAAGATACAAGGGGCTGCATGTCTAGCCGTCCATTAAAGATGAAATATATCGTCCAGAGAGATGACAAAAAAATAAATATGAGATGTACCTTGTGCAATGGTAATATCACGAGTAGTGTCACTAGAGTTCGATACCATTACCTTGGAGGATCTATAGATATAAAACATTGTACTGTAGCAAATGAAAATTCAAAGGAAGTGGAGTATGCAGATTTCATAAAACGGGTGAAAGCTAAATATGATGTGAGTCGTGTTGGATCATTTGCTTCAGGCAAAGAAGGCTAAAATCCAACACTCTATCTCACAAATTGGCTCATTTAATAGTTCAAGTGGTGCTCCATCATCATTTACCAGTGGAAGTGCAAGTGAAGTTTAAAAGTCACAAGTTTCATTGACATCCATGTGGAGGCCACAACAAAAGCATGACGTAGATAAGTTGGCAGCGAGATTGTTTTATGCTAAGGCCATTCCTTTCAATGTCATTTGTTCCCCACATTTCAAAACCTTTCTAGATGCGGCAATTGAATTTGGGAAGGGTTACACATTGCCTTGCTATGAAAGAGTAAAAACTAGTCTTCTTGAAGAGGAAGTGTCAGCTATATCCACTGAGCTAGCTGAAATTTTAAAAATTTGGAAAAGAACAGGTTGCACAATAGTAAGTGATGGTTGGTCCGATTCAAGAAGAAGGCCCCTCCTAAATATTTTGGCAATATCACCTGATGGTGCTATGTTTATAAAATCAATCGATACAAGTAATGAACAAAAAACTTCTCTTTTCATTTTCCAATGCATCAAATTGGCAATTTTAGAGATAGGAGAAGAGAATGTTGTTCAAATCATTACAGATAATGCAGTGAATTGTAAAGGAGTGGGTGATATACTCATGGATAGATTTCCTTGTCTCTTTTGTACACCATGTGCTGCACATGTGTTGGATCTTTTGTTTGAAGACCTATCAAAACTAGAGTGGATAAGTAATATTGTGATTGAAGGAAAACAAATATCTAAGTTTATCCTCAATCACCGCTTGACATTGAACTTGTATTGTTCATTTTCAAAGCATGAACTTCTATCCCATGCTGAAACAAGATTTGCCACCAACTTCATTAATTTGCAAAGGGAGGTAGAGGAAAGGACAGCATTGAGAAAAGTAATGGTTATTGATGAATGGACAGAGTCAAAGCTTTCCAAGGAAGCCCATTCAAAAGATACTGAAAGAATTATCTTAGGGAACACATTTTGGGAGGGGGCCAAGAAAATCATAATGGTGTTTGAGCCTCTTGTTAAAATTTTGAGAATGGTTGATGGCAATCAACCTTGCATGGGCTTTGTGTACGAGGGAATGGACAGAGAAAAGGAAGAAATTCAAAAGTTACTTGCAAAAAATGTTGAAGAAGTCAAGAGCATTTGAGAAATTGTGGACAAGCAATGGTTCATGCTACATCGTCCTCTACACACGATAGCTTGCTATCTAGACCCTAAATTAGTAAAGGTAAATCATGATGTAGATGAAGAGATAATGAGAGGTGTATATGCAACAATAGATAGGTTGTTTATTGATGAAGAAGAGAAGGAAGCAACGAGGCAGCAACTTATTGTTTTCAAGAACCAACTGAAAATGTTTGGCATCAAAGAAGCAGAGGCAAGCAAGGTGAAGTGGGAACCATCGAAATGGTGGCAGACTAATGGGGCTTCTACTCCACAATTGTAGAGGCTTGCTGTGCGAATCTTCAGCCAGTGTTCCAGTGCTTCTTCATGTCAAAGAAACTGGAGTACACATGACTTAATCCACACCAACAAGAGAAATCGACTAGGGGCTCAAAAACTCTTGATGTTGTGTTTGTTAATAGCAATTTACGATTACTTACTCTCTTGCAAATGAAGATGACAACTCTCGCCTTGGCAAACCATGCTTTGCAGATGAAGAAAATATTGATGTTGTTGATGAGCCTACTAGTGTAGTATTATGCTAGTAGTGATTTTGGTGTGGTTTGATGTTGCGGATGTTTAAATTTCATTTTTATTTTTAGTTCATGCTGAAAATTTTAATGTTAAACAAAGGATATTGCACATTCTCGTTGTTATATTTTATATGTATGACGTTGAACAATGAACATTGAAGTTTAACACTATATTGGATTTTGCTATCGTGTGTTATTAACTTATTTATGTTTATGTTTTACAAATATGTATGATATATTTATTTTTGATAATTTATAAAAAAATCTTAACCAAACTACCGAACTTTCCGAACCGAACTTTTTTCAAAATTCCAAACTTCCGAACTTTTTCCCCCTTCCGAACAGCCTGAACTTTTTGAACATGGTAACTATGCTCCTTTGGCACAAAGGAAATGTAGAGAAACCAAAATAGAATGACAATGTCACAAGTGTATGAGATTCAATGAGTCTTGACTTGAGTCATGCTTGGCTCTTAATATCTTGATCGTAGCTTCTAGATAATGAATGGTTTGGTTAGACCCTATATATATAGGCTAACCTACAACAACCTATGCACGCTTGCCAACTATGGTAATGTAGAAAAACAAGAGTAAAGGTGCAAGATTCTAACAATGGGTTAACAAACACACAAAACAAAAGGAGACAAACCCGTAGGTGCACGGGTTTGTCCAAAACAGACCTGTACAGTGTACGAGTCTGTCCAAGAGATGACTCTGGCTTTGTTTTCGAGTCAAGATTGGGTGATAAGTGAGAAACAGTCTAGATGCGTTAATGGATACCTTTTTTATGTGTTGAGATACTTTTAGACCCAATGGACCAAGTATAGACCTATTGGGGGACTGGAGTGGTCTTAGAAATAGGTTGAATGTACAAGTTTGTCAAATAAGGTAAATTGGGAATAGGATACAAGGAATATGGGTCTTGTGCCAAATTTAGGTGTCTATAGTTCCTTATTAGTTTCTTAAGTTAGGGGTGAGCAAAGGACCCTCATCAAGGGGACATGTCGCCTCTCCACTACTCCTTAATTAGACATTAGCCTTATCCCATGTTGGGGGTGGGGGGAAGGGGGTGGAGGCACATATATCTACAAATTACCATAGAGTTTGAGAGAAAAAAATTAAAAAATGGGATTACAACATTCCATCATGATTCTTCAAATCCTAGTAAACCAATTTTTAAGTGTCAATTTACACTACACCTCTTCAAAAGTGAAGGAAGAAAAGGTTAGAGTACAACGTTGTTTTTAGACCTTTAAAAACAATTCCAAATTTTCATGGCCTTTTAAAGCAACCATGGTATAGGTTAGGTTTTAATGTGTTAAACGACACTACACAATGGCAAGCTTAACCAAACCAAAAGAAAATAAAAGAGTCCAAGTGAAAAACGTACTAAGAGAATGACAAGTGGACATTCCTACTGGTTGAGGGTAAACAAGAAATAAAAACACTGAAATCATGAAAAAGAAGAGATAAAACACCACACAAAAGGAAGGGGGCTAAACACTATGAATAATGAAAGAAAGATTTAAATGAAGGACACGAAAAAGTCAAGGAAAATTTCCAAAAGAAAAGATTAGAAGAATTAATTTGCTCTTTCAACAAAGCTATTTTCAACATCCTTGATTAAAATGGGCAAAGGCACCGAAAGGGTTGTAGTCCAATTGTTGCGGATGATGTTAACGTGTGTTAACATGCCATCTACCAAGGTACAAATCCCAAGAGATACCAATAAGGGATGAAGCTAGGTTCGAGTCCCAAGCAAATTTGGCAGAATGGAGACCCCTCAATCCTTGGCACTAAACTAAATAACGTTAATTATTCGTGCATCCAATACCAACGGATGCTAAAAGACTTTGAAGGATCAGATGTTTCTCCTTCAATTAAAACAAAATGGGCAAAGGCATAAAAATAGGTCAAACAATCCACTCGCATATGGCTCCTCAACGCTCTAACGATCAAATCTCCCCTGTTCCCTCTCGTGCCTTCCCCTTGCACCTTCGTTCTCACTCGATTCTTCTAATGTGCAAATGCATACAAATCTCCACTTTAACTATTTTGCTCTTCCTGTGAATGTTGTTCTTTTCAAATCTTCCTCTATATACGCTGCCCCTCTCTCTTGGCATTCTACAGTTTCTTCTCTCTTTAGATCCTTCAACTCAAGGCCTCTCCTTATCATTTGAAGGCGCCCTTGCAAAACCCGCAGTGCCCTTGTGGATGCCCAACTTTGCCATTGGCTACCGTTGATTCTTCTTCTTTGGATCGTTTCTTTGTATAAAATTCTAAGCCCATACTATTGATTTGGGGCAAGATAAAATAGACCAAGAGGGCTTATTATGTAATCATGGTTAATTTTCCGTTTCAATGGGCTATGGTCCAAGTTTACAGACCTCCAAAAATGGGTTTCCACCTCTTGGAAACCCCTTCTGTCCTAGGATCTTCACATTCATCCCTATGCCAAGGGCTTCTTCATTGTGGTGTTTTACCATTGTATCCTATAAAATAGTCCTTGGTTTTGGGGAGGAGCAAGGCTTTCTTGAAACCCAAGATTTCGCCTTTAGACCAATCTGAGCACACTATTTCCTCGACTCCTATTTGGGTGAGACTCCCAAATCTCCATCTTCATTTTTGGACTTCTTCGTGCTTCTCTACAATCGGGGATGCTCTCTTGCTTCTCTTCTGAGACAGCTCAATAGCATTATACTATTTATGCTAGAATTTGTGTGGAGCTTCATTTTGCCAAAGGCCTTCCATATGAAATTTGACTTAGGTTGGAAGAACAAGTCTAGAAGCAAAAATTGGATTAGGAGCATGTGGCTTTTAGATCTCGACTCTGCTTCACTCATGGCCACTTTACTGCCAACTACCTTGTTAGGGCCACTACTAAAGAGGATAGAATGGCAATTCCAAAAGGAAAGTCGGGTCTCCAACCTAGTGCTTTAGTGCAAAGGATCATCACCCTTTAGTGAAGAAATGGTGCAGTGGATCACCATCATTCAATGAAAACCTTCTTCCAACATTTCTAACCCAGAGATTGTTTCTTCCCTTATTACAATGGTGAAGGATGTTTCTGTGTCTACCCCTCCAAATGAAATTCTTCCTCCTAAAGACTTTAGTAATTTCTCTTGCAAACTTGGTTGCCCCTACTTTTGAGCCCCTTTCTTTTCCTTAGGCATAGGCTCCATGTGTTCCTCCAAGAAAAGCATCTTCGACCTTCTCTCCTCTCCTTCAGGTGGGTATTATTGGGGTCTTGCCAAAGCATCTGACAAAAGTTTCAATTATTCTCCTAGAGTTCTCTTCTCCCCTATATCCTTGCCTTCTTGGGGTGCCTACAAAGGAGTACTAGAATCTTGGTTGGATAGAGATCAAAAAAAGAAAGGAATAGGGGAAGTCATCTTTCACTACTCAGATGATTCCCCCTATATCCTTGCCTTCTTGGGGTGCCTACAATGGAGTACTAGAATCTTGGTTGGATAGAGATCAAAAAAAGAAAGGAATAGGGGAAGTCATCTTTCACTGCTCGGATGATTCTCAAATCTAAAAAGGGTTTGAGCTAATTCCTTAGCTTTATTCTTCTCTCTCCCATCTTTTGTCTTCTTTTTGTGGATCGTCTTCCTTGGCTTTCACCTCCTCCTGTTTCTTCTCTCTTCTTCTACTATCTCTCTCCATCTTCTCTCCCTCAACATATTGTATCAACTTTTAATTTTTCCAAGAATGAGGGCCCCAATAGTTTGCCAATCCAAAAATAATAATCCACCTTATATGTAAAATATACATATGAATTACAAAAAAAATGCCATGTTCCTCAATTTAAAAGGGAATGCCCTTAATTTTCAAAATTTGGGTGTGTTGGTATAATAGGTCTTATGTTCTCTTTTGCACACTATAAATCCTTTGAGTGGGTCATGTTTAATGCAAGGGTTGTTGCAAGCCTCTTTAAAAACAACATGACCCTTGCAAAGTGATCTACAAGTGACCCAAGGGATCCACCCAATTCAAATTGTGTACTTAAAATATTTTCTTGAGTCAGAAGGTCTATGCTATCATATCTAGTATGTCAAACAAAATGGCGGTAATGTCATTAGGCAATTTCCACTAAAACACTTGCAAGAGAGAATTCAATTTAAAATCTCTAGGGTATTTAGTTTTTGTCACTTTTCATCTCACCAATATCTAAGATTGCGACCCAAAAACATAATGGTCATCCCCTAGGTAGGACAGCTAACTTGCACTAATAAGTGAGCCATGTGTTTTAGCCACAGACTTTAACTGCAGTAGTGGAGGGTGCCTATGACAGTATAATGGTATTAATTGAAAGATGCATAGAGAACATTATGTTGCCCTCTCAGTTTTTAAAAAAAAAAGTCAACATGAAAGAAAGTCCTTACACTCACATACTATGAAGGACAAACAGTAAATTGCTTAACAATGGCAGATCCGGAGTCAAAAACTAATGATCCAAGGGAAGAAACTATCACAATCATAGAGCATCCACCACTAGAGATGTAAAATAGTTTGCTCCCTACCCGATATTAAAATTCACCCCAAGCAAAACAGGGAAAATCGTCTAACAAATAGAAGAATTGTCTTCATATTAAAAAAGTAAAGGCCAGGCCAATGAGATGCAGGTGAGTTGGTTAAGTTGCTTGGTTGTTTCAAGCCCCACCATGTTCAAATCTCTGGGAAGCCATATGAAGTTGTTTGTGGCCATTGTTGGTATATGTGGTAGATGATCACTTGGGGATCTGGACCCCCGATTGTGTCCCAAACCAGTTCGTAGCTCCGGTCAAAAGCAAATATCTATCAAAAAATAAAAAGTAAAAAAGCAAAGGCCAGAGATTTTGTGTTTAATGAAACAAGTTCAATAAATGGCCTGATCATAACCCACTTAGTTTAAGTTGCAATGGCAGAATATAATGTCTACCATTCATATCTACCTTCGAGAGCACAAAAGAATGCACATAATCAAAGGCAGGTTAGTCAAATACGGTACCCACAAGTATGCTGAGAGTGAGCACAATAGATGGAACCAACTATACACAAAAGATGCATACAAAAAGGAAAATATTTGAGAAATTGATAAAAATGCGCCTGTATTAATTAATGCCACTTTTATAAAATGCCTTCGTACAATTTTGCAATTATGCTTGGCACTTTATCTGGTTTGACCACTAGGGCATAAGGCCAGCATACACCAAATATTAGCCTCTAAGGCCAAGTAGACTGGCAAATAAATATTAATCTCCAACAGGACACAATATCAGGAAGCAGAATACATGAATCTTGCCACTCCTATCAATTTCATAAAACCAAATGATACTTTTTGAAAAGCAAATTGCAGATTATTAACAACCAAATTAAGCAAACACTAGAAAATTTTCCTGCTTTTGGTAAATTCTATAGCCTTACTCCCTATCTCTAGAACAGCAATCTGTCCTAGCCTACATACCTCTAACATGAAAGATAGGCTCATCTTTTCAGTTGCTGGAAGTATACAAACTGTCTTCTTTGAAGGAGAAATGAAAGACCAAGCAAGGCCCCACCTGGACGTTTGACCCTGAACAAACTCAGTAGACTGTACCATTGTAACGCCAGCCTTGCGGAGACTTGAAATCAGGGATTTCAAGTTTACTTTCCTCCCCACCATTGTTGTATACCACCTATATGTGCACGTGTAGAAAAAGAAACAAGCTAAAAATAACCACTGCTAAGAATCCACTTTGACAAACCACAATGTTTGAACCCAAACCACAAGCAATTATTGAAAATCCCACCTGATACGCTCCTTCAGTTGAACACTATCTTCAATAATGCGGGTGATAAATGCTTGCTCTCCACCAGGACAAACCATCTCCTCCATAGTTCCACCGCATGCAGTTCTAGGATTTAAACCTGTTTCTTCCATGCTCTCAAAAAAAGGAGGATTGCACATGCAAAAATCAAAGTGCTCCCCTTCTTTTATAACTTCCAAAAGTACTGATGGCCCCTTGTATTTCTTGGAGATGCTACCAGAACCTTCAAAATCTGGAACTTCCGAAGATGATAGTTCTGAAGGGTTTATCTCTTTGCAGGATTCTTCATCTTTTAATAAGGTAGATACTTGTGAGTTGTCGTCCAGAACAGATTGTTCTGAACCATTCTCTGCTTTGTGTCCAACAGAGGAAAGACACTCGGAAGAAGCTGCCTCGTTATTTTGGGTGCACCCACTCTTCCCAAACTTTTCTTCCCCGTGTTCCCCTGCCTTCCTGATCTCAATCAGGTGAAGGAGGTGAGGGTTGCTCTCAACATTCTTTTCGGCCCATTCAAGAGCCGCCTCGGTCACATCTGTAGTCCCAACAAATGGAAAGCGGTCAATGCCTGCCTGCCTGCCGATGTGTAAAAAACCCCTTTGCAAAGCTTTTTCTTTTAAACCTAGAAGGACTTTCTTTAAAAAGACAAAACATGTAGCAGAATTCCCCCTGGTCCTCTGAAACCTCAAAACTGAACATGGATGGATCCTTACAATGTCATTACTATTCTAAAACTTATAAGAGGAGAAAGCACCTGTAGCCACAAAGCGCCATCCATGGAGAGCAGCACCCAGCAGTGGATAAATACAGTTGGCACCTGTTCCTATGTCAAATCCTCTCACAACACTGGCTTGGCTTTGGCTTTGGCTTTGGCTTTGACTTTGACTTTGCCTTGGTATATAGTGTGATGAAAGAAGGTCCTGGATCCAATGTATATAATTTAATCGATTGGGCACTGTAGGGCACAACTGACCATCTGGAATCCACCTGTGAACGTAATGAAATTAATGCTTGTAAAAACTTAGTTGTGATAGTGATAAAGATAGGCAGCTACGTTACCAATGGATAGCGAATTGATGGTGGAGGAGAACCCGTGTGAGCTCCCTGGTAGCATTGAAGTCGGCCCACTCAATTTTGGGGCGGCCAGTGCCATAAACATAGGGTTGAAATGACGGGTATAAAGAAGCCAATTTCTGGAAATCGGGGGGACTTTCAGCGTACTTGGTGGGCGGTTTCAGCTTCCTGCTTCTCTTGCACTTGCGCTTACCCATCATTGTAATGCATGCAGCTTATTCCTTTCAACTCGCCTCAAATATATGACTCTGTTTTAGAACTAGCTCTCGAGCTAGGAAAATGGAAAAAGGCGAAAGACCAATTGGGGTTTAATTAAAACATTTAATTTGAGTTTTTTTTTTTTTTTTGAAAATGGTAAAAAAAAAGCAAAAGGCCAATTGGGGTTTAGACTGAAATATTTAATTTGAATTTTTTTTTTTTTAAATTGAATGAGTTTATTGAATAATTAAAGTAGATCTATTCACATAGTATAGTTATTTATATTGATTTTCTTAGATTTGGAAAAGAACGACCAATTAGGTAGTGTTTTAAATCATTGAGGAAGGGAGGAGAGAGGGGGAAAAGATTCAGGGGGGAGGTATTTTTATTGAAATAAGTGGGAAGTAGATCAAGAAGTGGGGACAGGAGAGAGGATCACAACTAAGAGGAAAAAGGGTAATCCCAAAAAAGATGAAGAATAGTTTCAAGAGCGAGGCAGAAAAGACACTTCATTGTAGAAAGGCCAAGTTTGGATAATGTATGGCCAATCAATATGAAGAATACATCGACTCAATAATTGACATTCTGCTTTGGTGGGGGACTACCAAATATTCCAAGCCATGTGTTGTTAATGAGAGCCAAGGAATTCCATTCACCACTTAGTACTGAGAGAAGTCTCCAATAAATGCGGATGTTGAATGAGATGATACAATAATTTTTGGTGTGGCGGAAGAGATAGCCAAGGAGTTTGTCTAGTGATAGTCTTTACATGGGAATGTAGGATTGACAGTGATCTTAAGAAGGACTTCGGGAGGAATCAATCAAATGAGTAAAACATAGATTCACTTGAGACTAACAAGGAGTACAAATAAATGGTGTAGTTGATTCTAGGGGAGCCAACTATAAGTAAATGGATACCAAATATCCTTAACTAAGATAATGTCTTTGTTTGTAAATGATTGGGCTCTAAATTAAAACTGGACAATAAGAGGAAGGTCATTAATTTATGTAACCTGATTTCACCATAGGCTAGAGTTGGGAATACTTAACCCATACCAAAGGGACTAATTGTGCCCTTGTAAAAGAGGAGTTATCTCTTACTAGACTGCTTGATTATGCCTAAGAGAAAGAGAACCTGAAATATTTAAAAAATGAGAATCTTATCTTCCTAAGGAGTGGAGGCCCAGGTACGTTTATGAGAGGCAAGTCTAACATGCTTCTAAACTAGGATCTTCCATGATTCAAAACCTTTAGTAGCTCTTGCAAACCATTTGGCAACAAGACATTTTCCTTATTGTAAAGGGTTGATAATTTCAATACCATTAGTAGATTTATGTTGAGTACAAAGATCCAAAAAAATGGTACCCATTCATTTTTTACCAGAGTTAAGTTCGTAGTAAGTTGATTTATATGAGAACCAAAAAGATGAGTAATATGCATGGATAGGTAAAAATAAGTGATTAATAACAATCATATTACCCAATCCCACATGTCATGGGGTGAGAGGAGGATACCAAATACCCAAGTAGCAAGTACTTTTCCCATAAGGATGATGTTCTAGATTGAGGGAATCTAAATTATAGACACAAAATTGATATTAAACATTTGACTATGTCAATCTTGACCTATCTTTACCATACATTACCTATGCATACATTGATGACTCTTGGGCATGATCTTTCTTAATCATTCACCTATCAATGGGCTCAACCTTTCCAATTTGATATCAATCACTTACAAGAATTCTCTACTTTGTGTCTAATTTACTTATTATCCTAATTATACTATTTCTTGATCATTAAATCATTGTTCTTGTTCTTTAGATGCCTCTAGTTAAAATTGAACAAATCCAACTACCATATTCGTCCACCTATACTGGATCTATTTGTGCACCTTGTAATAGTCATTTTCCTAAATTCAAATCTTTCCTATGAGTTGGCCCTTTCAATTCACATGTTGGTGGTGGAAACATAAGTTACCCAAATAGTCACCCGTTTATACACACTAGGCCTAAGCCTATTCATATCTAGCAAGCATCTATCCAAACACATGTCAAGAGGACTTCTACATTTGCACATTAGAGGAACAAACCTGAATCTTATAAATTAGAAATCCCTCAAAGTAGCAGGCCCTATCCAAGTTTGAAACACCTAAAGCCAAATCAAGTTTGCATACCATTAAGTGTTGAAAGCTAGGTTATAGGTTGCATCCATACTAGTGGATCACTAATGCACACAAACACCCAAATGAGAGAACTACGTGTGATTTGAGTCCTCTTCAAAGTATTGGAATGTAGGCAACACTCAACCACTTAGTAAGGGTGGTTAAGTTCAGCTTAATCCATCTTTTCCAACCCCTTTTTATAGGTAAATTTAATGTCAAAAGTGGAGTTAAGGTTTTGAGGTGAAGGAAACAAGAATTTTGACCTTCGTAAAATAACAAGCTTTTAATATCCCATAGAACAATGGTTTATAGGCAAGCACAATGATTTGTGTTGGAACAGTCTTACACATCTTATAAAGAATTTTCCATTAAGGATCAGAGGCCTTCAATTACCATAGACATTTAGTTGTTACCCAGGTTTTCTAAGCATGTATAGATAGTTTCTAGATCCAAGTGACTCTAGATCTAGTTTCAGTCCTTCCATCCACTTGTACACAATCTCAGACCCAAACATAATAGTAACAAGCTAACTACCCTAGTCTTCTTAGTCATTTATTATACACATGCATATTTGGTATTAGACACTTGAAAATGTGTAATTTGACTAAGCCTCGGTATAATTGAATTATGCCCACACACATGACTCTTGTTCACATTCTTCCTTGCCCATTCATTCATATATGTGCTCGACCTTCCTGAATTATCGTTATTGTTACACATGATTTCATTGGTTTCCTTGAACAACTAAATATCATTATCAAATGATCTCTTGATCTCATATAAATGTTCCTGCTCTCTGGAAAGATTCGCACTTCCTTAGATGGTTCTACCAATACAAACCTGTCCACTTAGATTAGATTTGTTCACACCCCTTTTAACAACTATTTTTCAAAATTTAAATTGTTTTTATGGATCAAACGTATGTTTCCCATGTCAATGTAGAATAAAGTACCCAAAGATTCAACTATATAAACATATCAAGCCTAAGCCTCTTGTTGTCTAACACTTATTTATTTATCACTAGAAATCATTTTGCACATCAAGAGGAATTATCCTAGAATTTTCAAATCTTAAACCCCTCAAAGGAGCAAGCCCTAAGCTAAGTATGAATATCATTATAAGGTTAAACCACAGTTTATCAAGTGTTGAAAGCCATACATAGGATTTCAATACATGATAGTATTATACAAGATTGCACACATTGAACTAGACGGGATAACTACATTTGGTTTGACTTCCCTCTTTTGAGTATTGGATATGTAGGCAACACTTAGCCACAAAGGGTGGTTTAGTTTAACTTGACCCTTTCATTTCACCTATTATCCCTATTTTACATTTGGTCCTATAGTGCATAGCTAGGGTTTTGAAGCAAGGAGAAAGATAACATAACTATTCCCACAAAATCTAAGACATTTGCATCCATTGGAGCCCTTAGCAAACACAAGTGCATCAGTCATAACTGACATAGATCAGCATAGGCACGTAAGAAAAAAACTCACCCTAGTAGATAGTGCCACTCTATACAAGCATTTAAGAAGCATGAACTTGTCCAGACTTGTATAGACTCTCTATTTTCATATCTAAGCATTCATAGACCCATACCAGACTATTGTTGATGACTATACCATGCCATAGTGCTCAGATTTGTTTAGTCATTATATATCTTGAACAATCTTACTTGTCAGTAGTTTTATCTTATTGGGATTGCATTAATCCAAAAATAGATAATAAATTTCCATAAATAGAAAATTGCAATTGAACATCTACTTTTACATTTAAATCTGCATGATATAGATACTTTATAAAATCTAAATATTCATATTTTTATGCTTATTTAGATCATTAATCCTAAATAATATTGAACCTATTGGTGAACTCGATCCTTATCTTGAGCACGTCAAACCTTAGGCTTTCTTCATTTTTCCTTAAGGTTTGGTATTTGTGTATTTAACGTTAATTTTCATATCCAATTTTTTTATCTTTCCTCATTCACACAATTAAAACATCATCATAATGTAAGAAACAATTAATGTGGAGGGTAGACTCAATAAAATAGATCGAAAGGAATTAACTTAATATCTCAAAAGAAATTGACACTTGATGCATTGTTTTAGATTAAGGTAAAAACAAGTTTTGAAGGGGCCCCGAAACCCTGAAACAAAGGAAGAAGGATATAACAATAACGTCCACAGGTGAAACAAACCTAACACCTACTACTAAGCAGTATCAAAACAGGTTTTACAGGGACCTGAAACCACAATTCAAGATCATCAAAAGACAGACCCCAGGTTTTACAGAGACCTAGAAACTCAAGTATGAAAAGAAAACAAAGAACCAGAAAATGGAACCAGTTATAACATCCAACTAAAAGGACCAGGACTGTAAGAGCAAAAAGATCCTATTCTTCTAATTCTAGGATCATCTTCACTGCTTCCTTTCCAATCACAGTAGTGTCCTGTATAGATATTGCCGCCGACGTAGCAACCTCTTGCATTGCTTTCTTCCTTGAGCTCTGTCTGGTCCTCTTACTAGGCCCCTCCAAAGATTTTATTTCCTCATTTGCTCATTTTCCAATGTTTGCAGCAGCTGCACATATGTTATAAGTAACCTCCTCTATCTTCATTCTGCTTTCCTTAATGAGCCTTCTTAGATTGTTCTCATAGTCTTTAAGTTTGATTGGAATATCCCTCATCTGCATTTCCAGATTATTGATTTTGTTCCGATCAGCTCCCTGATTATGTTCCATTTTTTCTATTTTCTTCTTGAGGCCCATTATTTTCTTATACATCCACGAGTCAACTTGAAGGATAGCATCTGCTTTGCATTTGGTCAAATTCATAAAGGGATGCCTCTTGTCTTTCTGCCATACGTCACTTAAATCTTATGTGTTCTCTTTTGGATTGTCTTCATCCTTTTCAGTATGATCCTCCCTTTCCATTATTTTTTGTTCTTTAGTTTCACCAAGGCTATCGTTGTGGATTATATCATCCTTTACTTGTTCTCTAGTTTCCATTGCATGATAGGCATCCTGAACTAAATGTTCCTTCTCTATTTTCGAAGCAGGATCCTCAAATAAAACATCCATTTCTTTTTCAGTTTCCCCTAGCACTTGTTGATTTTCTTCGAGATCATAGTTATTATGTTCAATTTTTTCCTCTATAGTGTCCCCTTCTTTTTCATTCTTACTTTTATCTTCTCCTTCCTCATTAGAGATGGATTCCCCACTTTTCGTTCCTTCCTCTTCCTCCATACTCTCCTCCTCAGAACTTTCAGTGCTTTCCCACTCTGTTTCCTCATCTACAATCTATTTTTTAAAGCTGGAGGATTTGGGTTTAACTTTTTCTTTCCCCTTCACTGTTTCATTCTTCTTTCTCTGTGATTCCTTATTTTTGTCTGAATAAGGATTCGGGACAATGGCCTTGTTTTTGCAGAAACCTTCTATTATTAGGATCAATTCCTCATGCAATATAGGATGAGACTCCTTTTTTCTATGAGCGAACAGACTTTGGAGCAGCGAGAAGCGCAAATAGAAAGGGAAGGAGATTCTAACTTTGTGCCTAAAATGATTAAGAAAGACAAAATGAAATTTATGGACTCTTTTGCTTCTACCATCAAGTATGAAATACTCACGGATGCAACATAAGACGTCTCTCCAGATTCCTTTAATCTGCTCCGAGTTGAAGAAATACCCACTCTTTTCCAACTACTGCTCCTCAGCATCCGTCTTTGGGAATTTGCTATATGCCTCATTAGATATGCTTAGAGAATTTTATACCCTCCATTGGAAGCCCTGTGACCAACGCTATGAATTCCTCGGTGAGCTTCACCGTGATGCCATGGAGGGTTACCCTGTCGTCGACCCAATTTTTGAAAAAAGCTATCGTTATATGGGGTTTTGAACCCTGTAGCCGTTCCAAGTAGCTCACAACCTTTCCTTTCTGAAAGATCTTCCAAACATCTTGTTTTGCCTTCTAATCTTTGCAACTTTTAGGTTCCTGCTTCCTTGGTTCACCTTTCATTTTGCAGGCCATACAGTTATCCAGTAACCCCCAAACACTAATTACTGAGCAATGAAACCAACTATTATCAACTTGTAATGAAACTTGCCTATTTTCTGGCACATGCAAAACCTACTTCACGTTCTCATGAATATTTCTGTTTAATGAAAGTAATCCTTCCTCCATGAGGCCACTCCACCAAATCATTATTTTTCTATTCCAAGCAGATCTTTCCCTCCTTTGAATGAATTGTGTCATAATTAATAAGCGTTCTGAGATCAACATTCTTATTTAATGTATCTTGCCAACTCACCTTATGTCCTGTTCGAACAACATGATTTGCTATCCAGTCAGCAACCCCATTGGCTTCACGGTAAGTATGGGTTATGGTTACTTTTTCAAATTTTTGAATTAAGGCTTTCATTTCCATCACCATTGCCTCTATAAACCATGAAACTAAAATTTTGTTATTTAAAATATTAATGATATTCAGGGAGTCACCTTCCATCCATAATTTAGAAAATCCTGATTCAACAGCTAATTTAATGGTTTGAAGGGCTACAAAAGCTTCAGCAATATGACTATTCGACTTACCAATAGGGATAGCAATAGCATCAATTACGTTTCCCACATGATCTCTCAAGACTCCTCTACATCTTGCTTTTCCTGGGTTCCCTTTAGCATCTCCATCAAAGTTTCCTTTGATCCATCCATAAGGGGGGACATTCCATTTAACACCTAATCTTGGATTTTCAGTTTTCACATTAGGCCTTTCAGATCTTAAGGGATTATCAATTTGAAAGGTTGGATTAGGATCCCTCTGTGATGAAAAATTCTCCTTTATTGCTCTAATAATATTCTGACACAACACCCATGCTGGAAGTTCTTTACTTCTAAATATTCTATTGTTTCTTTCTTTCCATATGCCCCACCAAATATGGGGAAGAGTTAATTTCCAGAAAAAAAGAACATCAGGATTCTTTGAGGGATAGTACCAACTTTTAAAAGATAGTTCCACACTTTTTTGATGAACCCATACTATACCCCAGAGATTGAGGATCTCATTCCAAACTTGCTGCGTATAAGAACAGTTCACAAACAAATGATCTCTATCTTCAAAACCCTTTTTACATAGAATACACATGTTCACCACATATATTCCTCTTTTCTGCAAGTTGTCAAGAGTCAGGATTTTGTTTTGAAGCAGAGTCCAGTAGAAGATTTTTATTTTGGGGATAAGCCCCTTGATCCAGGCATACGACCACAAAGGTTGATTACCATTTCCCTTAGAAATAAAAATGGTAGAAACTTTAAATTGTCCACTAGGATCATCATGCCAGATAATCTTATCCTCACGATTAAGATAGAGAGAGATAGCATTGAGGGTTAATTGTATATTATTGAAATCTTGATCAAGATCAGTTATATTCACCTAGGAATTGTTCTCCCAGTACTGATTTACAAATATTCCATATCTGTGCTTACATCGATCAATTACCTCTTTATCTTGAAAATCTTCTATCAAAGGGTATTCTTTTAACCAAGCATCCTCCCAGAATTTCACCTTAATTCCATTACCAACTTTCCAGGAGCATCCTTCTTCTAAAATTTGTTTGGTTCCCTGAACAGCCCCCCATATGGAAGAGGGTCGAATAACATCAGGGTAAGAAAATAAATCAGAAAGGGATTTTGCATTGAATAAATACTTATGCTTCCATATGTTACTTCATTCTTTATTTTCATGGTAAACTCTCCATCCCAGTTTTGCTAAGAGAGCTGTATTCATACTTCTAATTTTCCTTATTCCCAACCCCCCTTCCCTAAAAGGTTTGTAGATGTTATCCCAAGCAATTAAAGGCATCCTCCTTTTTTCCTCAGTACCAGTCCATAGAAAGTTTCTTTGGATTTTTTCAATAGCTTATGCAAATTTGGCAGGAATTCTGAAAATACTTCAAGCATAAGTAGGTATGCTTTGAAGACTTGCTTTAAGAAGGGTTAACTTTCCTGCCTGACTTAAAATATTTCCTTTCCATCCCGCAAGTTTCTTACTGAATTTGTTGATAAGATCCTCCCAGAAGGCTTCAAGGACTTTCAACCCAAGAGGAAGACCCAAGTAAGATGAGGGGAAAGATCCTATAGAGCATCCAAGGATTTTAGCAATTTTATTCTGTCTCTGAATAGGGGTATTGATGAAGAACACTGCACTTTTATTCCAATTAATCATCTGACCAGAGGTGGAAGAATATAAATTTATAGCTTGCTTCAAATTTCTTGCTTCCTTGACTTCAGCTTTTCCCATGAAGATAGTATCATCAACAAATTGTCCGTGGGAGCAAATTAGAGGATGAGAAGAGGGTTTTAATCCCTTAAATAACCCTTTACGGACCAAATCCCCTATATATATTCCCATGCAGTCAGACATAATTACAAACAGAATGGGGGATATAGGATCCCCTTGTCTCAGCCCCCGTGATGGATTAAAGAAATGGGATGAACTTCCATTTACCAATACAATAATAGAGGACGTATAAATCAACTGGTAAATAATTCCAACCACCTTTTGTTTAAAGCCAAAATCTGAAAGACTATTTGAAAGGAATAACCAGTCAACCCTGTCATATGCTTTTGCAATATCAACTTTCATAATGAAACCCTGATTGTTAGAGCAGAACAAAGAATGAATATTCTCGTGAGCAATAATTATAGAATTGAGAATATGTCTACTTGGGATAAATCCATTTTGTTGATCAGTAATTATCAAAGGAATCACTTGAATAAGTATGAAAGTAAGAACTTTGGAAATGATCTTGTAGAAAGAGTTACAGAGGCTAATCGGTCTAAAGTGATCAGGAGAATCAGCACCAATCTTCTTTGGAATCAAACACAAAAAGGTGGAATTAACTTCCTTAAGCATCTATTTGGCTCCAAAGAATTCCTTCATAGCATCACTTACATCTTTGCGAACAAATTTCCATAGTTTTTGAAAGAAGAACATGGGAAAGCCATCAAGTCCAGGTGCTTTATCTCCTCCTAGAGAACAGATGGCTTTAAAGATTTCCTCATCCTTTGGGATTGAACATAGCATTTTGTTCTGATCCTTCGAGACCAAAGGAGTAATCACTCATAGGATTTCAGCCTGACTTTCTAGATTAATATTGGGATCAGCCTTCGTAAGGGATGAGAAAAAGGATAGCATTTCCTCCTTGATATCCTTTTCCTCTAAAATCTTCAGATCTCCCTTTTTTAGGTATGGAATATGAGTTTTAGCTCTGTGCTTCAGAATGGATAGATGGAAGAATTTTGTATTTTTGTCTCCTTCTCTCAACCATAACAACCTGGATCTTTGTCTCCAATAGATTTCTTCTTTAGTGATAATATCTTGATATTGAACCAACTGTTCATTTCTTCCGTAAGGAGGTTAGAACTGTATCCATCTTTTTGATTTTTTTCCTGAGTTCTACGAATTTCCTCCTTAATAGCAGTCTTTTTCTCAAAGATATTTCCAAAACAATACTTGTTCCACTTTTTGACTTCCCTTTTAACGTTTTTGAGCTTGGAAACAACTCTAAAAAGGGTCGTACCCTTAATATCAATATTCCACCATTCTTCCATTTTACTTTCAAACTGTGGGTGTTGCATCCACATCTTTTCAAATCTGAAAGGATGATTCTTCTTCAAATTTATTTTAGCCACAATGAAAATAAGAGGAAAATGATCTGAACCTATTCTTTGGCAAGCTTCCAACTTATATATGAATTCTTTTATCCAGTCAGGAGAGATAAGGGTCCGATCAAGCTTGGCCCGAATACAATCATTACCAGTTCTCTTATTGTTCCACGTGAACTGAATTCCCTGAAGTTTCATATCCATTAATCCCTATTTATTTATAAACTCCATTAAATCAAGTCTCCCTTCCAATTGAGTAGCATTACCTCCCATTTTCTCATGATCATAAAGAGGTACATTGAAGTCTCCCAATATAATCCATCGTCCACAATAGTCCTTGCTTTTGAAATTAGAGATAGACTCCCAGACCTTTTTATTTTGGTTCTTTACATTAGGAGCATAGATATTTACAATATACCAACCTTCCTTCTGGTCCACACTAGTTATTTTAACAATCATTAGATTTTTACTAGCAGTCAAAATAGATCCAGAGTAATGATTCTTCTTCCATAACATCAAAGTTCCCCCTGAAGCACCTTCAGAACTACTGGCCTTGATGGAATAATTTTTAAAGTCTTAGTTTCTTGGAGCAAAAGGAAATCAGGCTTTTGTTCTCTAACAAAATTCCTAACAATATCCATTCTATTAATAATATTTAACCCCCTAATATTCCAACTTATTATTTTCATTACTGTTTTTTAGGGGTAAAGTCCAGAATGGTTGCCTACCTACCATCATCCATATTCTGTATGCTTTCTAACTCTCTGTTCTTCCTTGTAGATCTTTTTCCAATTTTATCTGGGGAACCAACATCCGGTTTTACCTTGGATTGTTGTTAAGTTCCTTTTCCATCTTTTTTCAGATTAAAAGCAAGGGATTTCACCTTTATTCTTCTCATTTCTATACCCTTTATATTGTTCTTTTTTTCATCTTTTTTCTTTTGATTTTTTGAGTTTTTTCCCTTCTCTCTCACTTCTTCTAAAAGGGGAGCCCCTTCCACCGGAGAGTCATTATCATCCTTAGATAACACCTAACTCTCCCTAGATTGAGAAGCAAGCAACTCTCCCTCCTCTAAATTTTTTCCATCTTCAGGCATTAATTCAGCTTCCTCTAACCTAGACTTGTCCTCTACATCTTTGCATTGATCTTCTTTGCTTTGGTAAACAACAATTTGTTTTAATAAATCTGTCATATCCTCTATTAATTGTTCAGATTTTTTGATCTCTGTATGCAACCTCTGTTCTTCTTTCTGAGGACTTTCCTTCTTTAAAGAAAGCTCTTTATCTCCCTCTGTATATAGAGCATTAGCCTCTTCAGTAGAAGGATCTTTATCCTCTTCTGCACATGGAACTGTTAAATCTTCTTTATTCTTTTGTTCCTTTCGATGGTCTTCTTTGATTTTCCATATTTTCTTTTGTTGGACCTTAATTTCTTTCCCATCCTTAACATTTTTTGGATGTATTTTACTTCTAAAAGGGCAGTTCTTGACCCAATGCCCCTGTTTCTTGCAAGCGTAGCAGGAATTTGGCAAATCTTCAAAAACAATCTCTTGGGTTTTCTTTCCAAGCTTAGATATTAATTCCACCTTCTTTGGGAGATGATTCAAATCTACTACTTTAACATAAATTCTAACACTTTGGAGTTTAGTTCTTGAGGCCGTAGCATTATCCAATGCCATAAGTTCACCAAATGAACTGGCTATTCCTTTAAAAATGTCCTCATGCCAAAATTCTAAAGGGAGACCAGGAAGTCTAGCCCAAATAGGAGTAGTTAAGAAAAATGAGTCTGATAAGTCCATATTTGGTTCCCATTTTTTAATTATAAGAGAACATGTTCCAAAAAACCATGGCCCTCCACTAAGAACCCTGTTCAAATCTTCCTTACAATTGAAAATAAATGAAAAGAAGCCATTCACCATAGGTGCAATATCAACATCTCCACGAATAGTCCAGTTCCTTTTAACCATATTTCTAAGAGATTCTATATTTGGTCTAGCTCCTAGAAATTTACCCACTAAAGTGAGTTCCATGGAGGACACAGAGAAATCAAGTAAGGGATCTAGGATAAAAACTTGAAACTCACCTTTCTCCCAGCAAGATTTTGATGTCACCGGTGGGAAAAGAGATTTTCCAGTTGGTTTTTTACCAAACAAAGATGACCATGTCCTTTGTTCAAATATCCCTACCTGCCTTTCTGATGGCTTATCCTTTTTATAATCAGCATTATCTTTCTCATTCTCGATAAACTGCTCTAACACATGATTCAATGGGGGACCACCGACCCCACTAGAGGACTTATAAACATATGGAGCCTTTCCATTGTCAGCGTCAACCAACAATCCTGGCCCTACATACTTCCCTTCTTCCTCTACTGTTCCTCCGGGGTCTGTCCCTCCTGCCAAATTCTCCCCAGTTCGTTTCCCACCCACATGCGTTCCAGCTGATTCAAATTCTGAAAGGGTGCTCATTGCTTATAGTTATATATAACAATTGTTAAATATTAAGTCTGATGCATTGTTACATCTAACTAGAGATGAAATTAAAACAATGTTGAAGTTATCACTTCTGAAGAACAATGTGAGTCCTTCAATGATATTAATCAACCTTTTAAAGGTATTGACTATAAAATCAGTGTTCAAACCATTACTACCACTACTACTATTCATATGATTACATTTATTGTTACACATGTGATGCCCACCCATGATGAGGAAATACAAGGTTTTCCTTAGATTTCAATGTTTATCTCTACATAAAAAAAAATTGTACCTTCTATGATCACTACTCATATGACATCATCATCCATCCATATTGCATAATCCCTCATACAAACTGCTCTAGATCTATATGTTAAGGTTTTTTAGTTAGAACATGGTTATTCTATAGAGATTCATTTAACTAAGTCTCAAACATTTATTCATAATACATTGGCCTAAGAGATTTCAGCTCACCCTTTACTTACATGTTTCATAGCTACTATTTTTACATTATACGTTGTTAAAGGTGATCCAAAGCAACACTTATAAGTATTTCATGTAGCATGTTTGGACTACGCCTCCAATGACAAGTTGTTGACTAAATTGTTTTGTGAAATCTTAAGGACTATGCTTTTTGATGGTTGTATTACCTCCCATTCCAACTAGTTCATTCAATTAATCCTTTGGTTGATCAATTTTATCACACTTTTCAATCAATATAAATTATAAATTGTCATATGAGCAAATTGTAAAGCTTAAACAAGGACTCAATGAACTAATAAGTGACTATGTGCTTTGGGAGAAGATGTTTAATCTGATTTGAATTGAGTGAATCAAACTAATAGATCTAAACTACTAAATTTTAAATACATAAATATATAGTAAAATTCAATAAAATGCATAATTTATTGAATTAAAAATTAGCTAAAATTAGTAAATAGGTCTACAAATATGTAAACCTCCCTAAAATAGATATTGTGTTGACTGTGTAGGTTGACTATGATTGAAGACTGATTAAAAAGACCTATGTATCATGTCATGACTAAATTTATGAATTAAAACTATGTTGGGACAATTTTTCATAAGGAGGACAGGCACACACTGCAACTGCATCCTAGTTGAATATGTGCCTGATTTTTCAATTTTAGTCTATGTGACTATCTACGAGGGTTGATTAATTTAATTATGTATGCTGATATGTCACACAAATAACCTACAAAAGACAAACCCTTATTCATGCACAATAAACATAATAAATATCAAATTCCAAAAGGGGGGAATAGGGTAGGGAGAATAACCAAACTATTATCAGAATAGCCCATGTAATTTGAGTGTTACCTACATAGCCCAAATGGGCCTCAAACCAATGTAGTTCTCCCTCCTAGGGTCAGTGTGTGATTCGTGATTGTGTAATTATATGAATGTAACTAGAAGTTTGATTGAAATTATTGGCAATGGTTGCCTTTGACCTACAATATAAGATATTCAGACTTGTTTTATGACTGTTAGACTGCAACATAATTAAAATTGGAATAAATAGTGTTCTTTTGCTCAGTGTGCAATAAAATTACCAAGTGATTGCTAAATGTGTTTGAATAAGCCTTAATGTGGTTATATAGGAGAAAGTTTGGAATATTTTAGCTAAACTTTACAAAATATGTGGGGGAGATGTTGTGAAATGTATTGATCCATACCAATGGATAAGGTCACAATGTGACCTTAAATGACCTAGTGCAGACCTGTCCCAAAAGGATATAGACTATTAGAAGAGGTATGATAAGAACTTATAGGTTGAATAAGGATGAGTGAGGTTTAAATAGGGATGTTGTATGATATTTTTAGTGTTTACAAGATAATGAAGGATCTCAATATATATTGTGAATTAGATAAATGGTGAATGAACCAAACAAAGTAAGGATGTCAAGATTAAACATTGTCAATCACTTAATGATTAAATTTATGTGTCTAAATTTGTCCCTACTTTATTCTAGTGATGCAATAAAGTGAATTTAATAGAGTAAAGTAGATGCAAACCTAAGTTTGTATACACATTATCTTTTGATGTGAAGTTTGATCATGTAGTATGTCTTAATGTGAAACTTGCAAGAATGCCACTAAAATTAGTTATTGTTCATATTTGAAAGTTAAAATTTGAAACTTGAAAATTGAATTTTGAAAAGAGAGAAAGGAAAGTATACACCTAAAAGAGTATGCAATCTAATTGCTTTGTGACTTGAAAGTGGAGAAGTTTTTATGCCCTTTATTGAGGCATTTATAAAAAAATTGAACATGTGGTGAATTGAGAGTGATCGAATCTCAATTTGGAAACATTTAAATGTTCTCGAGTTAGAAATATTGTATGCTCTAATTCTCATTTGACTATGTAGATTAATTTATAAAATAAGGTAAATAATGGAACCACCAATTATGACTCGCTATATAGAATAAGTGCAACCATAGATGTTGAGTGTCACTAGACTCTAATGTGGCCCCCTTGCACCATGAAGATGAATCACACCATTGTAGATGAATATAGATTATATTTGAAACTATGTCACTTTGAAACTTTTAAATTATGAGAAATTTGAAATTTCCATGTAACAACTTGAACATGAATGCATATCATGTTGTTTAACCCTAAATTGGATATGGATACTATTGAAATAGATAGGGTTAATAATATAAAAATGAATAAACACAAGGGGTAACAAATAGATCTATAACAAGCTAATTAATTGCAAAACTCAAGTAGAACATGTACTGAATTTATTACACTTAGTTATGCTAAAAATGGAAAGTACAACTATGCTAGACATTGAAATGACAAAGAAACAAGATACTTAGTTCTTATGCTAATACAGATCTAGATTTGGAACAAACGTGAAGCAAATTGAAAGAATATCTTAAAATATTTGCTAAATTATAGTTTTTTTGCCTCTATAGCCACGAACACTTACGTCAACCTGGGACAGTTGCATTGATGCTAGTGTTTAGGTTAGATGCAAGTGTCCTGTATGAAATACCTACTATAATAAGATGTGACCACCTAAATACTTATGAGTTTTTTGTCACCTTCATTTTATTGCATTTATATATGGGTCACATACTATCATTCCTTGTGAAATGATAAAAAACCTAGTTTTTCATCTTCATATTGGTTATGGGGAAAATGGGTTAGTGGGCACACAATGTCAAGCTACCCAAAATACCCCTTTATCAATAAGTATTGCCTACATAACCAACACTCTAAAGAGAGACTCAAACTTATGTAGTTCTCCCCTACATGTTGGCTTGTGTGTGAATCATGAAATGTGTGATAAGTAAGTATAATAGTGACCTAACTTGTAACTTGGAAAATATAGATCATGGGCTACTCCTCCAGTATTTTAAACCTATAGATGTGATGCCTTTATGACTGATATGGAAATAGAATAAAATAGGAAAGCTTTGCCCACTTGAGTGCTTGATTGAATGCTTTTGGTAAGTTGCCTAGTGAGTGTAATAGATTTCTAAGCGAAGAATGAACGAGGGTTGATCTTATATTTATATTGATCCCTTTTGAGAATATCTCACATAATAACACTTAGTTTGACCATTATGATATGTTTCATTTACAAATTAGATGACTTTTAGGGCATTAGACACTTACGTTAGTAAGGACACTTATGTCGATACAAGCGTTTGACTAAGACGCAAGTGTCTGGGTAGTTGGAAAATAGGTGCAGGTTCAAAACTTATAGATACATAAAGTAAGCAAGTTTTAAGCATGCTACACTATATAATCAATGCATATAATATAGAATTAAAAGCATTGAGTCCAACTTGAGTGTTTTACTAGTGACTGACTTGTGACCAATAACATGTTATAATATATAATTAGTGCATATGATCTAGAATTTAAATTATTGAAATGATTGAAATTGAAAGAGATCAAGGTTTAAGAATACACCCATGTATTGATGCAACCATCTTGTCTATTAGCAATTTCATTTAAAAGATGTATCATTATAAATCATTGAAACTAAGATTAGGACAAATATGAATATAGAAAGTGCATATATCTAAGGAGAAAAAGAGAGAGAGAGGAGGCCCCATGCCCCCAACCTTGGAGCAAAGATGGATTACCACCTAACAGTTGAGACTAGCTCAACCGTGCAACCCAATCATACTTATAACCTTGTGAGTGTGAGTGAACCAAGTCAATTCACACTATCAAACTGGTGAGTAGGATGATAGAATCAAGTCCAACCTAAAATTTGTCAAGATTGAGTGATTTAATCATTTCAACTTTACCAAAAAGTGAACCAACTATTATAGTGGATTCGCTCAATATAGTTTGTAAAATTTTGACCTTGTGGGTGGTGATAGTCCTTGAAAGTGTTTAGAATCTAAAATTGATTTGATTTTACAATATTATGTGCACATTGCATAGCATATTCACCTTAGATGTGTCCCTTGTTGAAACTGTGTATAACAATGGTACCAATGTATAGAATTCTATCATAAATGTGTATCTGAATCATATAACTATGAATCTAACCAATTTGAAATTGTGTAAGTGTGGAGAACATTCTTTTAAATCATGCCCTCCACCATAATGCGAAACCAAAAACTAATATAAGTACCAATGTGGAGGACATGTTTCTAAAACATGCCTGCATTATAATCTAGAGATGTTGAATATTGAGTAAGTGTGGACAACATGTTTCCAAAACATGCCCCACTAAATATGTGACTATGAACATTTGAAATCCATACCTATATTGCATGCCCCCACTGAATTTGAAACTTTGAATGTGTGGAATCCATGGCTCTATGAAATGCCTCCACTGATATGCTCCCCTTCGAGGTGAGGGAAGAATAGAAATTGGTTATTACCTCACCTCAAAGGAATAAAATAACCATATAACTGTGAATGAACCATGGAGCATATACAAAAACGTGTTTAGGTAAATTTATCATTGGAGCACATAAAATGTGCTCACATTAAAACTTAAGATGCATGATAAGGATCATGGAAGCATCGAGATATTAGAAACACAAGCTCAATAAGCAACCAACCACACACACAAGAGCACTCAAAATCAAGTCAAAAGGCAATGGTCCAAGAAGACCTCAAACAAGGGGCATGTTTAAATTTCACACGATCGAATGGACATGACTTAGTCAAATGTCCACAGAATCAATAATGACTTATTCAAATGTCAATAAAATAAAAAAAGGCATGGGGGTTACAAACACTAAAGCATATTCAAATACTCAATAGTCAAGATAATAACAAGGCAAGACACTCGATGAAGCACATAAATGAAAACATAAGCAACTAGCATAAACATATCATAGTATCCCATGGATCAAATGTGTTAGCAAAAAATGTCAAGTACAACATATCAAGTACACTATGAAAGATATAAGCATGAATAAAGGCATGTGTAATTACATATTAGCTCAAACATGATAATGTAAAGTGACCATAAAATGATATAACCTAGAAGTATTGTGATCAAAGAAGGTGGATGCCCCCAACATCTTGGTGATGTGAGTAGAGGGAAAGCCCAACATCCAAAAGTGCATAAATCATGTATCTTTGTATGCCTGTATCACACTCAAATAGAAGTGTGAAACACATGTATGTGGAAGTAACTAATATGTTATCCATCAACATGGAATTGACACATAGATGCCAAGGAGCCAATAGAATATGTATATACCAAAAATATTTTTGGAGTTTTGAATTTTTATTTTATTTTTAGAATATTGAAAGAGTCTCACATAATATATTTACACAAGTCCATAATGTTCATTGGGCTCTTTAGATGTTTTCCTTCAAGTGTATCAAGATGGTATATGCCTTTCCCCATTTTTTTTGTGACTATAAATGGTCCCAACCAATTTGGTTTGATCTTTCCTTTCTTATCTTTTTCTGCATTGGTATTCTTTTGATTTTCTTTTCATACCAGGTCAGCCAAAGCAAAGTCACGTGGCTTAAATTTTTTATTATATGCTCACTTAATGTGATCTTGATAAACTTGTAAGTATTCAACAGTGTGCATGTGTTTTCCACTTAACTGTTCTAATTGATACAATCTATTTTCACAATATTCATTATCTTTGACAATGTCTTTGAGAGAAACATGTAAGGAAGGCATCTCAAGCTCAATCGGTTAAAATACCTATATGCCATATACCAAAGAATAAGGTGTAGCTTGGGTAGGTGTGTGAACACTAGTGTGGTATACCTATAAAACATACACCATATACTAGTGCCAATCAATATCGTATCGCTCAACTATCTTACCAAATATATAGTCTTGTTGGTTACCTCTACTTGTCCATTACCCTATGGTGTAGAAAAGGTATGTTCAATTTTATATTTACTACAAAAACATTTTATCATCTTGTTTTTAAATGATTATTTATTATCAGAAATAATAGCTAAAGGTATGCCAAAGTGAAATAATATTGGTCATCAAATAGATGCATATGTCATCCCCTATGGTAAACTCAAGTGGAATTGCTTCCACTCATTTTATAAAATATTTTGTAGCTAATATTATGAATTTATGTCCACTAGTGGATATCAAATTTATCTTTCCAATCAATTCAAAACCCCGTAAGAAAAAAGGTGATGGTGAAACAATCAACTATAATTCGTGTGATGGTGCATGATTCAATTACTGTATTTTTGGCATTATAAACATAAATTTGCATGTTCAATACATTCTTGTTCCATATCAGGCCAATAATAACTTTGGCATAGTAGTTTTTGGGACATGGCCTATCCGTTGAAATGCCCACCATACTCACTACCATGCATTTCTAAGAGTGCAATGTGAGTTTCATCTTTGCTTAAACATTGGATTAATAGTCCATCAAAACCTTGTTTGAACAAATCATTTCCAATAATAACATGACAAAGTGCTTCACATTGTAGTTTTCACTTAACTTTCCACGTAAAGTGGTCTGGTATAAAAGTGTGATAGAGGAAATTATAAATATCACTATACCATTTTATTCTTGTAGAAGTGTTATTAATAATTAAAATGGCTAAGGCATATATTTTATCAAAATAAATGGAAGGATCTTGTAAATGTCATATGGTAAAGTCCATATGGTCATCCTTAATATCAAAAAACATCAAGGATGTCGCACTTGTCATGACATCTACATGGTGGTTATTTTTACACATAATACTATCAATAGAAGATGTATCAAACGTCTTTGTGAGTTTATACACCATTTATTTATACGGTAGAAAATGTTCCTCTTTAATCTAGTAATGATTGGTGACTTGACTAACAACCAATTTAAAATCACCAAAAACTTTAATGTCCTTTATATGAAGCTTGTGTGTTATGGATAACCTGATTATCAATGCCTCATATTCGACTATATTGTTGGTACAAGAAAATGTTAATATGTGGGAGAAATACATGTATTCACCCTCAAGGATGCAAAATAAAATTCCAACACCTACCCGTATTCTACATCTAGATCCATCGAAAAACATTAACCACAAATTGGAAGATATATTATATGCCTCAAACTCATCACAGAAAGCTTCTGTGAGCGGAAAAGGATCTGGTAAGGGAGATGCAGTTAATTGATCAAATACAACTTGACCTTTTATTAACTTTTGGGATACAAATTTAAGATCAAACTTTGTAAGTTACGTCACCCATTTTGTAATACGACCAGTTATGTGTGCTTTATTCATAAGGAAATTCAATGGATCTTCTTTAATTATAACATGAACCTCATTTTTGAGTAGATAATGTTGTAATTTTTGGGTAGCAAAAACCAAGGCTAAACATATTTTTTCCATTATTGTATATTTTCATTTATAATCAACTAACTAACGACTGATGTAATAGATTATGCACTCTTTATGATCATCATCCTAATGTGCTATTAAGGCCCCAAGGGCCTCAAGAGTAGTCAAGATATAAAGAAGTAATGGTCTGTCTAGAATAGGAGGTATGAGTAGTGGTGGGTTTGATAAATATTCTTTGATTTTATCAAAAAAAATTTGACAAACATCATCCCGTATATATTTTGTGTCCCTTTTTAACACATGCATAAAAGGAATTGTTTTATCAACTAACTAAGCAATGAAGTGCCAAATAGCCTAGATTTTGCCCTGTAAACTCGTAACTAATTTAGATTGGTTGGCGGTTACATTTCAATAATGGATTTTACCTATTTTGGATCAACCTCAATGCCTCATCGAGAAATAATGTACCCAAGGAGCTTTCCCAAAGATACTTTGAAAACACATTTTTAGGGATTTAATCAAACATTGAATTTTTACAAACGTTCAAATATTTGTCATAAATTAATAACATGGTCTTCACAATGTTTATATTTTTCAAGTAAATCATTAACATAATCCTCAATATTTTTGTGAATAAAATCATGAAATATATGAGTCATGGCTCTTTGGTATGTGGTTCCTTCATTTTTTATTGCAAAAGGCATGACTATATAACAAAATGTGTCCCATGGTGTAGTAAATGTTGTATTTTCTTGATTTATGAGGTTAATTTTAATTTGGTTACATCTGATAAATCCATTCATAAATGAAAATATCTCATATCTAGTTGTAGAATAGATAATCATGTCAATATTAGGTAAGGGAAAATCATCTTTCAAACAAGCCTTGTTTAAATCATGATAATCAGTGCAATAACAAATATCACCATTAAGTTTTGTAACAAGTAAAATGTTGGACACCCAGTCAAAATGTGCAATAACTCTTATAAAACCCATGTCTAAAAGTTTTTGAATTTTGTCTTTTATTAATATTGCCACTTTAGGATGTATCTTGCAAATATTTTATTTAACTAACTTTGCATCTAGGTAAAGTAATATATTATGAATTGGCATCTATTGGTCAATCCTAAGCATATCTGAATAAGTCCAAGTAAAAATATTGGAAAAATCATGAAGGATTCATCGATAGAATTTTCTGTCATCATCTTGCATCATTACAACAATAAAACCAGTCGAGGGTCTTTATCTTTTATGTAGTTATATTTGACTATTTATTCATTTAGTAAAGTAGATCTCTCTGAGATAAATGATGTGGTAGGAATAGTGTTCGATGCATAATTTTGGACATTGATATCATTACTCTCACCAAAGTAAGCATGAGTAATGGTGGCATTAGGAAACCTATTCTTATGATAGAAGGAAGGGAATTCCTCATATGCCCCTAAGTATGCTAATAATGATTCATCATTGGAGGACTCATATAATGTCAAAACTTTTAAGAAAACATTCTCATCGATCAGATGGGGGTTGACCAATTAGAGCTCAATTGTGAAATTATGCATACATTTTGTTATGGCTTTTTGAAAACTAGTTGTACTATGAGAATTATGCTTATGACTTGAAGGTTTTTGTGAAAATTTGTTAAGCTCTTAATCTATGGCATACTCTTCATTTCTAATTACATGATTTAGTTAATTATTGTGTTGGGCCAACTTGTTAAAATGTAAGGGTGGGATGAATGGGTGTGACTCCCCCCATTAACTCTATATATATGGATGAGTGTGGATCAATCCAATCTTCATATTCATGAATTATATCTTATTGTAAGGATTTAGAGGTTGCCCCCTAGAATTGGCTTAAATATATTATGCTATATTTTAGTTATTTTATGATTTATTGCTTAAATTTTGAAGAAATTTCATTACAAGTGATATCAAAGTAGCAATTTGGGCAACAAAATTATTTCCACTATATCTATCAAGCTAGTGTAATTTTTTCCATAATTTTTTTTATGGAGTTTGAGGATCATATACGGAGTCTACAGTAAATTTTTTGAGATTAGAAGATCTATTTTGAGAGACTTATTTCACTTTCACTATTTTTCATAAATTGCTCCATAGTCCACGATTTCCAAAAAAAAATAGATTTGATTATATTTATGGAAAGCTCACAAAAATATAACTTAGGTCCATTCTTTATGTTTTCCAAATTAAGGGTTAAATAATTACCACATTACTTGGTCAAAGTCGGGTCAGTGGTGAAAATTAGGGTGGATATTGGCAAGGTTGTTTATGACAGATTATAGAATAGGGATAGGGGAAAGGGTGCTAAAACTCTAGGGAAAGCTCATAGAAAATAAGATATAGAGTCAAAATGTGGATATATGGTTATAGTATTTTATACAACTGATCATAAAGTGAGTCAATTTAAGTACAATATGTAAGGTGTATAAACTAGTATGCAAGGGATACAATCATAGATGATGAATAAAGTAGATCAGATCAATCAACACTTGGATGATCTCATAAACAAATTTGGTACACATATGATTTTTTTCCTCTAAACCAACCACAAATCATTAATACTCAGGCCAATCAAGGTGGATCTTTGGGTCCAAATATTTCACAACCCAACATGGGTGGATCTTCGAGCCACTCCCAAACAAATGTAAATCCACCACATGTAAGAAACATGACTCCAAAATTTGAAATGTGGAAGTTTGATGGGAAGTATCCCCTTACTTTGATTAGCCAAATGGAGATTTTTTAGATGTACATCAGATCTTGTGTGGACAAAAGGTGGTTATGGAATCCTTATATTTGGAGCAAGAATAGTTTATTTGGTAGTAATGGTTTTATGCTTAAATGAAAAGAAGGGTCTTACTATTACTTGGCCAATGTTCATATATGAAATACAAGTGCACTACCATCATAGTGTAATATAAGACTACTTTATCTAATTAGCAAAGCTGTGATAATTAGGTTCAGTCAAAGACCATATTCAACAATTTTAGAACTTATCTTTGAGGGTGGATGATATCTCAAATGACAACATGAATGATCTCTTCTTGGGTGGTTTCAAGGATACAATCCAACCGGATGTTTGAATGTTTAATCTAAGCACTATATTTAAATCCATGGTATTTGCTCACAAAGTAGAGAAAAGAGATCTAGTTAAACAAAAGGCTTTCACTAGCAACAAAGAGCATTTTAGGCCAATGCAAACCTTCTCTCAACCTACAAGATTGAATCCTCACCAATTTGAAGAGAAATTCTCCAAAGGGTTGTGTTTCAATTATGATAGCAAATGGAGAAAATGTCATAAGTGTGTTGAGAATAAATTATTCTACATTGACGGGGCCAATGACGAAGAAGATGATGAAAAAAATCTAGTGAAGAGAATGAAGTGCCCAAAATAGATTTAGAAGAGTCCCAACCCACTATTTCATGCCATGAACTTTCTGGTATTAGCACTCCCCAATCTCACAAAGTTAGGGGTTA
Organism: Torreya grandis; assembly: GCA_037957365.1. Classification (NCBI taxonomy): domain Eukaryota; kingdom Viridiplantae; phylum Streptophyta; class Pinopsida; order Cupressales; family Taxaceae; genus Torreya; species Torreya grandis. Next base: position 297,383 of record JARHVA010002464.1, on the reverse strand, counting down.
CCTAAAGAAATAAAAGGTGATAGTATTGATTGACTCTAGGAGTACACATAATTTCATCAATAATAAATTTGTAACATGACTAAATTATTTTATTTACTCTGCTCTAGAGTTTCAAATCATGATTGCATATGGGGGTATGGTCAATTGTTATGGTAAATGCCATAATATCAAATTGGCCATGGGATAATACAATCTCAATTCCCCTATGTTATTCCTGTGGGTGGATCAAATATTATGTTAGGAGTCTAATGGCTCATAACCTTGGGTACTACTGAGATGAATTTCTAGGATCTCTTCATGCACTTTCATTCTGAAGGAAGGACTTATGAATTAAGGGGAATACATGCAAAATCTCCACAGTTGGTTAGTTCTCATCAAATGCAAAAGCTTCTTCATAAAGGGGTTAATAAATTTGTTGCTAGGTTATGCTCCATAGAAGTTCAACCATCGAAGATCTCTACACATATTGATATCTAATAGATTATTGATGACCACTCAACCATTTTTGATATAATGCCAAAAGTAATACCACCAATTCAAGACCATGATCATTCCATTCAACTTCTTCCAGGTAGTTAAAAACCCAACATTTTCCCTTATAGATACCCATATACCCAGATTACCAATTTATATGCAATAGGCTCAAAATAAATTGAAAAAATGGTACACGATATGTTGGAGGATAGTACCATCAGGCATAGCCAAAGCACATTTTCATCCCCAATAATCATGGTTTGTAAGAAGGAAGAGACTTGGAGAATGTGCCCAGATTATAAATAACTAAAAAAATGTGCCATAAATGATAAGTTCCCTATCCTAGTAATTGATGATTTGTTGGATGAGTTACATGGTGATGTTTACTTTATAAAATTAGATCTTTGTTCAGGATACCATCAAACTTAGATCCAGAATGAGGATATCCATAAGATAACTTTTAGAACTCATGAAGGACATTATGAATTTTTGGTAATGCCTTTTGGTCTCACCAATGCCCCATCAACATTTCAGAGTCTGATGAACACTATTTTTAGCCTTTTTTATGAAAATTTGTGTTTTTATTTTTTGATGACATTCTCATATATATTAAAACATGGGAAGAATGCTTGAAACATGTGAAAAAGGTTTTGGTCACTCTAGAAAATCATAAACTTTATGCAAAACCTTTTAAATGTTCATTTGGATTAACATATGTGGAATACTTGTGTCACTTTATTTCACATGAAGGAGTCAAGGTAGACCCTCAAAAAATCAAAGCTATGATTGAGTGGCAAGTGCCAAAATCTATCAAATACCTCTACAGGTTACGATCGTCACTTTGTGAAGAGTTATGGTAGCATCTCAACCCCACTTACAACATTGTTAAAAAATGACTCTTTCCATTGGAATGAAACAACCACCAAGGCCTTTGAGAAAATGAAAGCGACCATATGCACTACTCTAATTTTATCTAACCTATATTTTTTAAAGACTTTCATTATTGAATGTGATGCATTAGGATCTGGAGTTGGGGAAGTACTCATGTAGGAAGGTAAACCACTGGCATTTGAGAGTCATCAACTCAAGGGTAAGAATCTCTTAAATCCAAACTATGAGAAGGGATTGATGGCCATACTTCATACAGTCAGACAATGGTGACCTTATCTAATGGGTAGACATTTTAAGGTAAAGACTGATCATGATAGTCTCAAATATTTTTTAGAATGATAATTGTCTTCTAAAGAACAACAAAAATGGGTGACTAAAATGTTAGGGTATGACTTTGAAATAATTTGCAAGAAAGATAAATATAATGTGGTTGTTGATGCACTATCTAAGAAGGTTGAATCCATTGAGGCATTGTTGTGTTCCATGACTATTTGGAAGGTTGATTGGGTGGAATAGGCTACATTTGAATGGGAAAATGATGTGAATACTCACACTTTAATTCACAGTCTCCAACATAACTCTAGTGCCTCAAAGAAATTTGCATGGAAAGGGAATGTCTTATGGTATAAAGATCAGTTACACCTATGCAAAAATTCTTCCCTAAACAACAATATCCTTGTTGAGCTTCATTCATCTCCCATAAGAGGGCATTCAGGTTTTTTGAAAACTTATCATCAAGTTAAAAAGGATTTCTTTTGGGAAGGATTCAAAGGGGATGTCCAAAAATTTGTTGTTGAATGCTTAGTATGCCAATAAAACAAGGGAGAAATAATTAATTTGTAAGGTCTTCTCCAACCTTTATCCATTCTGAGTCAGTGGAGGGAGGAGGTGTCTATGTATTTCATCATTGGTTTGCCTAGGTCAGAAGATAAAAATCTCATCATGGTGATAGTATATAGACTCACAAAATATGTTAATTTTTGTGCCTTATCACAACCCTTTATAGCCAGTATTGTAGCTACTTCTTTTTTGCATACAGTTCAAAAGGTACATGAGACTCCCAAGATCATAGTGAGTGATCATGATCCAATTTTTACCAAGAATTTATGGACTAATTTATTTTCATGTTTGGGTACTAAATTAACTCATAGTTCATCCTATCATCCTCAATATGATGGGAAAACTAAGGTGTTAAATAAATGTCTATAAGCTTATCTTCATTATTTTGCATCGAATAAACAAGAAAAATGGGTCAATGATTACCACTAGTTGAATGGTGGTATAACACTTCATTCCATGTCTCTTCAAAAATGTCTCCATTTATGGCACTATATGGGTACCAACCTCCTTCCCTCACCTCAACATTGCAAATCCAAACCAAAGTGTATTCTGTGGAAGAGCACATTCACCACCAACAAGAATTTCTCACTAGTCTCAGAGAGAATTTAGCCATGGCACAAAATCGCATGAAATAAGAAGCTGATCAACATCGTAGTGAGTGGACTTTTGAAGTAGGTGATTAGGTATTTGTTCATCTCCAACCATATAAGTAATTGTATTTAAAGCATTAGAAAAAGGATAAAAAACTATCTCCTATGTATTATGGTCCTTATCAAATCCTACAAAAGATTGGTGGTGTCACCTATAAGTTGGAGCTTCCCCATTCTACTTGCATTCATCCAATCTTTCATGTTTCTTAATTGAAGAAGGTAATTGGCCAAACCATCTTTGTATAGACTGAGTTACCCATACTAGATGAGGAAGGTCACGTCATACTTAAACCTGAGAAAATTCTTGATACACATACTAAATGGCTTTGGACCAGAGAGATGAAGGAGTGTTTGGTCAAATGGAAGAGTTTTCCTTATGAGGATGCCACATGGGAGGATACCACATTTTTGAAGAAACGTTCAGAGTTGTTCAACCTTGAGGGTAATGTTGTTTTGAAGGAAGGGGGCATGTTAAGCTCTTAAGATATGGCATACTCTTCATTTCTAATTACATTCCTTGGTTAATTATTGTGTTTGGTCAATTTATTAAGATGTAAGGGTGGGATGAATGGGTGTTACTCTCCCCATTGACTCTCTATATATGGATGAGTGTGTCTTACTCCAATCATCATATTTGTGAATTATATCTTATTGTAAGGATTTGGAGGTCACCCCATCGAAGTGGATTAAATATATTCTACTATGTTTCAGTGATCTTGTGATTTATTGCTTAAATTCTAAAGAAAGTTTATTACAAAAACCCAAGCCTTGATGGTTTGTATTATTTATAGATGAGATAGGTTGAGCCAAGACTCTCTCATTTTTACCCAAACCTTGTCCTTTGCACCCATATTTGAGCAAATGTCATGAACCAAAATTAGGATTATAGGATTACGGTGTGAGATGATCCATTTGTTGGATGATTGCACAATGTTTAAAGGGATTAGTATCCATTAGATAGGTATTAACAAATACTTGATTGAATTTTAAACATGCATGCAAAATAAAAGGAACTATATAAATATCATGTATCCAAGGCAACCCCAAAATAATGTTATAGTTCAAATCATTTGGTATAACTTGGCATAAAGTAGGTAATGTATGAGGACCCACGATAGTATTCAATATTATTTGTCCCAATACTTATTGTGAAATATTATCAAATATCTTCATGCTCATATTAAATGTTTCTAAATTTGAAGGTTTGATGCCAATCAAGGAGAGAAAAGCTATGTTTCAAATGTTGAGCCTTGAATTATTGTCCACAAAAACTCATTTTAATAAATTATTACAAATACACACTTAGATGTAGAGTGGAAAATAATTGTTTATAATATGCTGATGTGGTAAATCCTCCTTTTCAAAGGATATATTATGCTCAGTCCATTTAATGTAATTTAAAACATAAGACACATATGGTGGTTTTACAATGTAAGGTAGTATGGTCATATACAATGCATCTAAAAGGACATCCTTGTAATGGGATGGATGAAGTGGGAAGTCCAAGAGTGAGTTTTTAGTAGTAATATCCTTGGATTGGGTGGTAACATGGCATGGGTAGAATGGTTGTTTTATGCACTCCCTTTGATGCTTTGTAGTAACATGTAAAAGCTCACTATAAACACTGGAACAAGAAGGGGTATGCTGAAATGAAGTGAATTTGTAATAAGCATATTTAGAACCCCTTATAGATTGAATCGATTTAATAATGCACGAGGCATAACAAGTAATAGACACTATAAGGTATTGCAACATGAAATAATTAATAAAGATATCGATAATAAACATGATTTTAGGGAAAAAACTTTGATTCATTATAAATTTTAAATTTTCTTTTTGAAAAATTAGAAATGAAAATTTTGTTCAAAAAAAGGGAAACCCTAAAACATCTAGGGTTTTGAGATCAAAGATAGGGTTCACCAAATATTTAACCTTAAATTGGATATGGATCTTATTGAGATAGATATGGTTGAAAATATAAAAATAAATAAACACAAGGGTGACAAACATATCTATAATAGGCCAATTAATGACAAAACTCAGATAAAACATGTACTAAATTTATTATACTTAGATATGTGCAGATGCTAGTTTCATACACCCTTGTGTATTAACTTGGTGTGTTGTCACATTATTATGTTATTTCTAACATAATTTCCCCCCTTTTGTAATTATTTAAAATAATTACATTCACCCCACCTTTTTACTTTTACCACATATGTTAATTTGATTTAATTACTATGGTTAAATAGTAATTAACTTCTCGTTTACCATTTAACCATAAAATCTTAAAATTAAATAAAAACAAATGTATTTAATACCCCAAACAACCCTCCCAACAACCTATCCCATTTTAAAAACAACTTAACAAACTGATAAATTGTTTTAACCATCCTTTATCTCGTAAGCAACCTGTTGGAATGACATTTGGTTCAATGTCACGGATTTTCAGCTGATCATGTCGATCCTCTGTGATCAATGTCGATTCTCCCAGATTGACATCAATCCATAAATATACAACAAACCTCCATTTCTTAGGAGGAATGAACGTGAAAGGAAAGAACCTATTTTTGATCACAAAATTCTATCCAAACCAGTCTTAAATCTGCATATAGACATTACCAACATCTTGCCACTTTGAAGAACACTTGATTGGTGACATTATCAGGTGATTTTTGAAGGCCATCTACCTTATTTTGGCATCACTTTATCTACACATCTTCAACCATCCAAGGTCAGTATTCTTTTCATATATAAGTTTTATTTATCTTTTGCATCTCTATGTTTTTATTTACATTCAGTTTTGGTTGTTTTTATCAATTTTCTAGGCCATCATTATAGTCTATTTTATAGTTCAATACTTTTACATAGAATCGACATCAATTCATCTGAATCGATGTCGATCTTGTAGAATCAACGTCGATCTTGTAGGATCATCATCGATCCCTATTAAACTATAAAAATAGCCTTAAACAGTCTATTTTTACATCTTTAGTATCCGTTAAATCTGCATTTTGGTTTACTAAAAATTTATCTTTTCATGTAGATGACCCTACCTAGATTAGTACATGTTTTTGTTAGCATCTTTGATCTTCCCATAGTCCCTCAACCTCTATTTTTCAATCAGAGTGACATTTAATTTGAGCTAGAACTTTACACTGTGGCTTTTATACGTAACTTTGAATACATTAATGGATAATTAGCTATAATTCAAGAAGACGTTGATATTGCAACTGAATTTTGGGATAATTACTTTGATCAAATCAATCTTGCTATAGATTAAGTTATATTTGGCATTGTCTATTTTCATCCTATCCATATTTATCTTTGTAATTTCATGTTTATTTGTAAACTTTCATATTAAACATGGGCTGACATCCATCTAAGGAAGCGTATAACTTCTTGGGACTGATTCCTTACCAGGCAACCCACTTATTTTTTTGTTAATCCATTTTTTTGTGAGTTAATCTAATTTGTAGGTGATTCCGCCCTAGCCAAATAGGAGTTCCCACAAAGCTTAATCAATGGTGCAAAACCAACCTTCATGATTAGGTAACTCCAAACCTTGCATTTACTTTATTTTTAGTAGTTGATTAAATCACATTGAAAAAAGAAAAAAAAAATATTAAAACATTTTGGCACACTCGGTGGGACTAAAGGTCTCATTTTTCTTTGTTGAATTCAAAATCATTGAATTTGCTCTCTTTCCCTTTCTTTGTGAGCATTCATCCAAAGATAAAATTAGGACTGCATTTTATTTCCCTTTCCTAAAAAGTTGAAATAAATTGCATTCATCTTTCTTGTTTAAATTATTTCACATAGAATAATCTAGGCAGAAATCTATCATAGTCATCACTTTATCCACACACAAACCAAATCACAATATCAATTAACACATCTAAACACCTGACATAAGGAAATCAATAGGGATTTCATCACCTTACAACAACCTTTTTCCTGGTGATCCTATTTGGATTTCACCACTAAGGGGAGGACCAACTGAGTTCTCTGACTGAGTATAATCTTTGGACCATTGGTATATTCTAGCTAAGTACCTGCACTGGCTGTGGGATTGTGATGTGAGGGGAGCAAGCCCCAAGTATCAAGCCATGTACCAATACTAGTACATATTTCCTTGAGCACCAAAATAAAATACTTGAAACCGTCCTTAGATTACCATTTATTATGACCTTCGTTAACCTTTTTCATTTTTTTCTCACATCTTAAAGTTTAAAAAAAAAACTTTTTGGAATGACTTTAGTGTGTGTCTTTCATCCATAATTAAAATGAGATAATTTAAAAATATTTTTTTATTTTATTTTTTTATTTTTGCTTTTATTTTTTATCTCATGGTTTTGACTAGACAACAATAAAAAAGGAAGTCGAAGAAGGTGTTACATCTTTTCCAATGGAACGTATACCTAGTCCCACCTCTTCCCCTGAGTCCTTTGAGAATCCTATGTTCCCACAATATTATCCTCAAGGAGATCCTTCCTTTACAAAAATACTAGACAATAATCCTATTGCTCTCAATTAGTACCTTCAAAATTGAGTCATTCATATTTATCCTTCCCCCCATACCCAAGACTTTCCACATGTGTATGGGATGCCTTTCGAGGGAACTAAGAGAAATGGAGAATTTACCACTACCATGGTAAGATTTTCCATCCAATTTCTTACATCTGGCTCTAATGCTCAAATAAAGCAACCTTTAGAGAACTCACCATTCATAATATCTACTAGTTCTCTAACCCTCGTTACTCAGATTCAAAATACCACTCAGCCTATATCCACTATACCTCCCTGAATGTTAGTGGTGTTAGTCCCTGTAATTCTCCCACCCATTAGAATGAATTTAGCATACAATTCATATCAAATCACTCACATATAGAAAATTCCTCACATGCAACAAATCCCTCACACACAACAAATCCCTTATACCCAACCTTTCCAGCTATATGTCTCCTCGATTGCCCAATACGTGGCTTCGTCACAACCAGTGATAACCACTTACTTACAATCCTTCCCATAGTGAAATATTTTGCTATAAGTCCCATAATAAATAGTGGCATCTCAACCTATTATGTCTAATACAATAGGTTACCTTCCCTCACAACCTATGTCTACCTCTTTACCAAGTTATCAACCCCTTCAAAAAAATGTCTTAGGAAATGTGCCTCAGGATAATACTCAAATAGACCTCATAAACATCCTTATGAATAAGATGGCTAGTTTGGAAGCCTCCACCTTTGGACATAATACAATGATCATATATGAGCAAATTTGTAATGAGCCAATCCATCCCTCTGTCCCTATTTGATCATATCCCTTGCAATGGGAGCTTCCTAAGTTTACTAAATTCCAAAACAAAAAATATCCCCAACAACACTGTAGAGCCTTTCGACACACATGTTATCTTATCGCATATGATGATGCCCTCCTACTTAGAACATTTACCATATCGTTAGCAAGATCTACATTGGATTGGTATAATTCCATTCCCCAACATTCTCTCTTTTCATTTATGTAGTTGGCCCAAATTTTCTTGGAACACTTCTTGATCAATATTGCTCAAAAAGTGACTATCATGGATCTTTTCGCTATTAGACAGTTTGATGATGAATCCATATCAGACTTTGTGGCTCGTGGTGTAACTTAATCAACCAACTAACCTTTTCCTTGCCACAAATATAATCAATTGAATTGTTTTCCCATTCTTGTGCAAAACATATGTCATCCATGTTACAAATTCAAACTTTTAAGACTTTTGATGAAGCCTTTACCATGGCCTGTAAGCTTGAACTTCGTGGCATTGAAGAGGGAAAAGTTAAGTTAGATAATAAAAACTTTAAATCTAACCCCTCAAAAAGTAATAGCAATAATCCTAAACCAAAAGGGGCAGCAAATGCAGTTATTATAAAAACTTCTTCCCCTCTAACATCCAACCAATCAAGGTCCTCCACTCCTCAAACACAACAACCTAGGGGCCTTACTCATTTCCCCCCTAAGAAATATACCCCTATTGGAGAGCCTTATACTTTGGTATTAGATAAACTCCTACAAGCAAAAGTTATTGAACTCCCTCCAATTAGACCAATCGATGATACACATCCTAAACCCAATTGGTATAAAGAAGATGAGTTTTATGCTTATCACAGGGCAATAAGACATGATATAGAACAATGCCAATCCTTTAAATGATTGATATAAAACCTCATTGACAAGGGGGACCTTTAGTTGGACACTCCAAATGTTCCTCCTAACCAATCTTTAGATATTTTCAAATAGCCATTTCCATACCATCCATCCACATCAAACACAATCCAAGCTAACCCTGGAGATATACAAAATCAAGCTACTCATATGATTGATACAATCTATGATCCATTATTAACTAAATAATCTCTAAAGGAACCTTCAATCTTAGATCTCCTTACGGGAGATGATTTTGATGAGTCAACTTGAGATCATTGAAACTAGTCCCAAAATCCCTGTAGAGCTCCCTGATCTTATTACATGGGATCATTCGTGTGAACCATCCCCTTCACCGTCTTACAGTGAACCTCCTAAAAGGGAAAATGAAACTACTCCTCAAGATGCCACATATAAACATATTGATACTTCTAGAGTTAAACATCCAAATCCTCTGAACCATCCTCTATCACAACACCTCCTTACCCCAAAAATACTAAAGGAAAGGGTAAAGATATTATCATTGATAGCTAGGACAATTATCTTGGTATTCCACCAAAGAAATCCTTAGCTCATCCTCACATTAAAGTCAATCTTTTTCAAACATCAAAAGTCAAAAACCTTAGTCTAAGTCCTCCCTGTTTTCTTAATACATGAAAGAACAAAGGATCTATCCCTTTTGTATCATCCCCACCATCTGTTTTAAGTCCTAATCCATCTTCTATCCCTATCATAGGTCCATCAAATCAAATACATGGGAAAATACAAAATCCCCCTCCATTGTTAAGTACACCTTAATCTCGATATCCACCTTTGTTCGTTAAGGGACCATTAGAGAAATCTAAAGGAAAAGAGCTTAAAACTGTCCCTCCTATAAAGGCTAAGTGACAAAACCAAACGAGTAATACTTTGTCAAAAGACCCTGTTATCAAAACCCTTGTAAAACCATAATATGATGCTTTAAAAGGATCTTAAAACAATTATTAGATTCATCCCTCATTATGCTACCACCTATAAGGTCTATTAACCTTCATCCTTAAATATGTGCCTAGTATAGAAATCGAGAAATATGTGCATATCATAGAGTACTTGGACATGATATGAAAAATTGTAAAGCCCTTAAGGCCATAATCCAATAGTTAGTCTAGGATGATGACCTCTTAATTGACAATCTAAATGATCAAACTCCTAAATAAAAGGTCACTATTCCATCCATTCCACCCATCCATAATCTTGGTAGTCCCATAAGTGATAAGGAGTCAGTAGCCTTTTCAGATCCACCTTTTTTACATATTGATGCCATACATGCAACTACCTGTTCTCAAAACTAAAATCCCAATAAAGCTAATATTTCAATTATAAGATCCTCTACACCTAATACACCTAAACCTTTTGAACAAAATCCTAAAGTTTCTATTACAGGAACTACCCCAGCTAAAACCAAGGAGTTGGTACAAATATCCATATTAAAACAACTTCACCAAATGCCCATCAAAATGTCATTATATGAGCTTACCAAAAATTCTCCACAACATCAATAGGCAATGATAGAAGCTCTCTAAGCTATTGAGGTCTGACCAGATGAACCTCAACCTTTGTCAGCGTTTATAGGAGCCCTTCAAATTGTCTTGGTTGTTAGTTTTACTAATTCTGAGGTCGCTCCTTTATCACCCAAAGATCAAGATTCCCCATTTTTCATCACAACTCAAATAAATCAAGCACAAATTAAAAGAGTTATGATTGATAATGGGGCTAGTATTAATATTATTTCTTCACACACCTTCCAACAGCTACAACTACTAGAAACCATTATTTCCCAATCCTTAGCAATTCTCTATACATTCAATGACATGTTAGCACCCACAGTAGGAATATTAATCCTTCACATTTTCATAGGTTCTCACACTCTCCATGAGCTCTTTTATGTTATAGAAGGAACATTCCAATATAACATTTTGTTAGGATGCCAATGGATTTGTGCGATGCGATGTATACCCTCCACAGTCCATCAATGCCTTAAAAATGAACATGAAGGCTAGGTACACATCATCCCTATTAATCCTCATCTCTTTAAATGATGCAACTTCACCTTTCAGCCAAGTGATGTCATAATAACCTCACCTGATATAATTCCATCATCTTTTAATCAAGCCTTGACTATGTTAGTGTAGGTTTTTATTTTTCCCTATTATTTAATTAGGGAATATTATATATTTGTGCATACATGGAGTTTTCCTACATTCGTGGGATAGGCTAGCTTATGTGGAGATGCGTGTCATAAATGTGTCATAGGTGTCATAAGTAACTCATTTGACTGGCTATTCCAGGTATGGGAATTACTTCTCTATTCTTAACACCTTGTCACCACCTTTCATGGAGGAGTTACAGTCTATTCTTGGGGTGCTTTGACCACATTTTGTGGAGGAGTTACTTACATGCTCTCCTATATGTATTATTCACTTTGGCCATCTTAAGTGAATCGAATATTGGGTTTTGCTCCTATTTGTCTTTTGCAAATTATCTCTTTCAGTGTTTTCACTTTGATTTAGCTTCTTTTTGGTGCGCACCAGCTTCGTCTCATGTGATCACTTGACCATTGCATTCGCGTTATTCGGACCTTGGCAACAACTCCGATATGGTATCAGAGCCACCCCGGTAATCGTGTGTCTGGTTATGCTATTAGTTTATTTTAAAAACGTGAGGAGTGGCGTTCTCTTTATGTTTTTTTTCTTATTTCCAAATCTGATCTGAAAAAGCCTTTCAATATCATTTCTTGTGTTGCATTTATCTTTCCTGTGGACTGCCTTTGTGGTATTGTTTTTTGTTGGTTTGGTTGTGGTTCTCGTTATTTGTCAAGACGAATCCATTTGTTGGTTACCAAGGAGGTTTCAACGGCTCATTTGCAGAGTTTCTCAGCGATGTGAAGGATCTCCATGGCTCTTCCAACATCCTGCAGACTAATAGAAAAATCAGATCACGTTTTTTGCTCTTTGGTGGAAGTTGGCGCCCCATAATTTCTGTTTCAGCCCTGAAATGGAGTAAAAAGGCACTTTGACCAGTTGCAAACCCTTGGAGAGAGTTTTTTTGGCCTCTACATGCAGCGTCAGATCTGTGGGACGCATTTTTTAAGGCTCTGACTGAAAAAACGTCCCTTCAGCGACGTTTTTGCATCGGGGGTCATTAAAACCCTGTGTGTTCTCAATCTGCAAGTCTCTAGTAGCTGCTCACAACCTTCCTCAACCTCCTATCAAACGCCCTGATTCATCTTAGCCCTGCATTTCTCCTTTGGCAGTGCCCAATATCAGAAAAACTGCCAGCAAAAGAAGTTAGGGTTTGGGCGCTTCATTTTTGGCGCTTCTCTTTGGTGGGCCCACTTCAAATCCAACGCAATTTGACTTTATGCTATTTATTTCTCATTTGAATTATCTTTATATTCTAAGATCAGATTTTATAATTTTATGAATTAAGTTATTTTTGAGAAAATAGCATTGAAGGCAATTTAAAGTTTTAAAAAAAATTGTATCTTCGCTTGATGAAGACGAAGTTGAGGCCTGGATTGGCAGTGCGCTGAATCCCCCTCAAAAGACTAAACCACTTCATTCTTCGCTCCGTGCCAAGTCCAACGAGTGGTTGGAAGACCACTTTCTCTCCTAAAACAGGGTTTTTTTAATGTTTTAGTGCTATTTTTTTGCAAAATTGCTAGTTTACGGGAAATTAAAACTTTAAAATCTTGCAAATGGTAGCTCGAATTCGAGTGACATATTTTTCAAAAGTGCTTAGTTTTTAATTTTCCACAACTTAAGCTAGATAATTGTCAAAAAAGCACTACTTTATAAAGTGCCAAAAATTTGGGTCTCTCGAGACGCATTTTCGGCTGAGTCCGACGTCTTGTTTGCTTAAAGTCTTGCATTGATTGTTCTAAGATGCATTCTTGGCTGAGCCTGACGTCTTTTGAGTATGCACTTGCATATTTGGGGGGGGCTCAACATTTCGGGGGGGGGTGTGATTGCTTTTAGGCACTTGCAGTCTTTGCTTTCATTCTCATTTTTGCATAATTTCACAACTTGCAATCAACACAACTTCACCTAAATTCAGCTTAAAATGGATATTTTTCAACTTAAACTCCTAACACCCTTCAACTATCATGAATGGAAGGTTAAAATGTCAATCATTCTTAGAAGTAAAGGGTTGTATAGGATCACCATGTGTATTGAAGTAGAACCCAACACTGATGCTGAAAAGGTCAAGTGGTACAACCGTAGTGATGAAGCCTATGGATTACTGAGCTTGTCTGTGTCTGCAGAACTTCTCTTCCATTTAGAAACCTTTAAGACTCCCAAAGACATATGAGACACCCTAGAAACCTTATTTGGGAAGCTTGATGAGATGAGAGGTCATGAGCTCGAAAACGAACTCATAAGTCTAAATCCTAGCAACTTTGACACCCTGCAGGACTTTTTCACTAAGTTTAAGGCCCTTAGATTGCAATTGAAAGAATGCAGGATAGAGAAGAAAGATGATCAACTCATCCTTTCTATTCTCGCAAAGTTAGGTCCAAGCTATTCAGTCTTTGTCTCCAATTTCCATGCCACAAAAAGTGCCCTTGGCGCTACATGGAAAATGCCTTCTTTAGATTCATTCATTGCCGACTTGACTACGGAGCAAGATAAACTAATCCAAATGGGCACAATGAAGTCTACTCAACCCTAAGCTTTGATAGCTGGAAATGGTAAGGATAAGACTTCAACAAAGGAGAAGAAGAAAAAGAACAAGGACCAGGAGAAGAAGAAAGAAAACAACAATCCTACCAAAAACAACACTAAGTCTTCCTCCTCCAATGCTAAACCTAAGAAGGAGAAGGTTAAGTGTGCCTATTGTAAGAAGATAGGGCATGATGAACACAAATGCATGAAGAAACAAATAGATCACCTAACTCATCTTCTAGAGAAGCACAACATAGGTGTTCCTGAGTCCATCAAGCAGAATTCATCTATCCGAGATTCTACTAAGGCAAAAGGCAAGGGTAAGGAGAAAGAAAAGGGCAAGGCCCTTGTAGCTACAACAGCTTCTACATCTTCATGGGTCATTGACTCGGGTACTTCTCACCACATGGGCTCTTCCGTAATTGAGTTTTCATCTTTAGAGCCTTGTAACATGACTTCAATTGGTTTGGGTGATGACACATCAGTTTTCATTGCAGGGAGAGGGTCAGTTGAAATGGAAGGAGGAACATTCAATAATGTTCTAAGTGTTCCTTCTCTTTCAACCAATCTCCTATCAGTATACCAAATCATTCACATTGGTCGGGGCATGAGAGTTGAGTTTTCACCATATTCAGTGGCTATCAGGGAGTTGCATAGTGATACTACAGTGGCAGTGGGTAGGGCAGATCACCAAGCAAGGTTATACACCTCACATTTTGCACTAGATTCTTCTCCAACAACATTGTAGACTCATTCAAATGAAGTTAGCAAATTATGGCATGAGCGGTTTGGCCACCTTAACTACCGTTACCTTGAGCAACTTTACAAACATGACATGGTCATTGGCTTGCCTCGTGTCCAATTCTCAAAAGGACTTTGCAAGGGGTGCTCCCTTGGGAAGCATCTCGAAGAAAAATTTGACAAAGGCAAAGCTTTGAGGGCTTCACAACCTTTGGAGTTAGTCCACAGTGATGTATCGGGACCTTCTCCCAAACCATCTTTCACAAGGGCCAAGTACATCCTCACTTTCATTGATGATTTCTTTAGGTACACTTGGATATATTTTCTCAAACAAAAGTCTGAAGTGTTTGAAAATTTTCTAGACTTCAAGACTCTTGTTGAGAAACAGAGTGAGAAATCCATCAAGGTTCTTCAAACTGATAATGGAGGGGAGTATGTCAGCAACAGGTTTGAGCAGTTTTGCACCACAGAGGGGATTGATTGGCAGCGCACAGTCACTTACAGTCCCTCACAGAATGGGGCTGCAGAAGGCAAAAATAGGTTCTTGAAAGAGATGGGTAGCTATGTGATTCACTCCAAATCCTTAGCACACAATATTGGGCCGAAGCCATCAATTGTGCTTGCTATATTCAAAACAGGATTCCTCACAAAGCTTTAAAATGGATAACACCCTTTGAAGCTTGGCATAAAAGGAAACCTGATGTTGAGCACCTTAGGGTTTTTAGATCCCCAACCATGGCCCGCATACTAAAGAAGAAACGCAAAGATATGGAACGTTAGTCCAAGACTTGCATCTTTGTAGGATATTCGGATGGTGTTAAGGGGTATTGCCTTCTAGATCCGACCACTCATGAGTTGTTCATTGAGAGAAGTGTCCACTTTTAGGAGAGTCCTAGAGACTCAACACTTGGCACTTCTTCTCTCTCATCAGATCTACTTCTTCATGATGATTCTTCAGATTCAGATCAACCACAGCAGGGTCCTGAGCCAGAGACATCTTCTTCTTCTTTGAGTTCAGACAATGAGGACAGTGATGTGAGTCATTCACCTCTAGTTAGTTAGAGGATGAGGAGTTAGCACCTGACTCACCCACTTTCGGGTCACTTTGGACCAGACAGACACTTGAGAGTGCTAGCACTTGGGTAGGAGATCCCGTAGATGACAGACGTACTAGGGGGGATTTTTAGAGAGATCCACATGCCTTCTTTGCCTCAGTTTTAGATCCACAGACTTTTCGACAGGCATCGGGGGTACCTGAGTGGGATAATGCTATGGAGGAAGAATATTCTTCCTTAATTAAAAATCACACTTGGGACTTGACTTCACTTCCTAAGGGAAGAAAGATGGTTTGATGTAGGTGGATATATCAGACCAAGTTTGTAGCAGATGGGTCGGTTGATAAGTACAAGGCGTGATTGGTCGCCAAGGGTTTCTCACAGGTGGCAGGCATTGACTACTCAGAGACCTTTGCACCCATTGCAAAGATGACTTCTATCCGACTCACCTTGGCTATTGCCACAACACATGGTTGGGATGTGCACCAGATGGATGTGAAGAGTGCCTTTCTTCACGGAGACCTAGAGAAGGAGATCTACATGGAGTAGCCACCAGGATTTGTTCAAGATTCTTCCTTAGTATGCAGACTTAGGAAATCTATCTATGGCCTCAAATAGGCCCCTCGGGCTTGGTATGCCAAGATGGATTCCTTCCTTCTCACAGCGGGTTTCACTAGGTGCCATTCTGACCCCAATGTCTACTTCTTGCGGCAGGATGATTCACTCCTGATTTTGGTTCTATATGTTGATGACCTTTTGATCATCAGGAGTTCTTCATCAGCAATTACAATGGTGAAGGCATCTCTCCAAGATATATTTGACATGATAGACTTGGGTTTGTTGCACTACTTCCTTGGCATTGAGATCTCAAGTGAGATTCAGGGATTTCTCTTGCACAGTCTAAGTATGCTCTTGACTTATTGGCTCAGTTTCACATGGCTGATTGCAAGCCATCTCTGACTCCCTTTCTATCAGGAGTTAAGCTTGAGGCTGACTGTTCTTCACCATTGGTTGATGCCACTCGGTATCGACAACTTATTGGTAGTCTCATCTACTTGACTCACACCAGGCCCGACATATCATATGCAGTGGGACTTATCTCCAGATTTATGTAGGAACCTCATGAGTTGCATTGGAGAGCAGCTAAGAGGATCTTGCATTACATACAAGGTTCACATAGATATGGGATTCATTACATATTTGGCATAGAGGCTGACTTGATTGGGTATATAGATTCAGACTGGGCTAGTGATTCACAGACTCGCAAGTCCACTTTTGGTTATAGTTTCTCTCTATGTTTTGGTCTTATTAGTTGGTCTAGTGAGAAGCAGAATGCTATTTCTATATCGTCCACAGAGGCAGAGTACAGGGGAGCTGTTAATGCAGCTACTGAGGCTATTTGGCTTCAAGGGATACTTTATGAGTTTGGCATTCCTATCAAGCAACCCACCATCATTTATTGTGACAACTAGAGTATCATTCAGATTTGCAAGAATCTGGTTCAACACCAGTAGACCAAGCACATAGAGATTCACATGCATTTCATTCGGGAGCTTATTCATAGTCAGGTCATTGACTTGATATTTTGCCAGTCTTTAGAGCAGGTTGCAAACATCTTCACCAAACTTTTCATCGAGAGCAAGTTCATTCATCTACGAGTTCTTCTTGGGGTGCGGTCCACATCTACAATAACATCATCTTCGGGGGGGGGGGGCCTCTAGCCTCTTCATTTCTTTTATGTCTCTCTTTTGGGGGGGAGTTTTTTCCTACGGGTTTTCTCCTTTTCTCTATCTTATGGGAGATTGCATTTGTACATGGGTACCTCATGAGGCCTAGTTGTTGGGACCCATTTTATATTTCCACACTACCCACCTAAGCTGCGCTTATGGGGGGGGTGTTAGTGTAGGTTTTTATTTTTCCCTATTATTTAATTAGGGAATGTTATATATTTGTGCGTACATGGAGTTTTCCTACATTCATGGGATAGGCTAGCTTATGTGGAGATGTGTGTCATAAATGTGTGATAGGTGTCATAAGAATGCCATAAGTAACTCCTTTGATCAGCTATTCTGGGTATGGGAGTTACTTCTCTATTGTTAGCATCTTGTCACCACCTTTCATGGAGGAGTTACAGTCTATTCTTGGGGTGCTTTGACCACCTTTTGTGGAGGAATTACTTACGTGCTCTCTTATATGTATTCTTCACTTTGGCCATCTTAAGTGAATCAAATATTGGGTTTTACTCCTATTTGTCTTTTTCAAATTATCTCTTTCAGTGTTTTCGATTTGCTTTAGCTTCTTTGTGGTGTGCACCAGCTTCGTCTCATGTGATCACTTGACCATTGCATTCACGTTATTCAGACCCTAGCAACAACTCCGATAGACTAGCACTACTATCCCTACTTCAAAATTACCTACTCCAGAGTCCATTAACTCCTTGATGCAATACATTTCAATGGGATAATACCAGTTATTAACCCTTAATACCTTACTCACTCTTAGAGAATATGGATATCTTTATAAGCAACCCATGTATTCGGCCAACCTAGGTGAGCTCATTCCTTTTGGACCGCCTTTCTTATGTAATCAATATATTATGGGATCGATCAAACTACCTCAGAACCTGATGATAATACTTGTGCTAAAACATTTACATATAATTTCTCCTTTCTTAGTAATCCCTAGTTTATGCAAACCTATCTTTATCACTGCACTTGGAAAGGTTTTGGCATGGGTAGATATGAGCAGGGTCCCCATGATGTCACATCAGGAGATTTTAGAAAAACATATGAAAATCATGGCTTAGGTTTTAAGAAAGATTCTAAATATGCCCCCAAACCTATTCTTCTACCATCTTTGGAAGAAGAACCATCTTCCTCATCCGACACCTCTTCCTCGACTAATGATACCATATCCGTCCCTTCTGACTTTTTTTTAGTCAATTCGATTTCCATAGATCCCCTTATCTTTCACCATGGTGGTGAGGTCTGAACCATCCCCTTAGCATATCCTAACTTAATAGGGCATGATATGCTAACCATTCCTATTTTTCAATGTCAAGATGATGAGTGAATCTTGACTCATTTAGGCACTGAAAACTCTTATCTACACAATTCTCTTCCATCTAAAATTTCTAGCACATTAAATGAAAGCACTATTGATATTAATATCGAGTCTCAGGAAACTCCAAGGATTATTAAAATTAACAAAGCTTTAGATCCAAAAAAAACCAAGATTTTACCACTTTTATATCAGAGTATAGTAAGGCCTTTGCCTGGTTTTATAGTGATATGCCTGGTATTGATCCCGCAATTATTATCCATATCATCATTACCTTTCTTGATGCTCAGCCAGTGAAGTAAAAACTCTGCAAAATGCATCCTCATGTCACACTCCTAGTAAAAAAGGAACTATAATGCCTTTTATCTACTAATTTTATTCAATCCATTGATTATCCTCAGTGGATGTCCAGCATTGTTCCAGTCACTAAGTCTACAAGGGGACTTGACATCTGTACTAACTTTCATGATCTATATCTTGCCTGTCTAAAAGATGATTTCCCTCTCCTTAACATTGACCAATTAGTGGATTTGATAGTTGGCCATGAAATATTATCCCTTATGGATGGTTTCTTTGGTTACAATCAAATACTTATTGCATTAGAAGATCAACATAAAAATGCATTTATTACTCCTTGGGGGACCTTCTACTATTGTGTTATGCCTTTTGGCATAAAGAACGCAAGGGCCACTTATCAATGGGCCATGACTTATATATTTCATGACATAATCCATAAAATTATCAAAGACTATGTAGATGACCTCCTTGGGAAGTCAAAACTCCAAAAAGATCACTTATCTGTACTTAAGATTATTTTTGATCGTCTACTCCAGTATCATGTGCATCTAAATCCAAAAAAGTGCATTTTTGGCATCTTGAAGGGTAAACTCCTAGGTTTCATTATTTTTATTCATGGAATAAAAGTGGATCCCATTAAAATCAAGGCTATTTTAGAGATGCCTCCTCTATCCAACCTTAAGCAACTTCATAGTTTATAGGTCAAGCTTCAGTCTATTTGTCATTTTATTTCCCAATTCTCCAATTGATGTCAACCTTTCCACCATATATTAAAGAAGGATACTCAGTTTATATGGAATTCTCATTGTCAAGAAGCCTTTAAGGCACTCAAAGAATATCTTTTATCACCCACTATCCTCACTCCACCTAAGGAAGGGCAAGCTTTCTTCCTTTATATCTTAGCTACAAATCATGCTCTAGGTGCTATGCTTACCCATCGAGATGAGCATCACAAAGAGCAAACTATTTATTATATAAGTCATACCCTCATAGAATATGAAACATGTTATCCACATACCTAAAAACTATGCCTAACATTGGTCTTTGTAGCCTCTAAACTTCATCATTACCTACTTAACCATAAGACATACATAATTATGAGTACTGATCCCCTTAAGTTCATGCATTCTAAGCCTTACAAAAATCAATGGATGGCTAGATGGATTATGCTTCTAGCTGCGTTTGATCTAGAATTTCTCTACCAACAATCTGTTAAAGGGCAGATTATTATTGATCAACTGATAGAAGCACCTCTTAGTGATAATCAACCAGTCAATTGTGAATTCCCTGATGAATCTATCACATCCACTCCCAATTAGTCCTATAATATCAAATGACTCTATTCTTTGATGGGTCTAAATGTGAGTGAGGAGGCAACACATGAATTATATTAATCCCCTCTCAAGGTATTCCCATACCTTTGTCATTTAAGTTAGACTTTGATTGCACTAATAATATGGTTGAGTATGAAGCATTGATTATAGGGCTCCAAACTTCCCTTGTATTAGGAGTCAGGTCCATTAATATCTATGGTTATTATAAGCTAGTGGTCAATCAAATTACTGGTTTATATCAATTTAAGAATGATATTCTCCAATGATATAAGATCTTAGCCGATCAACTCGTATCCATTCTTGAAAGTTATGCCATCCAAAATACTCCTAGATCAACTAATAAGTTCGTTGATACTATGGCATCTCTTACCTATTTTATCCCATCCTCATCTGAGGAGTCTAAGTTATTTGTCCTTATCTATCAAGTTAATCAACCTTCCTACATAAGGACTGATCTTCCATCAATCTGTAATATGAAGGAAAACTAGGAGTATCCATGGTATACAAATATATTTATTTATTTGTCTATAGGATTATCTCTTCCCCATCTATCCAAAGGTGCCAAGTGTGTCTTCCAATATAAAGCTGCCCACTACACTATACTAGGGGGTGTTATCTATAAGCATGGATTAGATGGTATTCTTCTTCATTGTATCCAAAATCATGAATATACCCTAGCCATTAGGAAGTCCATGATGGGTCATATGGTGGACACTTTAGTGGCCACACAATCGCTAAAAAGATCTTACATCTAGGTTATTGTTGGCCCACTCTAAATCAAAATTGTTTTGCATACGTTAAGAGGTGTGTAAAATATCAGTAGCATACAAACTTATCCCATGTCCCTAGTAAGGCTTTGCAGGTAGCAAGGGAAATTTGGCTATTCTCCCAGTGGGGGCTTGATCTTATAGGGCAAATCAATCTTAAATCCTCCCAATGTCACAACTTTATTATCACAACTACATAATACTTCATTAAGTGGGTGGAAGATATGATGCTTATCTTGAATAAGGTAGAAAATATTATGGAGTTTATTCATCATCACATTATTTGTCATTTTGGAGTTCCATATAAAATAATAACAGATAATGGAAAATTGTTTAAGAATAAGAAAGTCCAAGCACTATGTGATTCATTTAAAATCAAATTGAGTTTTTCCTCACCTTATTATCCTCAAGCTAATGGTCAAGTAGAAACATCTAATAAAACTCTAGTCAAAATCCTAACCAAATTCATCAATGAAGTTGTAAAAGATTGGCATCTTCGTATCCGTTTCACCTTATGGGCATATCAAACTAGTATTCGAACTTCTACATGTGCTACTCCTTTTTCCCTTGTCTATGGTATGAAAGCTTTGCTTCCATTGGAAGTCCAAATTCCTTATCTTCATATTTCCATTAAAAACATCATTTATGATGAGGATTTTCATCAGGAGAGTTTATCCCAGCTTGAACTCCAAGATGAGCATCGTGTAATAACCCTTGATCACCTTCGTATATATCAAGAATGATTAAAACATGCATATAGTCAACATGTAAAAGAATGAGAATTTAACATTGGAGACCTTGTAATTAAAGAAAATCAACATGTTACTAATATGGAATGAAGTAAAAGAGGTAAATTTTCTCTTAATTGTCTTGGACCATTCATCATAACCCATAAATATGGATCTGGGGCATATCATTTGGCCTCTCTTAATGGTAAACTAAAGCGCGAACCTCTTAATGCATTGCATCTATGTCCTTTCTATAATTAATAGATCTTGACTCATCTTGGTTAGCTTATCTCAAATTACTATCATCTCCCCTATCCTAAATACCAAATCATGATATGAGAATTGTGTGGTTATTCGGTAGTCATTATAACCCCAACCTTGAATATAAATATGCTAGCTCTATTCATAGCATTTTTTCATGGATAAGTTTCACCTATTATGGGAGAAACCCTAGATATTTATTTTCCTTATCCCTTCAAACCCTCTAATTTTCCAAGATAACACCATCACTCCATGTCTTGAATTCACAAAAAATATCTTAAGGTCTCTTTTTATGTCAACCCATATCACTTTTTTTTAGATCCAAAATCAATTAACTAATGAAAAACATAAGTATCAAAATGGGCTAAATAAATAGACTGATCCATTGAAGGACAATTATAACCAAATATATAAAGGTAAAATAACATACTGATCCCTTGAATGGAAGTTGTACAAAAACATAAAAATGTAGACCACTCCCTTGAAGGATTGCTGCCAAGTAGAAAACTTTTTGTTGGTCATTTTTGGCCCACATACCAAAATTTTGTCTATGTGTGAGAAGATGAACATTCAAGCAAAAGTATCAAGTTTAGAACAACTTTGAGCTTCTAGGAGTAGACAACAGATAGCTTCAAGTTCTTGGAAGGAGAAGGCTTCAGGCTTTAACAAGTAAAAGACTTCAAGCTTTCTCTCAAAGACTTTGGGTTTGTCAAGCAAGAAGACTTTGGGTTTGTGAAGGTGCATTACTTATTTCACTTTATAAGTTCCAAGTAATATCTGAAGTAAGTAGTGCCATTTGAGAATCCTGAATTGGTCTTGGCTAGTGCTTTTTGGGTTCTCTCAGCAAGAAGACTTTGGGTTTATGGGGTTGCCTTGCTTAAAAGGTGAAGTAAGTTAAAAGAAGTGAAAATCTTGAAGGAATGAGTAAAATCGATAGTTTTGAAAGGAAAATAATGGAAAATAGTCCATGGAAATCAAAAAATCCAAGGAACATTAAGGTCAATGGTTAGCAAATCCAAAGGGCCAATCAATCAAGGACAAGTGGCACAAGTGCATCCAACAAGCTCAATAGATCAAGGGACATCAAGGACTTCTCCTTTCATCTATAACATGTAAAGTGCTCAAACAGATATTGGACCCATCTAAGTGGAGCAATGAACATGCAAAGACTAACCAAGATAGTCTAGATTGCAGTAAAGAACCTGCCAAGTTTTAAATGCAAGGATAAATTGCTCATGCTTGGTAGGAACATGCAACTACATTTGGTATGGCTTTGTAAGTTCCTAAAGGGATGACTTGAATGTGGGAATGGATTGAGGATATTTGGAGGTGATCTTAGGTGACGCATCTCATGTTCAAAGGAGGATGAAAGCATTATTTAATGACTTCTTCTCTTTCCACGTAGACCTGTCTCTCTTCCCTTATCTATATATACAACCTTTTAAGCCATTTAAAAGGGTTCCCATTTTTTAGATGTTTTTTATCTTCTTGAGAGATGGGACGCTCTTAAAGATATCACAAGATATGCTCAGCTGGTTAGGCTCGACCCTGCGAAGCATTTGCAAGAACCACCTCTTATGCAATAAAGGATTTTTATTTGCCTGTCTCTTATTTTGGACTTGTGTCTATTGAGCTACGTACTATGGCTTTGCATGAAGGAGAGTCTTCCTCATCCATGGTCCTCCTTTTTGACCTTGTTTAATGATTTTTTGATTCTATTTGTAGGTTTGGTTGAGTGTTCTTTCTGCCATTAATGTGAACTTCCAGTGAGTCTTATAACTCCTCTTTATATGGATTCATCGCTTCCCTGAACCTCCATGAAATATTTATGCAACCAGCTTGATCTTAAGGTTGTGTAATCTAGCATTGTCCTCTGTAGAATTAGTGTGGCTTCATGTTTATGGGAGTTTCCCATTTTAAATTGGTGCATCACCTAGTTAGCCTTCTTAAGATCCCTTTTCCCCCTTTTAACTCTTTTCCCCATGAAAGTTTTATTTCAATAGTAGTTTAGGTGATCCACCAAAAGGAACTAGCCTCTTTAAAAATATTAGAGGCTCAACCTCACCATTGGATACCCACATCCTAAGGTTTTTCCCATACTTATAGCTGAAAGTGGGAGAGCCTAAAAAACTCTCCCATAGGGGTGCAATTCCATGCTATAATAGTTTCAGCACGTTTGGTGGGACTACGGTCCAAAGCATTGGAAGGATTTTTGATGTTATCCTACTTATCAACATTTGGAGGCATTCTACAAATATCAATGGTGACTCCAAGTATTTATTAGTTGGTGTGAGCAATCCAAGCGCCTGATCAACATATTTGGTATGTATAATCAGCCATCTTTTGACCAACATACATTTTTCCTACCTTAATAACACACTTATCAATCTAATAATGTTTATGTGTTCCCCCCAAGTGGCCCTTAAATGACCTATCAGCCCTATCATGATCCATCTATACCAATACTTAGGCAAACTTTTGTGAGCCTTAACAAGCATGCACTAGAGTTGTGCTCACGAAAGTGTTATGGCCAAAATGTCCCTACTCACTAGATTCATTATGTGATGGATTCATTATATAAAATAAAAGCAAAATGGGTCCCTATTGAGAGAACAAATTAGAACAACCTCACTGATGACATGATGGATAAATGTAGTTACATTCAGAGCATTGAGGACAAGCTAGAGGGACTTGAGGAACAATAGGGCCGGCCCCACCAACCTTTAGTGCCCATATATACACCACCTCAGCCTTCTTATGTGTCACCCATTCCTCCTCAATTGATCATTTCAAGTGATCCTTCAAATATTTCAAGTTACTCATATGTTCTGCTATCTTTTCCTTCTTTGAAATCTGTTCGAGGGGGCTATCAAAAAAATAAAGTGCCTATTGTGTAAAAACTTTCTATTTGGGTCCAAGACTTCATCCCTTTTTAAGAGCCTTCTTATGTTCCTGACCACTTTAAGGAGAAGCTATTTCAAGAGAACATAGCAAAGCAGATTAGGGAGTTGGAGCTGAAGGCAAGGAAGGAAGAGGAAAGGTAGAATTAGAAGATGAAAGCATAACTGCTACATTTCCCATCTTGGAGCTAAGTTACACAGCTAGGTAAATCCAAGGTCATTCAGCCTCTATCCCTCCCTCCTCAAGAGCCTCTATATTTTCCATCTTGGAAATCCATTCAGAGCAGTGGGCCAAAGGAGGTGGTGATTCCTGAAATCAGATAAGAAGCCTCGTAACCTCCACTCCTTTCCCTTCAAAAGCCTAGAGCCTTTCCTTCTTGGAGAGCCATTCAAAAATTGAAGTTTCAAAAAGAGATGCCGGATGTGGTGATCCAAGAGCCAAGTCAAGAGGAGGAATCAGTGGTTGGAGAAAGTAACAAAGAGATGTTAGCTTAGCTCAATGATCTTTCCCTACAAGAGTTCCAAGACTCTTTCTTCTTCCCTCAAGATCTACCAAAGAAGTTATTCCCTAGCTAGAAAATTACTCTCTCAAGCTACAAGCAAGATGAAAATTTTCACCATCTCACTCTTCGAAGAACCTTTTTTGCAAGGAATAAAAGAGGAGTTTGCAGTCAAGTTTGAGCCATCAAGGGAGGAGAAATCAGGTTTGGACCAACTGTGGCATGGCTTTGACTTTGAGGAATTAGAGCCTAAAGGCAGTACTAATGCCTTCATTCTTAAGAAGGAATGTATTCAAAATGTAGCTAAGAGTAAGGAGGGTTTTGTATGGTCCCAAGAGCTTCCATGTGCTGTGGTTGCAGATGAAGATGATCAAAGTGCAGAGATTGACATAGTCAATTAGTTGGCTGACCATGTTAGAGAGGGCACAAATGATCAAGAGGATCAAGATGAGGTTGAGGAAGCTAACCAATCCCAAGATGAGTTGTCTATTAAAGGTAGTATTTATCTCTTCAATAATGAAGGGGAATGGTCAGATCTGGAGCCATAAAGATATGAGATGCTGGGCATTATATGGATTGATGAACTACCATATGACTCCTTTCAATGCAAGCCAAACACATATGGAGTTGAAGTTAGCATTATCTCAGATGACCAAGAGGATGCTACCTTTTGGGATGACTTAGAGATGTTTTTCTTAGACTTAGACAACAAACCAAGCACCAACTCAAAGGAACCATCACATGTTGTGCTTAATTCAGAACACAAATTTGAGCCATCAAATGTGGAGATTACAAAAGCCCCTATAGTCCAATGTGAACCAAGTTTGGAGGAAATAAACCAATATGTCTACATTGGGGACATGTTCATTCCATTTCCTCCATTAAAGGGCATACCAAAAGGTTTGAACATAAAGCTACTTGGTTCACCAATTCTGGTGTCAGGATTAGGAGCATAATTGATTACCTTGTATAAGTAACTAAACACGGAATTTAACCAGAAGTAATAAGTAACTAGAAACCAGAAACAACACAGAGTTTGAGAGACAATACAATCTTGTATTCAACTCATCCAGAAGGAAATACAATGAAGAAATTACACTCTTCCCACACCTCTTGGGTGTACTAGTAATTCTCCTTCAAGAGTTTCTTCTCTCACAACCAATTACAACCACATCTCAAACACAGAGTTGTACCATCCACCAGTCAGTAACAATACTGCCAATACCAAGTACTTAAAGTAGTCCAAGTAGATCCCCTGATCTTGCACACCTGCAAATCACCCGATCTTACTTACCATGTAGATCTCCCCTGATCTTGCTATACTACAGATCAACCTGGTTTTGCACACCTGCAAACCTAGATCTTACAATTGGAAGGATCTCTTCCTTGTCCTTGATTACAATACAGCCCCATGGGTCTATTATATAGATCCCATGCAAACAATAATTAGACTTTTAATTACAATAATTAGAAATGCAAACTCAAGACTAAAATTAGTCTTTTACATGCAAACAAATTGTCCATCTAAAATAAGACCAATTTTGGAAGTGCATGCAAATGCATGCACACACAGGCTGTCGACATCGGTGCCTCTCTGACCGATGTCGACCGACCCATAACCGACGTTAGTTACTGTGAACACTGAAGATGACTGACGTCGGTTGCGCTGCTGATGTCAATTTTTCTGTAACTCAGCAACCTCCTCCGTGTTTGCATCAGTGAAGCTTTTAGCTCCATAACCTAACAATCTCCCACTTGGAGATAAATAGTTACATCTGTACCTGTACCTGTACATCATCTAATTTTGTTTCCTAGCTTGTATCCCTCTTCAAGTTCAATCTTGAAGACCAACCACGACACATCTTGTGGTGTTATGTCTATCATCCAAGTCCCTTGCCATATCTGAATCTACATACCCATGTAGAGAAGTGCCTAACCCTGCATAGCATGAATCCCTACTGCTGGTCCCTCTCAGATACCTAAGAATCCATTGAACTGCTTTCCAGTGCTCTTTTCCTAGATTGGCCACAAACTTGCTAACAGCTCCCACTGCTTGGGAAACATCATGTCTAGTACACATGTAGTTAACCTCATCATGTGAATTGGGACAATGTTCTATGAACTATCCATCCATAGGTGTGTTAACCGGTTATGCATCTTGCATAATGAACCTCGCCACTACCTTATTCACACAATCATCCTGAAATAACATCAACCTGTGATCTTCCCTGTCTCTAGGAATACTCATGCCAAAGAATTTTGTTGCTCCCAAATTCTTCATGACATACCTCTAAACTAACTTTACCTTTAGCTCAGCAACGCCCTGCATGTGTGACCCTGCAACAAGCATACACACAACATACAGTAATAGGATAATGTAGCTAATATTATCCAACCTGGTAAAGGAAACACAACGGTTACATTGACATTGACTAAAGCCATGCTTTGTCATACACCTGTCAAACCTCCATTATCCTGTAGCCTGCTCAAGACCATATACCCTGGCCTTCCATCTCATGTGTCCATTCTCTCCTTTCTTTAACCTGGGAATCCATTCATCTTTAAGTGCTTTTTTTCTGACTGAAAACTCTACCAAATCTCTTGTTTGGTTCTCATCCAAGGAATCAACTTCCTCATTCATGCCATGCTCCCACTGTTTCCTGGATTTTACCTGCTCTGCTTCTTTAAAACTTCCTAGTTCTTGACCATCAGTGAGTAACAAGTAGTCTAAAGAAGGGGAATAATGAATTTGAGGCTTACTTACCCTTTCAGTCCTCCTCATGGGTATTTGATACTCCTTGATAGCTTGCTATCTGCCCAAAATCTATTTTTTGGTCGACCCTAGTCTGCACCCGACCGATGTTGAATCCTCCTGATCGTCGACGTCGGTTCCCTGACCAACATCAGTGTCCACCTAGTCATCGATGTCGGTTCTTTAACCGACATCGGTCGCCACCTACCCAACACCACCAAGTCTGGTCTACACATGACCAACATCGGTACCTGCCTGTTCGATGTCGGTTCCACTTGATTGACATCGGTAACTGTGTTTTCCTGTGAGTGATGACTTTTTACCCGCAAGCTTAATTTGAATCATAACCTTATCCAAACTACCATGCTCAAAATTATTCAACCCCTTGAGCTGATCTCTGTCCGTCATCTCCTCCTTGAAAACCAAGGATTTCTTATTCTTGTCAAAAACATTAGATTTCCTCTTTGCGTGATAGACCTGATCCTTTCTTGTAGCATGAGTTTCAAGAAACCTCACTTTCTTCTGTTGCTTACAGAAATCTCGATCTATGCTTCCCAAATTTGAACTCTTACCTTTTGACTCAAGAACATGCATCCCCTTCTTATTCATGTGACCAAGCCTACGGAGCCACATCTTCGCATCTACATCTGAAGTAGATAAACCAGAAGGAGAATCAGCAATACAAGTAGATAAATAAAGAGTACCTACTTTCTTACCTCTTGCTAAAACAAGTACACCCTTGGAAACCTTCCAAGAATCCACTGTGAGAGTTACTGTGCATCTCTCATCACCCAAATTTCTAATAGAAATCAAGTTCTGCTTTAGAACTGGGACATGCATGACCTCCTTCAACACCCATGTGTTTCCCGTCTGCAATTTTAGCTGCACTTTCCCTTTGCCAACCATTTGACAAGGCTTACCATCCCCTAAATAAATCTCTCCAAAGTTTCCCTAGACATAATCATGGAAAAATTCTCTATTTGGGGTTGCATGGAAAGAGGCACCAGAATCTAAAACCCAAGATTCCACTTTATCCAAGAAACATATAAGAGCATCTTGTGCAACAATATTTGCAACATCTAGTTCTTCATTTCCTTCATGCTGATCTTCAACCAACTTGCAATTTTTCTTTATATACCCTACCTTTCCACAATTCCAACAGATTATTCTGCCATACCTGGATTTGGATCTCCTGCCTATCTTTGACCTTGATTTCCCTTGCTTGATCTTCTCTCTTTGCCTTCCCCTGCTTTCAACACTTAAAGTATTCCTTGATGATTCACTTGTGCTTTTCCTACAAATTTATTCATTCAAGATTACACTAACAACATCATCAACTTTCAAGATATTTGAAGCAGATGCAGTATTACTAACTGCCATTACCAAACTATCCCAACTTTCAGGTAATGAGCATAAGATTAAGAGAGCCTTAATTTCATCATCAAAAGCAATATTGACTGAAACTAACTGATTTATTAATCCATGGAAATCACTAAGATGACTATGTAATGATCCACCATCCAACATTTGCAAATTAAATAATTGCTTCATAAGAAATACCTTATTCAAAGCTGAGGATTTTTCATATAAATTTACCAAAGATTCTATTAACTCTATTGTTGTCTTAGCCTGTGATAAGTTGGAAATCACAGACGATGCCAGGCTCAACCTTATAGATCCCAGAGCCTTCTGATCAAGAACCTTCCATTCTTCATCTTTCATATCCATGGGCTTGCTTGCAACCCCACCCAACGATAAGTATAAATCTTTCTGATATAGATAATCTTCTATCTGTATCCTCCATAATTGATAATTCTTGCCATTGAATTTCTCCATTCTTAGCTTACTTTCTTCTGCCATTGATTTACTCCCACTCAATCAGAAACCCCTGAGAGTGACCTGTAATCAAACACAAACCTGCTCTGAACCAGGCTCTAATGAACCTATAACCCTGCTCTGATACCACTTGATAATGGTATCACTCGGTGAACCAGCAACCCAGCTCTGATACCACTTTTTTAGGATTAGGAGCACAATTGATTACTTTGTATAAGTAACTAAACATGAAATTTAACCAGAAGTAATAAGTAACTAAAAACCAAAAAAAACACAGAGTTTGAGAGACAATACAATCTTGTATTCAACTCATCCAGAAGGAAATACAATGAAGAAATTACACTCTTCCCACACCTCTTTGGTGTACTAGTAATTCTCCTTCAAGAGTTCTTTCTCTCACAACTAATTACAACCACAACTCAAACACAGAGTTGTACCCTCCACCAGTCAGTAATAATATTGTCAGTACCAAGTACTCAAAGTACTCCAAGTAGATCCCTTGATCTTGCACACCTGCAAATCACCTGATCTTACTTACCATGTAGATCTCCCCTGATCTTGCTATACCGCAGATCAACCTGGTTTTGCACACCTGCAAACCTAGATCTTATAATTGGAAGGATCTCTTCCTTGTCCTTGATTACAATACAGAACCATGGGTCTATTATATAGATCCCATGCAAACAATAATTAGACTTCTAATTACAATAATTAGAAATGCAGACTCAAGACTAAAATTAGTCTTTTACATGCAAACAAACTATCCGTCTAAAATAAGACTAGTTCTGGAAGTGCATGCAAATGCATGCACACACAGGCTGTCGACATCAGTGTTTGTCTGACCGATGTCGACCGACCCATAATCGACGTTGGTTACTGTAAACACTAAAGATGACCGACGTCAGTTGCACTACCGACGTCGATTTCTCTGTAACTCAACAACCTCCTCCATGTTTGCATCAATGAAGCTTTTAACTCCATAACCTAACATCTGGTACCTCCAAAGTAAGGTATCTTTCATCTTGATTTGTTACGAGTGAATGATACTCATACTTTCCCATTTGATCCAAGAGGGAGTACTTGTAAAGTGTAAACTTGTACATATTACGATAGATTTCATGCTTTCCTCAAAGTGCCTTGTGAACTTTTCTTTTCTATTCTATTTTTCCTTTCCCTAAGTGCCTTGGGCGCTTTGCATTATTTTTATGATATCCTCATTACTTCAAGAGGAAGTTCCAACAAGGGTTAGCCTTGTATCTAGTTTAGATCATGTCAGTTGTAGAGGAAAATAGAGACTCCATGCCCAATGGATTAGACTTTGACCTACTGAGTTGGGCTCTCAAGCATAACATGCATGCTTCCCTATGAGTCACCAAAAATGTTGGCCATTTTTGGCCCACATATCAAACTTTTGCTTAAGTGTGAGAAGGTGGAAATTCAAGGAAAAGTGGAAATCTTAGAAAAAATTTGGGCTTGCAAGAGTAGATAGCATACAACTTCAGGTTCTTTGAAGGAGAAGGCTTCAAGCTTTAACAAGTAAAAGACTTCGAGCTTTCTCTCAAAAGACTTCAAGTTTGTCAAGTAAGAAGACTTCAGGTTTGTGAAGGCACATTACTTATTTCACTTTATAAGTTCCAAATAATATCTGAAGTAAATAAGTAATGCCATTTGAAAACCCTGAATTGGTCTTAGTTAGTGATTTTGGGGTTCTCTCAATAAGAAGACTTTGGGTTTGTGGAAATTGCTATGCTTAAAAGGTGAAGTAAGTTTCAAGGAGTCAAATTCCTAAAGGAATGAGTAAAATTGATAGTTCTAAAAGGAAAATAATGGAAAACAATCTATAGAAAGCAAAAAAATTGAGGAACATTAAGGTCAATGGCCAATGAATCCAAAGGGCCAATCAGTCAAGGACAAGTGGCATAAGTGCATCCAATAAGCTCAACATATCAACATACAACAAAGACTTATCCATTTGTCTATGGTATATAAAGTGGTCAAACAAAGATTGAACACATCTAGGTGGAGCAACAAACATGAAAAGACCAACCAGGATAGTCTAGATTGCATTAAAGAACATGTCGAGTTTTAAATGTAAGGACAAATCACTCATATTTGGTAGGAACATGTAACTACCTCTGATATGGCTCCATTAGTTCCTAAAGGGACAACTTGAATATGAGAATGAGTCAAGGAGATTTGGTGGTGATCTTGGGTGATGCATCTCATGTTCAAAGGAGGATGAAAGCAATAATTAATTACTTCTTCTCTTTCCACATAGACCTCTCTCTCTCTTCCCTTTTCTATATATACGGGCTTTTAAGCCATTTAAAAGGGTTCCCAAATTTTAGATGTTTTTTTTTATCTTCTTAGGAGATGGGATACTCTTAGAGATATCACAAGATATGCTCAGATGGTTAGGATTGACCCTACCAAGCATTTTTAATAACCACCTATTATTCAATAAAGGATTTTTCTTTTCCTGTCTCTTGCCTTGGACTTGTGTTTGTTGAGCTGTGTACTATGGCATCACATGAAGGAGAGTCTTCCTCATCCATTGTCCTCCTTTCTGACTTTGTTTATGGATTTTTTGATTCTATTTATAGGTCTGGTTGAGTGTTCTTTCCACCATTAGTGTGAACTTCCAGTGAGTCTTAAAATTCCTCTTTGTTTGCATTCATGGCTTCCCTGAACCTCCTCCATGAAATATTTATGCAACCAACTTGATCTTGAAGTTGTGTAATCTAGTATTGTCCTCTACAGATTTAGTGTTGGTTCAAGCTTATGGGAGTTTCCCATTTTAAATTGGTACATCACCTGGTTAGCCTTCTTAAGAGCCCTTTTCCCCATGAAAGTTTTATTTCAATAATAGTTTATGTGATCCATCGAGAGGAACTAGCCTCTTTAAAAATCCTAGAGGCTCAACCTCACCATAAGACACCCACATCATGAGGTTGTTCCCATGATTATAGCCGAAAGTGGGAGAGCTTGAAAAACTCTCCCGGGATGTAATTCTGTGCTATAACACTTCTCACATTGATCAGTTTTCAAATTATGTTGTTTTAAAGCCCTAAAAAATACCAAAGCAATAAAATAAATTATCTAAAGTAGTATCCCACATCGATCAACGTTCTAATTATAGGCTTCTTGTATTGATCAACCTACTTTTTGGCATAAAATTGATCCCTGAAAGATAAATACTTATTTATAAATATGGTGTGCAGAATGTTATCTCTAAAAGCAATACATTCCTCCTCATCCCATCAAAAAACATAATAGTCCTAGTATTAAAAAAAAAAAAGAAACCAATGTCGAAGCTATAAGCTAACTAAGGTTGTGTCAATATCTCTTATCATTTAGCTAAGGACATATATGCCATGTGTATGAAATATTCTCTTTATAGTTATGGTCCAAGTCAATGTTGAGCAAATCCATAAACTGTAATCACTAAAATCCATAACTTCACATCAATAAATCACTAAAATCTATAATCCATAATTATTATTTAGCATAATTCAAACTCATAATTCATTAATATTAAACCATCTCATGATATATATAACATTTATATCAATCCATAAATATCCATAACATATATAAGCACTGATCAAAATTAAAAACATAATGTCTAAATCAGTAATCCATCACATTCATAATCTAGAATCCATCCATAGCATACATGATAACAATAATCAAAATTAAAAAAATAACATCTAAATCTATAAACCATCACATCCATGAATCCATAAAAGCATAACATATCTATAACTATCAATAAATCCATAAATGAATACACATGATCCATCCATAAACATAAAATGTCAGCATATATATATATATATATATATATATATATATATATATATATATATATATATATATATATATATATATTTATATCAAAAGTCTATACAAATGTCATAATATGAATACAAAGGGGGCTCTCAGCCCATACATTATGCTCTACTCAGTGAACTCGATCCTGGTGAGGTGAATGCTATCACCTCCCTCATCATCTCCTCCTCAACTTGCTATACTCCCTGAACTAACA
The DNA here is from genome assembly GCA_037957365.1 of Torreya grandis. Lineage (NCBI taxonomy): Eukaryota > Viridiplantae > Streptophyta > Pinopsida > Cupressales > Taxaceae > Torreya > Torreya grandis. Next base: position 263,354 of record JARHVA010002464.1, on the reverse strand, counting down.
GTACCCCCAGGAGTCCTCTACGATTTGTGATGGCCAGCCACATATGAAGCAAATGAGGAACATTAGGTAGCCACCTTTATACTATCCTCTTGTAACATGACATCTCTGCAAGCAAATTTTTTTACTTCTAGAGTGGTATCATACCTATAGGTGGTGCCATGCTAGATCTTGCAATGTTTGGGCCTGGTCTCCCTACCACAATAGACCTCATTTGCTCTAGCTCTATCCTATATTTGTCTTGATCTTATATGGCCTGATCATGTTTCCCCCTTATACTATCTAGATTACTCTATAATACAGAAATATGATCTTGTAGTGTGGCATGGGCTACCCTTGCGTCCTATAGCTCAGCCTTCAGACTATCCCTCTCAACAATAACTAAAGCTATATCTATATGATCATATGGTGGGGTATATTGTAAAGGTCTCTCCTCCATGAGCACATTTTGGGTATCTTATAATGGTACCTCCTCCATCTGTATATCTAGAGCCTCCTACTCTACCTCCTACTCAGCCTCCCTTACCTCCTCAATAACCACCCCATGTCATGGTCTCACTACTCTCTTCTATCTCCTCATCATCTCTGCTATGAACCAATTTGTGTAATCATTAGTTTAACTAATGTCATCTAAATCAGTAGCTATATGCTCCTCAAATGGTCCCATTTAGATAACTGTGGTCTCAAGTTCTATCTACTCCAGCTCTGCATACTCCCACATATATGAGCATAGGGTCAATGGAACATCTTATAAAAGCCAAAACTGATGATGGACCCTACCAAAATAAAATAGTTCCATATGGTCCATCCATCATACATATACCCATCTCTCTTTGGTAACATCTGCTAGCTCTGAATCTATACCAGGCCATGTTGGGAAGTCTACATAGGCCTCCAAATAACATCCCCTATTTGTAGCTCATTGAAAACCTATTTGTAACACATCAGATCTCACACTACCCTATCTATATGTGGAATGATAAGGTCTTCTTTCCATCGAAAGAAGCCTATGTTATATACCATCTCCCTGAATCTAGTCCATGGATTCCCTATAGGGTGAATCATGTGGATGTGCTCATACGCCCAACAATGTTATATGAAGGTAATGTCAAGTCCTAAGTGATGCCTAGTATGCCAACCCCATTACTCCTTGTATATCTACACCAATAGTGTGGGTGCCCAAAAAAAACTATTTGGAACTCCACCATGTTTGATATAACACCAGTGAATCTCCATGGTAGATGTCCTCCCTTAAAATCTAGTAGTACATAACAAGTCAATACCAACATCATCATCATCGGCACGAGTCTCTCCATAGGATCTTGGTCGTATAATGGATGGAAGGAAAACCCCCTAACAAAGAATCTAATGTCTACTACATCCTTATCATATAATCTTGCCAGTGCTACTATTTACCCTACCTCTTCCATGGTATATACAAGAGCACGTAGAATTAGTACTCATAAAATTTGGTGGATGTCCTTTATGGTGATCATCATCTCACCAGTTGATTGCCAAAATGTGTTGGTGGTATAATCCCACCACTCTAGCAATGCCACTATCATCCTGATATCCTGATAGTAATAACGATAATAGCATATCCCTCTAAATCCCATTGCCTCTAGATGTGCCCAGTCCTCATCGCTCATAGACTCTTGCAACTAGACTGATAGTGGAGGGACCATATCCCTCATTGTCTATAGCTCTTGTGCTTGTTAGAAACATCTTTTTAGTTAGTCAAATACCTAAGTTTTTTTTATCAATCCTTTTAGAATTGATGTCTATTTAAACATGATTTATAGTGATCCTTATGGATCATGGTTGATCCATCATAGATTGATGTCGATCCTAATTGATCGATGCTGATTCCTTCATCCCAAAAATTCCCTCCCTTTTTCCTAAGCATTCTTAATCTACTACCTCCCCTTCCCCCTTTTCCCTTAATACTTCCTAAATTACTCTTTTTTTCTTACAATTTCAAAAAGCCAAAAATAAAACACTAATTTTTTTTAAATCAATAAAATATTCAAATTTGCCCAAAATACGTGTTACCTACCTCATAGTGAAGTCATCATCATCATCATCTACTCCTGCTAGCCTCCATCATCTTGTGTGTATCTTTAAACGCTAAAAAATCATTGAATTTATTTGATAATGTTGTCATCCACTTGATAGCTAAATTAACCTTCTTGTATGTCAGCAGGCTATTTATAGTCATTTTCTCGCTTAATGTTGATCGACGCAATTGATGTCAATTTTCTTGAATTGGCATCGATTCTTGTGGATTGACATCGATTCTTGTGAATCAATGTCAATTTTCCTAGTTTGATTAGATGTTTACACTTTTGGATCATTTTTCATGCTTTCAGTTTGATTTAGTAGCCTTGTCTTATTACCTTTGCTATAACTATCATTTTTATGTCTTATTACCCTTTAGATTTGTAGAATTTGAAACCTTGTTAGTTCCCCAATCTCCTTAAGGCATACCCTTGTTTTTGGGTATCTTACCCCTTGTAAGATTGTGAGGGTGTATTTTATCCTAAGCATATTTGACTATAGGTAATGTATACACCACATGCACATCGGATGCTTTGGTTCATTATTCTTATCTAGTGTTCTCTTGATAGCCTTCTTGTAAGCCTACCTATTTTAGCTATGGCATTTTATTATTTGATTTGGTCTTTGTGCATTACTGCCTGCATTACTTTTTCTCCCATTAAGTGCAACCTTAGAATTCCCTTGAAGCCATCCGTATTTATTTGTATGTCCTTAGTTATCTTTCACTTGTACATTTCACCTCACCCACATTTGTTATCTATTCCATCTCTTTCAAACATGTCATTAATTTTGTCTTACTTTTTGGTGCTTGGTTTGAGGGGGAATACCTTCTCACAATAAACCTAGGGCATTGGGCACCTTATAGTTTTTATCTCATGGCTTGCTATTACATACCACTCCACAAAAAGGGGCAAATGTAGATGTTAGTTTTGTACACGCTTATGGATTAACTTGGTGCATTGTCACATTATTATGTTATTTCTAACATAATGGCCCCCTTTTTGTAATTATTTAAAATAATTACATTCACCCCAACTTTTTACTTTTACCACATAGGTTAATTTGATTTAATTACTATGGTTAAATAGTAATTAACTTCTCTTTTACCATTTAACCATAAAATCTTAAAATTAAATAAAAACAAATCTATTTAATACTCTAAACAACCCTCCTAATAACCTATCCCATGCTTAGAACAACTTAACAGACTAAAAAAATGTTTTAACCATCCTTGACCCCATAAGCAATCCATTGGAATGACATTTGGTTCAACTTCATTGATTTTTGGTTGATCGACGTCGATGCTCTGTGATTAATGATGATTCTCCCAGATTGACATCGATCCAAAAATATACAACAAACCTCCATTACTTAGGAGGAATGAATGTGAAAGGACTGAAGCTATTTTTGATCATGAAATTTTATCCAAACCAGTCTTGAATCTACGTATAGACATTACCAACATCTTGCCACTTTGAAGAACACTTGATTGGTGACATTATCAAGGGATTTTTGAAGGCCATCTACCTTATTTTGACATCACTTTATCTGCACATCTTCAACCATCCAAGGTCAGTATTCTTTTCATATGTAATTTTTATTTATCTTCTGCATCTCTGTGTTTTTATTTACATTCAATTTTGATTGTTTTTATCAAATTTCTAGGCCATCATTATAGTCTATTTTATAGTTCAACACTTTTACACAGAATCGACATTGATTTATCTGAATCGATGTCAATCCTATATAATCGACATTGATCTTGTACGATCATCATTGATCCCTATTAAACTATAAAAATAGCCTTTAACAGTGTATTTTTGCATCTTTAGTATCTATTAAATTTGCATTTTGGTTTACTAAAAATTTATCTTTTCATTTAAATGACCCTTCCTAGATTAATACATGATTTTGTTATCATCTTTGATCTTTGCATAGTCCCTCAACCTCTATTTTCCAATCAAAGTGACATTTCATTTGTGTTAGGACTTTGTATTGTGGATTTTATATGTAACTTCAAATACATTAATGAATAATTAGCTGTAATTCAAGAAGACGTTGATATTGCAACTAAATTTTGGGATAATTACTCTGATCAAAGTAATCTTGATATAGATTAAGTTATCTTTGGCATTGTCTATTTTCATCCTATCCATATATATCTTTGTAATTTCATGTTTATTTTTAAACCTACATGTTAAACATGGGCTGACATCCATCTAAGGAAGCATATTCTATTAATCCATTTTTTTGTGAGTTAATCTTATTTGTAGGTCATTCTTCCCTAGCCAAAGAGGAGTTCCTACAAAGCTTGATCAATGGTGCATAACCAACCTTCATCACTAGGTAACTCTAAACCCTACATTTACTTTGTTTTTAGTAGTTAATTAAATCACATTGAAAAAGCAAAAAAAAATACTAAAATAATATGCTAAAAATGGAAAGCATATATATGCTAGATATTATAATGACAAAGAAACAAGATACTTAGTTAGTTCTAATGCTAATATAAATCTATATCTAGAACATGTAGGAAGTAGGCTGGAAGAATATTCATGAATAGTCACCAAATTTTAGATTTTATGCCTTTGTAGTCATGGACACTTGCATTAGCCTAGGACAGTTGCATCGATGCTAGTGTTTGGGTCGGATGCAGGTGTCCTATATGGAATAATTGATGGAATGAGATTCAACCACTTAGATGCTTCTAGGTTTTTTATTGCCTTCATTATGGGGTGTTTAGATTTAGGTCATGGACTATCGATTCTTGTCAAATGATGAAAACCCTAGTTATTCATCTTTATATTATTTATTAGGAAAAAGGGATAGTGGTGTTGGGCCCCTCACCCATTAAGTGAAGGATTCATGCCAACACGAAATCGACCTAGGCATGAAAGGATAATTTTGTGTAGTGGTTAGCCTTTAGGCATTTTATAGCCAACTGGCAGGTGACTAACTATCTCTTAAGTTTTAAGGGAATCTTTAAGGATTTGAAGAGACGTGGTAGCTACAACATGAACTTCATGGAGTCATGGAGCTGATGATTATGATCATTGAGTTCCAGCTCGACACTCATTGTACACCTTCCACCCTGACAAAGATGCTCTTGAAGGCTATTTAAGTAGCTCAAGCCAAAAAAGGTAAAGAGCTAGAGAAATTGTAGTGAAGCTCTGGAAAATTGATCTTAAAGCTCTGTATACATTGATTCAATAACCATTATGGATTTTGAATAATATGTAGGCCATTTGGCTCTATTTGTATGTGCCTAAGATTGCATGTGAGCCTCTGGGTTGTTAAGTATTATGATCTAAACACATACTCTACTATAAACTATATACTCTGTTATGAATTTTGATTAATGATGAAGGTTATTGCATTAAACATAATGTGTCTTTTTTACGTGTCTTTTTGTATTGTTAATAGAATGTCATACTCTCGATACAATTATGTTAAGTAATATTTATGAGTGATTACTAGTTCACATCTTAATGGAGTCCCTAAAAACTTTCATGACATTATCTTTATTTTGTATAGAAAATGAGTATAAGTTATATGTCAAGTATCCCTATCCTTGTTAAGATTGCATGTCTAATATGAGTGGTTTAAGTGAAATTAGCCTTTTGACCCTTCAAGTGCATCTATGACACTAGGCTTAGTCCAAGAGGGGATTGCACCTATAGACCTGCCTTAAGGTTCCTTGGAATTACTAAGTCCCTTTTGTGAAGTTTCACACCATGGCACAACTAGCCCAATGTAGGCCTTGATTCCTTCTCAACTACACTTAAAATGAGTGCATAAGGCCTATGCCTTATGTGGATTGATGATAGCACAATCGAGTGATAAAATGTTGAGTGCAAAAGGAATATCTCATAAATAGAGAGATAATTAGACAAATATTTTCTATAACTTTTTTGGTTCTATTGTCGAGACCCATGTTGAATTTTATTACTGCAATGGTGTGACAAAATGATGTATCAAATTTCCCTCAAAAACATTAATCACTAGTTACAATAGGTGGAAGATAGATTTGCATTGAAGCATCTAACCTGCAAAGGATAAAAGCAAAAAAAATGGGTTCAAAACAACCTATATGATGCTTTGTGTGAGGTCTTTTTCTATGAGTTACCAAAGCATGTGTATCAATGGTTAGTTGCATATGCAACCCATATAAGAAGAAGCTATGAGTGGACAAAGGAGTGCCTAGAAAATATTGAGACTTTGGATGCTACTTGGATAAGCATAGTAGATAAATGGTGGAAAGGAGCCCTATATAACATTGTACTTGAGTTAACGATATTGATTCCGCGTTTCTGTAAATTATCCAGAGTCAAAATTTTATTTTGGAGAAGGGTCCAGAAAAAGAACTTGATTTTAGGAATGAGCCCCTTAATCCAGGCTCTTGTCCATAACGGTTTTCTACCATTTCCCTTGGAGATGAAGATGGAAGAGACTTTAAACTGTCCACTTGGCTCCTGATACCAAACAATTTTATCTTCTTGATTAGGATATAGGGATATAGCATTTAGGGATAATTGAATATCCTTGAGATCTTGATCATAGTCAGTGAGGTTTACCCAAGTGTTGTTCTGCTAGTATTGATTAACCATTATCCCCACTCTTTGTTTACATCTTTCTATTACATCTTTATCTTGGATTTCTTCCTGTAAGGGTTTACCTCTTACCCAAATATCTTCCCAGAATTTCACCTTTTTACCATTACCTACTTTCCATGCACTACCTTCTTCAAGAACATGTTTTGTTCCCTGGACTGCCCCCCAAATAGCAGACGGATGAGAAATATCTGGAGTAGTAAAGAAGTCATGAAGTGACTGTGCCTTAAATAAATACTTATGCTTCCATATTTTACTCCATTCTTTATTTTCCTGATAGACCCTCCATCCCTGTTTAGCTAAAAGGGCCGTGTTCATACTTCTTATTTTCCTTATACCAAGTCCACCATCCTTAACCGGTTTGCAAATGTTATCCCATGCAATAAGAGGCATTCTCCTTTTCTCCTCAGAACCTGACCAAAGAAAGTTTCTTTGGATTTTTTCAATTGCCTCAGCAAATTTAGAGGGGATTTTAAAAAGACTCAAAGCATACGTGGGTATACTTTGAAGACTTGCTTTGAGGAGAGTTAACTTTCCTCCTTGGCTAAGAAGACAACCTTTCCATCCTGCTAACTTCTTACTAAATTTATTAATAAGACCTTCCCAAAAAGCTTCAGGGGCTTTCAATCCAAAAGGGAGACCAAGGTATATGGAAGGAAAAGAGCCTATAGAGCAATCAAGAATTCTAGCAATTTTGTTCTGTCTATAAACTGGGGTATTAGTAAAGAAAACTGCACTTTTATTCTAGTTTATCAGTTGTCCAGAGGCAGAGGTGTACAGATTAATTGCTTCCTTAAGAGTCCTTGCTTCAGTAACTTCAGACTGTCCCATGAAAATAGTATCATCCACAAATTGACCATGGGAGCAAGATAAAGGATGCGAAGAGGGTCTTAGACCTTTATACTGACTTCTATGAACCAAGTCCCCAAGGTATCGTCCCATACTATCTGCCATGATAATAAACAGAATAGGGGATATAGGATCCCCTTGTCTTAATCCCCTAGACGGATTGAAAAAATGAGACGAGGTCCCATTTACCAACACAGCTATAGAAGTAGTAGATATCAACTGTTTAATAATATCCACCACTCTTTGTTCAAATCCAAAGGCAATAAGGCTTTTAGAAAGGAAATGCCAATCCACCCTGTCGTATGCTTTAGCTATATCTACTTTCATTAAGAACCCCTCGGTATTGGATTTGAGAAGTGAATGAATATTCTCATGGGCCGTTATAACTGAGTTGAGGATTTGTCTGCCAGGAATGAATCCATTTTGCTGATCAGCAATTATAGAGGGGATTACAAGGATTAGTCTGGTCGTAAGTACTTTTTGTGAATTAAGAGAGACCTTAAAGATAGAGATCATATGTTTGTGAATTGTTCCTTCACTCAGCTTGTTTGGAAGGAGGTTCTCAATCTGTGGGGCATTACATGGATTCATCAAAAGAATGTTGAACTTTCTCTCAAAAGCTGGTATTGCCCTTCAAAGAATCCTGAAGTTCTATTCTTATGGAAAATTACTCTTCCCCATGTCTGGTGGGGAATTTAGAAGGAAAGAAATAATCGAATATTCAGAAACAAAGAGCTCCCTGGATGGGTGGTTGGCCAGAACATCATTAGAGCTCTAAAGGAAAAATTTTCTTCTCAAAAAAATCCAAGATCTAATCTCAATGTGGATAATCCTCTGAGGAAGGATATTATTCTCAGTGAACCTAATAACCCCAGATCAGGTGTGACTTGGATTAGTCCACCTCAAGATTGGATTAAAGGTAACTTTGACGGTGCAGCAAAAGGGAACCCGGGAAATGCTGGTTGTGGTGGTGTTCTGAGAAACCATGTGGGAAGGGTTATTGATGCTATTGCAATTCCCATTGGTATATCTAATTGCCACATTGCCGAAGCTACAGCTGCCCTCCAGACCCTTAAATTAGCTGTGCACTTGGGATATTCCAAATTGTGGCTTGAAGGGGACTCTTTGAATGTTATAAATATCCTTAATAATAAGAATACTGTGTCTTGGATCATAGAGGATAAGGTAAAGGAGATGAAAACTCTTTTGAACAAATTTGAAGAAATAAAAATCACCCATACCTACCGTGAAGCCAATGGTGTTGCAGATTGGCTTGCCAATTGTGCTGTCTGGGAAGGGCAAAAAGTGAGGTGGGATGAAACCTTAGTAAGGAACATGGATTTAAGGGCTATCATTCATCTCGATGCCACACATGTGAAATAAGGGAGGATTGGAGTGTAATAAAATCTTAATGAGTAGGAGGAGTGGCATCACGGGGAAAGGAACCCAATTATTAAAAAGCAAGGCCCTCAATAGGGAGAAGCGGATCTTGAAAAGCCATAAACAAATTCGATGTCCCAATCAACTTGACAGCAGGAGGATCCAAGGTAATATCCACAGTAATCGGGTTTCAAAGAAAATGAGTATGGCACGTGAAAGGAAGGGAGAACCCCGTAAGCAGGAGCCCAAGAGCTGTGCAGAATGGAGAGAGAAACCCCAAGTCTGGAAAATTATGCAGAAAGGAAATGTAACTAGCTACATGGAAAGACTCCATGGCTCTAAGCCGCATATCACGACGGCCTTCTTCAAAAATTGGTCTGACGACAGGGTCACCCTGCATGGTATAACCATAAATTTAACTGAGGATTTTCTTGCTGAGGTTACAGGGTTGTCAATGGAAGGAATCAAATTTTCAAAGCAGACCAGCATTTCAAACGAGGCATTTTGCAAGTTCCCCAAAATGGATGAGGAGGAGCAGAAGTTGGTCAAAAATGGGGATTTTTATGAGCTGGATCAGATTAAAGGGATATGGAGGGACGTCCTAAGCTATATAAGGGAGTACTTCATCCTGGACGGTAGAAGCAAACGAGTGCATAAGTTCCATTTTGTCTTCCTCAACCACTTCAGGCATAAGGTTAGCTTGTCTTTTCCTTTCTATCTTCGCTACTCCCTGATTCAAAGCCTTTATGCTCATAGGAAAAAGGATTTGCACCCTATTCTTCACGAAGGCCTAATTCTGCTTATTGAAGGCTATTACAAGAATAGGGCACTGGTTAAGTATCCCAAACAGGGGAAAAATAAGTTGCCAGGGAATAAAAAGAAAGAAAATGTAAGCAGAAGAGGAAAAATTAAGACCCTTAGTCCTAATAAACAGAATGCAGAAGAAGAAAGGGGTCGGGAGAGACTTGAAGAACCCGAGGAGGAAAAATCGGAGGAAGAAGATGGAACAGAGAGTTGGGAAACCAACTCTAGTAATGATGAAGAAGGATCGGAGGAAATTGAAAAGGATAAAGTCAACACTGAGGAGGATTCTGTTACCAGAACAGAAGAGATGGAGGAAAACCAGAAAGTGGCAGAGGAAGACACTGTCCAGGAAGATCCTGGTGAGGACCCAACTTCTAAGAAAGAAAAGGAAATATCTGTCCAAGAAGATATTCAAAATATGGAGATGGAAATTGAAGATGGAATCAATGAGCGGGAACAAAAGAGCAAAGATGACTTCTTTGAAGAAGATAGGAATAAACTGAATAAAAAGTCTGAGGATTGGAGAGGAAAGAATCAGAATGATGAAATATACACCCCTATGACTTGGGTTAACAGTAAAGCTAAGTCTTCTTCCCAATTAGATTCCTGGCTGTGTAGGGAGATCATTGATCTCAAGAAAAAAGCGGAAACTTTGGAAGATTCTCTGAAAGCTGCTTGGAACAAAGTAAACAACATGGAAAATCAGTTAAGCGAGATCCCTGTGAAGCTCAAAGCTTACGAAAACAATCTCCGAGAGTTAATAAAGGATAACAAAAAGAAAATGGAGGAAGTAACGTCTAACATTTGTGCAGCAGCTATCAATATAGGTAAACGAGCCAATGAGGAGACCAAAGCACTAGAGGGTCCCAGCAAAAGGACAAGGCAAAGTTCCAGAAAGAAAGATACACAAAAAGGAGCTTTGCTGGAGGATACCACCCAGGAAACTGCTTTGAAAGAAAAAGAAGCCATGAACTTGATACTGGAACTGGATGAATAATCTGGTCCTTCTTGTTGGTAAAGAAACTGGTACAGATCTTTGTTTTTCTTTTGTTAGCTTTTGTTTGTTGTATCTCCAGACTTCTATTTTTGGGTTTTGACCGGATGTATCTCTTATGGTTTCAGGACCATTCAAAACTTGATTTTGCTACTTCTCTGTAGTGGTTTTTAGGCGTTGCCTGTGGGCTTTGTTGTTCTTTTTTTTCTCTCTGTTAAAGGGTTTTGGGGCCCCTTCAAAACCTACTTTTACCTCTAATCTAAAACATTGTACTTGAGTTCATAGTCTCAACATACTTATGCCCTGAGGAAGTAGAGTACCAATTTTTGCATGACCCTAGAGGCACATTTGTGAAGGAATTTGACACAAAGCTCAAAAAGCTAATGGTGGATTACAATTTTGAAACTTTGGGGATGGAAGGATAAAGTCCTTTCATGTATGAGTGGGACAAAATGGAGAGAAGGGGATGTGTAAGTGAGGCATAATGGAAGGGGATGAGCAAATTGACACCCAAGAGCTCAGAAGATAGACCTATAATAAGATATGGCACTAATTGATGGAAGATATAGAACTTGGAAGTGCTGAGCGAACCCATAGCAAGTAGGAAGGGTATTGGGAAGGATCCCTTGAAATATAATAGTGCGAGGATGAGAGATATAATGAAGGAATAAATCAATCTCAACACTTGATAGGTATGGAATTTTCTGTGTTCCTATAAAATTTGGTGACTACATATACACTTTATGGGCCTACCCTATTTAAACCTATAACACATGATCATGTGCTGGATCCCCCACTTGAGGAAAGTATAGAAGAAATTATTGACTTTGCTAACAACTTAGATCTTAGATGTTTTACAAACTTGGATTACAATTTTGTGATTAAACAAATTTTTCCATATAAGGAGGTGAGTGTAACTACCTCTAGACCATTAGGCACTAGCTCACCATAATAACACTTGAATGTGAGCATACCAACTCAGTTCATGTCAGCAATGCAAGGTGGGTAATAACTTGTAAGTAGTCTGGTACCACAAGCAAGTAACACATCACCAATGCCATCAACTACACCATTAGCAACAATGGGACCAATGCCTAACCTTGTGATGGGAGGTGTTAGAGTAGCACCACCAGGATAGGCACTTAGGGGACAAGAACCTCAAGTACCAACTAGCCCTTGTAGCAAATCTACTATGAAATGGCTATGATTTTACTAGAGTATTGTAGCATGGAGAATGTTATAGAGCATGTGCTAAAGTATGAACTACAATGGTGTGTGTGGGGTATAACCCAATTGAAGGATAATGTTACTCAGTTTATAACCACTTTACTTGATTTTACCCACATCTGGTACAAAATAATTGATCCTAACCAGGCCATGGTTGACTATGATACCCTAAAAGATGCATTTTTAAAGGAATTTGACATTCTAGAATTTGAACAATAAAGCATCATCATGCTAAAATAAATTACCCAAGTACTCTCAAAGAGTGTACCCTTGTACTATGAAAGGTTTAAAAATATTCTCTCAAATCTTCTATATGATATTAACCGCTCCCAACATGCACAGTGGTTCACTAGGGGGTTACTCGTGCCATTACAAAGTGTGTTTTCCATGAAGACTTTTACTGACCCTTGAGAAGCACTTGAAGCCATGCTCAGAGCTGAGGCAATTGGAAGCACAAACATAGGAATCAACCCATTTATGGAAGTACATATTGCATCTATGGCCTCCTAACTCTAAAATATTACCATTAGCTCTTTGCATGATGCTCAAAATGGACTATGGTACATTGAATGTGAAGTAGAAGGCCATAATAGAACTAACTAGTCACAGAGGAATGCACACACTCTGCTTCTAAGTTGTGAAGTCTATCAATAGGTGTATGGCGTATGTAACTACCCTTTGTTGTAACGTACCATCCAAGTCAACATAACCATCTATTGTCAGTTGTGTGATGCCTACACCCATACCACTGTTGATTATCAGGTGATTGATGAAGTGCCTGAGAACATGGAAAGAGGCGCATGGTAGGCCACTGTAGTAGCTAGAGGGTAGGCTAACCAAGGTAATGAGAGATACAACCAATAAAACATAAGATTTAGGATGCAACAAGGTATGAGAGGGTGAGTTGGAGGATGTGGTAGTGGAAGGTTCCCACCACACTCATGTTATAAGTGTGGCTCAATAGAGCATTATCAGTGTGACTACCCTATACATCCCATGTGTGGGTATTTTTAAGTGTCCCATAAGGTCAAAAAATGCCCTGACCTATACAAAAAATTGACCTAAGGTAGGCTTTATTCAATCAAGGGCATATGAATGATTAGGCACAAGAAAAAAATAGAAAAATAGACCCAAAAGGCACAACCATGTGCACAAAGGCAATCAAGGTATAGGTAACTACATGTAGTGGATTCACCACTCAGCTACCAATTGTGATAGTAGCTAAGTTACACCTTGAGTATGGGGATAAGGGATGCAATGAGTGTATAATACGACCTAAACCCAAATTTGTACCATTCCCAGACCCAACATGCTAGAAAGATGTGTTAAAATAGGCTTTGAGTGTCATCCAAAACCTATAAGGGGACATCCAATTAATGTGAGACCTAGAAGCCTAGGCTACCACCTCCCATAAGAATCATGATAGCTAGGAAGCTAAAGTACAAAAAATAATTGAGATCTTGCACCTCCTATAGATAGAAGGAATATTGCCCCTATTGAAAAACTTACTCCTAGAGCATGTAGGTCAAAATCAAGCTGAGGTCATCATACCATGCATGGAGAGGGCACAAGATGTATGACATACATAAAATGATAAATATGACCATGAAATCCTAGTGGATGCCACTATAGATGGATGGTCTATGTGTGAGGTTTTAGTAGACACAAGCATCAAGGTTAACATCTTGACCAAGAATGCTTTGAAGAAAATGGCTAGGCTAGCGTTGAGACCTTCCCCTCATGTACTTTTCATGGATAATAAGACATGGGCACATCCTGTCAAAATTTTGAAGAGTGTAGTTATATATATAATGGGTGTCAAATTTTATGTTGACTTTGAAGTGATTGAATTAGCATAGTAGGAGAACTACACGATGCTTCTAAAAAGGCCATGGTGTTATGCAAACAATATAAATATGTTCTTCAAAAGGTGTTACAAGACATTTGAGAATGGAAAGGAGAGGGTAGTTATACCCCTCTCAAATTACCAAGGACACCCTATGTCGAGAGCGTAGACATTGAAGATGAGATCAACCACATCTATAACATCATGATGCAAGGTGATGAGACTTTAGACCTAAATAATCAAGAAATCCTCTCTTGGGAAGATGGAAAATCAACCTTAGATACCACCAACATTACTTATGACTGATGGGTCGAGGAAACATATGAGACCACTAGTCGATGATGTCGTTTGGTGCATGCAAAGGCACCGAAACTAGTAAAGATAGGCTGGGTATAGATCAAGCAGGCTTCCAAAAGATTGGTCCCTTATTCTAAAAAAGGGGAAAAAGAGTGTTTTGCCTTAGTAAGGGAAAACTTACAACATTCCCAAGATATGAAGGGAGTAATCTAGTAGAAGTCTATGTCTATGAGCTTGAGTCGTGCATCTTAAAAGAGGTGGATAACAAAAAAACCTAGCTTACCATTGGTGGCAGTATATAAAGGTAGCCATTTGTACCAGGTTCAGAAAGTGTAATGAGGACCTAGACATTTTAGCCTACTCTAGTGACTCTGACCCTATAGTGCATGTACATCTTTGAAAAGAAACATGTATTATCTTTGGTAAAAATGCCTAATGAAATTTATGGGTACAAACCTTCTACATAACTCTAAATACTTGGGCATAGGCATGGTACGTAGTCAATGAGATATGTTGTGAGACAACCAATCGAGATGCCCTTAAGGAACGATTTTTTCCCACCTTCTCCTTTTATTCACAAAACTTTGAAATGATTGAGTCATTATAGGTAGTTTGAAGGTTTGTGTTTGAGGACACTAAAATATTGGAGGAGTTCCTAAAATCTGTGTTTGGAAAAAAAAGGTTAGCACTCCCAACCTTCTTTGAAGAGAAAACTCTCAATAATGACTCTAGTGATGAAGATGATAACACATGGAGGGCACACAACCTAAAGAATTTGATAGGGAAAAGGAAGTTAGTGCACCAGGTTGAGGACAATGCCCGAGAAGAAGACGCCCTGCCCATCTTTAGGTAGAAACAATTGAGGGTAGTAGACAAGTCAAGGATTTACATCAAGAGAAGAATGAACCCTATCAAACACTATTAAAAACTACCAAGGTAGATATCAGTTCAAAGGGGGGACCAAAGATTGCCACTTTGGGTGCTTATTGGTCTGACACAGAGCTAACACATATTATTGGACTCCTGAAGGAATTTCAAGATTTGTTCCCTTAGAACTATAAAGACATGAAAGGTGTACACCCATCCCTCAGGGGGATGAGCATCAAACTAGTTGATGACACAAGACCCATCAATAAGTGGCCTCAATATGAACCCAAATCTTCATGCCAAGGTCAAGATAGAGATCAATTACATATTAGCCACAGGTGTCATCTACCCCATGCAAGAATATGAATGGGTTAGCCCCATGGGCATTGGCATCAAAGAGGATGGGTGCATCCAAATTTATGTTGACTACAAACTATTGAACATCACCTACATAATCGATCCCTTTGTAACTCAATTCATTGATGAAGTATTGGATGACTTCCCTAGTTGTGAGATATACACCTTTACTGATGATCTCTCAAGATACCATCAAGTCTAGATCAAGGAGGAGGAGAAGCCCAAAACCACCTTTGTGATTGAATGGGGTTATTTCACTTAGAATATGATGCCCTTTAGACTGAAGAATGTGCTAGCTATGTTCTCTTGTGTGGTGATAATCACTTTCAAAGACTCCATTCATAAATTCCTCCAAGTATATTTAGACAACTGGATAGTATATGGGTTAGTGAAATATCACTATGACAATTTATGCCTAATGTTTGAAAGGTATAGGTATTTTTAAATTTCTTTGAATCTTAAGAAGTGTGTTTTTACAATGTCATTGTTGCATTGCTTGGGCATATCGTCTGCATGGACGGCCTACTCTTTGATCTGGCCAAGATTTCAATCATCCTTCAACTTCAAATACCATCAACATAAAAATATGTCCATACCTTTTTTGGGCATTGTGTGTACTATAGGAAGTTCATAAGGAATTATGCCAAGATTACAGTGCCTCTATAGGAACTCTTGCAAAAGGATGGACCATTTTTTTGGGGTACAACATAGGAAGATGCTTTTGAGACCCTAAAAGTCAAACTAGCAAGTGTATCGATATTATAATTTCCTAATTAGGAAACTCCCTTCCATGTCTATGTTGATGCCTATGGTATAGTAATAGATGTCATTCTCATGTAACTAGGTGAAGCAAAAATGGATCATCCCATTTATTTCACAAGTGAGAAACTAACCAAGGTAGAACAAAACTACACCACAACTAAGTGCAAGGTGATTATCATCGTCTACACCCTATAGAAGTTTTGATAATATTTATTAGAGACCCCTTTCATCTTCTTCACTGATCATGAGGTGCTTAAGTACTTAGTAAACAAGCCCATTCTGCATAGATACATTTATCAATGGATTTTTTTATTTTAAAAATTCCAATTTTTTGTTGCAATAAAGCTTGGAAAATAGAACATAGGCCCAAATCATCTATCTTACATCAACATTAGCGATGTGATAGTGCCTATTGAAGATGATATGCCTGATGCATAACTTTATAGGGTCTAGTGCATCTGAAAAGTCTTGGTAGAGATCACTGCATTTTTGACCTCTGGATCTATACCCCAGACCATGCCAACTAAGAAGAAGAAGTAGCTCATAATTCACACTGCCCATTTTCAACTCTTTGGTGAGGAACTATATAAGTTGAGCTATGATGAAGTCATGCATCAATGTGTCCTAGATCACGAATGGGACTCTATACTTAAAGAGGCACATGAGGGGAGTGTTGGAGGCCATTTTGTTGGAGATACTATGTCACATAAGTTACTACAATTAGGCTTGTGGTGGCCAACTATGTTTCATGACATAAAAGAATACACCAAACCATGTGACATCTACTAGTGCATGAGAAAATGAAAATGCCAAGATGAAATGCCTCTCATCCCCATCCTTACCTAGGTGGCATTTGAAAAATGGGCCATTAACTTTGTTGGGCCTATTACTCCCACAACGAGGTAAATATGTGCAAGGTACATTCTATCTGTCATATATTACGTCATCAAGTAGGCCAAAGTAACACTCTCCAAATATTGTACATCCATCACAATAACAAGATTCATTAGGGAAAATATTATCAGTCATTATGGATACCTACTTAGCTTGACTAGCGATCATAGCATGCACTTCATAAACAAAACCATTCAGATCTTATTAGTTGAATTTAGAGTGACATACCATAAAAAAACACCCTACCATCCCCAAGAGAATGATGTTATAGAGGAATTTAATAATATATTAGGAATGTGCCTCACAAAAATATGCGACATTGGCTGCAAGGATTGGGATGATTGTGTGTTAGTAATTTTATGGGCCTATCACACTACATACAAATGCTTGAACAAGGCTACACCATTTCAACTGGTTTTTAGCATAGAGGCCATTTTACTTGTGGAATTCCTAGTACCCTCATTATGCATCACATGTATTAGTCTATTAGATGACCATGAATCTTTAAGCGCATGCTTGGAAGACTTGGAGTGCTTGGACGAGACACACATCTAAACACGATAGAGCTAACCAATAGAAAAGGCATGCCAAAAGGTATGGCATGATAAGCACATCAAGCATAATGTATTTATAAATGGTGTATTGGTCTTGTTATATGACTCTAAATACCTCAGGTACCTAATCAAGTTGTAAATTAGGTGGATTGGACCTTATGTCATCCACAAAATATTAGAGGCTGACACATGCAAGCTCTACATATTGGTTGGTGAAATGCTCCCTAGGATTTTCAATGGCAATATATTGAAGTTATATAGTCACTAAGATGGTGATTGCACCATCTGACAATGACTTCCCAATCACAAGTTGATTACTTGCCTTAACCATAATAAAATTGGTGCAAGCCAATTATTTCCTTATTTTTGTTTCTTTTGTGTTGGGTGAATAAATGTGATGCTTCCAAGCCTATAAGAGAACTCTTTTGGTGCTCACACACATTAATTTAGTCATGTGAGTCGAGCATGATCACTTTTTAAGTGCCTAAGTCTAGACACTTAAGTTTTTGGGCACATTAGAAGTTTTGTAGGTTCAAAAAATTATAAGGAAGAGTTGGAAAATGAAGGCACACAAGATGTTCATGTGTGAGGAATCAAGAGGGGACAATGAGGTACTAGAGGACCTATGTAAGGATTTATTTAGGGTAAGGAAGGTTGAAGCAAGAGACATGAAAGCATAGAGAAATTGACTAAAAAATAAAGGCATGATTGGAAAGAAGTACAACACTAAGAAGATATGGAACCAAGGAGGCTGAATCATGCACATGTGAAGTGCTGTGCCTAGATTTCCATAAGAAGGGTGAAGGTCATGCCAACTTAAACAAGTGCAAGAGAATGACCATTGTGATAACTAGTACCCACCCAATGGTTAATGGGAAGTGGCCATTTGAATTACCTATCACTTCACTGAATAAACCAATAGCTAAGTTAATGTTATAGTGGTGGAAGCACATAGATTCATAATAAATGACTAGTTGGTAGTGGATTTTAGTAGATTTTTTGGGTTTAGTCAATTTCAAGAAATCCACACAATGCCAACCATTAATATGGTAGCTGAAAACATCATATAAAGGAGTAGATGGCCAAGGTAGCAGGGTTACTATAATTTTCAAGAGTTCTAAGCAAAGCAAAGAGCTGAAGCCATTAAACCTAAAAGACACTACCAAAGAGAGAACTAGTCATCCATAACCCCCCAAGTGAGAATGAAAATCACAAATAAGAGTGTGTTTTCCCTTGAAATTTGAAAAGGAGTAAAGAGGAGAGAAATTGGTAGAGAAATAGGGGAGTAGAAGTTTATTAAAACAACTAGGTCACCATTAACAGGGCAAGAAGCTTAAGATTCGAATGCATAATCACATTTCCCACAACTATGAAGAAGCACCAAGCATAATTTTAGGCTTCGATAAGATCAACTAGCCACATTTCAATATTAGTAGGTTTATGATGGGAAAGAAAAGGCTAAGCAAAAGTCCACCATTGGTGTAAAAGGAAGCAAAAAAAGTATAGGTGGTGAGAGAAGCAACTATTGTGAAACAAGAGGCATAGTTGGTGGAATGCATGAACATTGTATAAATAGATCTATAAGCGAGCACAAAAATTGCCTATAAATAAATGGAATATCCCCCTAAGGTCATGGTGGGAGAGAAGTGGGTATCCTTTACACATATGTGTAAATTGAAGGACTAAAACCATAGGATAGGAAACAACACACAAGAGTTAAACTAGGATTGATGGTAGACACAGGGAAGAAGACAAACCCAGGAACCACACTCTTTGATGTGTCCATCAGAGAGAAATTGGCAACCATGGGTGCCACACAACTATTTGAGCTATCAAGCTTTTGTAAGCTACAAGATTTGTTGCATTTCCTCCCTTCAAGAGTACATGATGATTGATTCTACTTTGTAAAATGGTGTATAAAGATCCCAATGAGCCTCATTAGCAAAATCATGGGGCTACTTGGCATAGGGGTAGACCTTTGGGAAATGATGGAGGATGAGGTGGAGGTTGAAAGGGTCACAAAGATCTTGTTCTACTACAAGTTAGGGTTTATGTTCCCTATTAAGGACATCTAATACCCTAATATAAAGGTAGTGACACACCTTGTTAGTGCCAAATTGTGCCCTGAATATCAATGGTTTGGTATTAGTAATACCTTCCTATGTATTACCTACCATATGGTGTAATGTGTAAAATTCAACATGTCCAAGTTCATTGCTGAAGAGATAGTCAAGAACATGTAAGAGTGCCATCAACCGCATGAGACCTTCTAATAGGGGTATATGTTGATTCTAATAGTAATGAAGGAGATAGGTATGCTAGATAATGATGATGATGATGACCACTTATGGGTGTTTTCACCCAACCACAAGTCCCCTATGATGAAGTACTAGAACTTCATTTACCCACCCTACTTCTCAAAAAAGTATAAGACAAGGGTACAAGGGTAGTTTGATAGGTACATGAAAGCCTTTGGGAAGGAGTGGCACATCCATCAAGAACTTCCCCAATAATTGGTGAGAATGACAACCTTTATCATGATGTAACACTTCTGTGTGGTGCATTTAGCACTTACAAATGTGAACCTATCAGGGTGGCTCCAGTTGCCTTACACATTCTTAGCTAAGTATTATATGATGATGCCAAGGAGAATATCCAATGCATAACAACTTGAGATCTTGATCAAGATCGTGGATCAAGATAGAATCAAGATGAGGCACCAATTTGTGTACCCCAAAGCTAAGGCCACTAAAGATGAGGAAGATAACATCGACATGATGGACATATATCCCCTCCATAGAGTGATAATAAATGGGAAGATCTTCAACCTTTATGATGAAATTAAGCCACACAAAAAGGGTGTAAATCCTGGAAAGGATGATGATCACCCCCTCCTAGTCGGTGATGAAGGAAAAGCTACCCGAAGCTATAGGAAAAGAAACTCCAAAGGAAATAGGGTGATAAGTTAGAAGAGATCACAA
The DNA here is from genome assembly GCA_037957365.1 of Torreya grandis. NCBI lineage: Eukaryota > Viridiplantae > Streptophyta > Pinopsida > Cupressales > Taxaceae > Torreya > Torreya grandis. The sequence goes on along the minus strand of JARHVA010002464.1, from coordinate 242,877 downwards.
AGCACATTAAGTTAAAGATTGCCTTCGAAGAGACAATTGTGCCCCTTTCTCTAAAGAAGCGCATGACCTTCTTATAAGAGAGTGCTTCTTCCAATAAAAATCACAATAAAAAGACCAATAGACCTATTACATTCCCTGCTATAATTCTTGTAGAGATGGACCAAGAGGTGACCTTTACACCCATAATAGAGGAGGAAACTAAAGAAGACTAAATATGGACCTATATCCTGTAGATAGAAGAAGTAGAAGAGGAGCCAAGTGCTAAAAATGTGTAGGAAGCCCTACAAATCAGCATGACCGCCATGCTTCAGGTAATAGAGGAAACATTAAAACTCACATCTAGCACCACCCCATTAAGAGAACCAATGCCAACATCTAATAATAAGGCCTCCCCACCACCTCCTCAAATATTCAAGGAGAAAGAGTGGCTTAGAAGAAGATGAGATTGAGCGAGGAGGTTATAAACAAGATGTTGGTACTTGAAGAAAAACAAATGCTTGTTCGAGAGAAAAAATGGCCAAGTTAGATAAAAGGGTCCTAAAATTTCCCACAAGTGTAGGACCAATAGTTAAAGAGGTCAGACAAGTGCTAAGCAACCCCACTAGGAAAGTGGAAGAAGTTGTGCAAGAGGCATGCCCAAGTAGTGAAGGGGTACATGAAAAAAAACAAGGTGATACTGGTGCCTTAGAAAAATAAATAAAGATGACAAAGTATCGCTAGCAGTAATAAGGTAGCACTAGCACCGAAGGAATTACCCTAGAGGTAAGTATTGAAAAACCCCAGGATGAGGAAATAGATGAGGGGGAGAAGTCTGAGGAAGAAAACCCCAAGGATTAAACAAGTGAGTTCTTTGAGGAGAGTGTCCAAGAGAGAGATGGTGCCAATGAAGAGGAGGAAGTACAAATAGGAAAAGTCATCATCAAGAAGGATGATAAAGAGCTAAGGGATATAATGCAAAATGGATGGGTGGATGGAGATATCTATATGTATGACACTGTGTCCCCGCAAGATACCATGATTAGGATATACAAGTAACTCTTATTTGCATTAGACCATTACATGGATGAGCCCCTAATTGAAGCACCTAGAGTGGCTACTTTTAGCTTGGAAGAGCCTGAAGAGGGGTAAGACTCCCTCCTTATTAACTCTCATGCCACAAACCCAGTCTAATATGAGAATGCATTGATAAGAATGGCCATAAAATTTATGCACTAAAACATCATCAATGATGCCAAGGTGAGGAAATGGAAAAAAATACTCAAAAAATCCAAGGATGAGATGCAGGCTAAAAGATTCAACCTATAATAACTCTATGAGTGCATGGAGGTAGTTGAACCATCTCTTCTGTTCAGTGTTGACACTTCATACCTTTCATAGGTTCACAAGATTTATGTGATGGTAAAATAGATGCTCCCAATGTTAAAACTTGAGCCAATGTAGGAAGAAGAAGATCCTAGCATCATGGTGTAGAAATAGCTAGCTAATAAGCTCCAAGAGGTAGAAGACCTCTTCGCAAAATTGTAGTAGGGCATGAAGGCAACATATGCCATTTTTTTGAGCTTCTTCAACCAAGCCTCGATAATAAATGCATGCTGAGAGTATGCAAAATAAGAGAAGGAGAAGATGATGGAAAAAGTGTACTAGATAAGCAAGTTAGAGCAGACACAAATCACGGGGAGTGTCAACACATTCAATAACCAGATCAAGGATCAAGGGAAAAAATTAGAGGCACTCTTTCATGCTCTACAAACTAAGGCCTATGATTAAGGAGAGATCGTAGATGGGAGTGTGGAAAAGATGAAAGCTAATGTTGGGGCCTTCCATAAGGAGTTAGAGAAAATGGATGTGCTTGCACTCACTACTACATCCTCTAAAATAGATAATGCTGTAGAAGAAATCAAGCTAGCCATCAAGGGCTTTGAAGACTTTAGTGCTGAACTCAAGGAGAATGCACCCAATTTCTACATCCCCAAGAGTTTGATAGCCTAGTTTGTAGATGGACTAATTTTTTTGTATTGGGTAATGTTGGGCTTCTAACTCATTAAGTAAATGATTTGTACCAACATGACATCCACCTAGGTGCGAGAGGATCATTGTGTAGTGGTTAGCCTTTGGGCATTTTGTAGCCAATTGATAGGTGACTAACTATTTCCCAAGTTGTAAGGGCATCTTCAAGGATTTAAAGAGACATGGTAGTTATAGCACAAACTTCGTGGATTAATGGAGCTAGTGGTTATGATCACTAAGTTCTAGTTTGACACTCAACGTGCACCTTTCACCCTAGTGAAGATGCTCCTGAAGGCTATTTAAGGAGCTCAAACTAGAAGAGGTAAAGAGATAAATAAATTGCAATGAAGCTCTAGTGAATTAATCTTAATGCTCTATATACATTGATTTGACAACCATTAAGGCTTATGAATAGTATGGAGGCTATTTGGCTCCATTTGTGTGTACCCAAGCTCTCATGTGAGCCTTTAGGTTGTTAATTTTTATGATCAAAACACATGCTTTGCTATGAAATCTATTATATGTTATGAATTATAATGAATGATGAAGGTTATTGCATTAAATGTAATGTGTCTTTTTTACATGTCTTTTCATATTGCTAATGTAATGTCATACTCTTGATATAATTATGTTAAGTAATATTTGTGCATGATTACTAGTTCGAGTCTTTAATGGAGTCCCTACAAAATTTCATGATGTCATCTTTATTTTGTACATAAAATGAGTATAGGTTCTACGCAAAGTATCCCTATCCTTGTTGAGATCGCATGTATGAGTGGTTTGAGTGAAATCAACCTTTTGACCTTTCAAGCACCTCTATGACATTAGGCTTAGTCCAAGAGGGGATTGCACCTATGGACCTGCCTTAAGTTTCCTTAGAATTGTTAAGTCCCTTTTATGAAGTGCCGTGCCATGGCACAACTAACCCAATGCAGGCCTCAATTCCTTCTCAGTTGTATTTAGAGTGAGCGCATAAGGCAGGTGCCTTATGTGGATTGATGTTGGCATAGTCAAGTGATAAAATTTTGAGTGCAAAGGGAACATCCCATACTTTCACCTGGTCAAAGTAAATTGAGAGATAACTAGACAAATATTTTATACAACAAGTGGGCATATAGTGTTAAGCTATGTCAAATGCCCCTCTATCAATAAAATTTGCCTATACAACTAATACTCTGAAGAGGGCCTCATAATTATGCAGTTCTTCCCTATGTGTTGGCTTGTGTGTGAATCATGCAATGTGTGATAAGTAAGTACAATAGTGTCCTAACTCATAACTTAGAAAACATAGCTCTTGGGCTCATACCTGTAGATGTGTTGTCTGTATGATTGATATTGAAATAGGAAAAAAAAGGAAAGCTTTGCTCACTTGAGTGCTTGCTTGAATGATTTTGGTAAGTTGCATGGTGAGTAGGTAAGAAATTTCTAGGTGAGGAATGAATGAGGGTTGGTTTTAAATTTATACCAATCCCTTTGGATAATATATCACATAATATCACTTAGACCAACCATTAGGATTCCTTTCATTTGAAAATTAGATGACTTTTAAGGCACTAGACACTTGCGTTGGGTAAGGACACTTGCATTGACACAAGAATCTAACTTAGATGCAAGTGTTTAGGAAGTTGTAAAATAGGTGCAAATACAAAACTTGAAAAGACATAATATAAACATGTTTTAAGCATTCTAAGCAAAACAAAAGAACTAGGTCATCAATTTAAGACTAATCGGTCTAAGAGATAGGCTAAGGGGCATAAGAGAGAGAGTAGATACGAGACTTATGGAAGTAGAAAAGGTCTATAACTAAGAGGAACAACCAAGGTCTATGTTTGCCAAGTGTATAATACTGAGGTGCTATATATTTCATAAATATCATCTACACATTCCCCCTATATTATACTTGTATTGAATTCCATTTGAATTTGTAACATTTTTGAAAATTTTAACTATTTTAAAACTTACCACTCATAACTATAGGAATGAGTGCACATGCATGTCACATGTCCCCATAATCTGAAAATTTATGAATCATGTTATAATTTTTGAAATTGTATAATGCCATAAATCTAAAATTTTATTCATGAGGACTTGAATTCTCAAGACAAGTCCATTGTGATGCCCCCCTTTTGAGATGAGGGACATAGCCTGCATGTCACTTATCACAAAATAGAATTGTAAAATAGATAAAAATATATAATCATGTATTAGTATGTTAATAATTTAATTGGCTTGCATCATAAGATTTAATTTGCATATGAACATGGATTAGATATATATATATATATATATATATATATATATATATATATATATATATATATATATATATATATATATATATATATATATATATATATATATATATATATATATATATATATATATATATATCATTGAATCACATAATAAACATGTGCATGATATATATCATGGCACCAAAGTAAGAGTAGAGAGTAGGAGTAATGCATGGTATGAATCATGGCACCATAGTAACAAGCAATTTCATACAATGTCATGTAATTGCCTATAATGTCACATATAAGTCCCAAAGGCCACAAACAAGGAACATGTGATTGTCACATAAACATACAAGGCCAAGGGCCACACATAATAACTAAACAAGTTCTAACTTATCAAGAAGTAAAGTAAGAAACATAAACAAATGAGACTAGTTTATAATATTCATATATATTTGTCATTGTTAGCAAATAACATTTTCATGTAACATGTGTATAGAATGAGTGATTATCAAAACATTTATATGATATGTAGCTCAACATGGTATAAAGGGTGTGGATATATACAATTTGTGAATTATTCATACAAAACAAAGAGTTGCCCCAACTTAGCAATGTTGTTGGGTAATAAGGGAATCTTGACATCAAAGAACCATGCAAATGTATGCCATGTATCACAATCAAATACCTCATGAAAAATAATGTGTATTCGAAATTGAAGTATGCCATCTATCTAACATAAAATAAATAACATATGTAAATAAGTAAGCTAAAAATATTTGAAAATGATTTTTAGGTCCTAATTTTAACACACACACACACACACACACACACACACACACACGTGTCACACACACACACACACACACACACACACACACACATGTATTTGGAATTTATGAAATATTTTTAATTTTTTTACTTTTTAAAAATATTTGAACATTTTTGAAATTATTCCATATTATAGAAAAAATGAAATTTTATATATTTGAATTCTTTTTGAATTTTGAATTTTTTTTTGAAAAGTGCTAAGAAACAAGGATTTGAAGATAAATGAAAATGGGAGTAATCTAAACAATCCTTAACAAGGTGTTAAATTATGATGTGACAAGCAGGAAGGAAAGTGATATGCCCCAAATTCATGTGTACAAGATTCATATCAATGTAGCTCAAATGATTGAGATAGATCGTAAGAGTTGGTGGCAAGAGGAGAAGAGATGGGGAGATCCTTAAGAGCGAAGCTAATGATACATGTAAGAGTTTTGGAGATGTTTATTCCATTTGAAGGAGGATATGTTAGTAATAATTCCCAAGCCTAGCCCTGATAATGCATGCAAGAGCAAAGAATTAGTTTAAAATATTTTTCAAGAGGATCACCTAAAATAAAAACCCAAGACAACCTCCCAGAGTGAAAATAAGAGATCTGGTGAAAAAAAGATTCGTGGAAAAGCCTCATTCAAAGAGGTTTCTTTGAATCCCAATCATATCACAAACTTAATGAATATAGATATATGAAAATATGGATATGCAATAGCTACAAAAAAAATTCATGGACTGGGTAATGTTCCCCTTCCTTCTCTTAAGTAGGGATTTATTGTTGATAAATTAGCTACATCCCTCACAATTTATTTAGATAATGAAGAGACATCAGATGTTTCATCTATGCTCAGTGAAAGAGGGTTAATCTATATGTTAAATGTATTTTGGTCTACTCTTACTAATTTACATTAGTGAATAAGCCAATAGTGGAATTCTATCACAATTAGAGAGGTATAAATCTTCCCTTAGGTTATTTTGGGGCTAGTTAGAATGATATGAGATTTTAAAAAATGGGCCCTAGTTTCATGAGGGAGAAAATTTATTCATGAATCCTTGGTTTCTAAAATTTAACTCCTTGACTAAAAACCTCTTTCACGTTCCTATTTAGGTGAGGCTACAAAAATTTCCTTTGCATTTTTGGACCCTACGAACTCTTAAACAGATTGGAGATGTTATAGGTGTTTTTTGCAGCCAAGATTCCTCAACATAAGATAGATTCAAATCAATGTGTGCCTACATTTATGTGTGTATGGGTTTGAGCAAAGGGCTCTTTGCTGATTTGTCCTTAGTTTGAGGTGGTTTAACAAGAACCCAAAAATTAGACTATGAAAATATTACTTTTTGATGTAGGCAATGTTTTGAGTATGGCCATTTGGGTGTTACATGTTCATGCCTCCAGAATCCAAGTCAAAATCAATTAGATAATAATACTATATTAGGGGATAATGGATTTTAAGTGGTTCAAAGAAAGAGAAAATAAAAAGTTACCTAGTGGAAGAGACCCACATTAGACCACACATCAGTTGAACCAAGTGATCCAAAAAAGGAGTTTGAGGAAGGAGTGATACTAGACACTCCCTTGGAAAAGGCATAATAATCAAAAAGTATGTATGAAATGGAGATCATTGTGAATAACATGGATGGAAAAATAAAATTTTACTTGAAAAAAAAGATAGAAATAACAATGAAGAGTAAAAAGGACCACAAAATCCCTTATCCAAATGAAATTCAACGAATCTCAAATCTAGAAGAGGGACAAGATTTGTAGCTTCAAGTCATCCCAACAAGTTTGGAGGGAAAAGATAAAATTCAACAATAATGGTTTAATTCAGTCCTTTGATTAGTTTTTATTTAATTGTAAAAAACATGCATACATGTTCTATTAAAAGGATGCATGCATATTCTACCATCAAATAGGCATGTATACAAGTTGTTGGAGTTACATTCATGCATGGATGCTTGTGGTTCTTCGCATGCATGCCAAAAAAAACCTTGCTATGATAGGAAAAAATAGTTGTTTGATTTTAAGGAAAGAGGAAACTTTTGGTAATTTTAAGATACAACTTGTAAATTTTAAATTTAATATAATTTTTATTTTTCAAACAAAACAAAATAAAAATGATTAAGATATATAAGAATGTGCATGATCTTCATGGGCAGGAGATATGTGATCATGTAAGTGCAATGAAAAATATAGCATGATGAGCATGCAATGGTGAGAAAAAAAGGGCACTGGAAGTATTTGTAAGATAGTTACTTTGGTTTGTTCAAATTGGTAAAGCTAAGGGATAAAAGAAGTAACTAAGATGACAAATGCCCAAAGTGAAAATAGAGCCAAGGGATAAAAGAATGATTGGCTAAGGGATAAAAGAAGTAGAAAAAAAATAAAAGTAAAATATCTAAGGAAAAATATAAGTAGCTAATCAAGAGACTCAACAAGAAGTAGGAGGTTGTGTCTAACCAAGGATCTCATAAAAAAGATGCACATATGTATACTCAACTACATTTTATGAAGGGACAACTTTCTGTGAAGAAGAATTACCAACTGTAGATGCTTCTGAATCTAAATAAGTGTCACATGGTGAATTATAAACATATAAATCATTATTCATATGTCTATGTAAACATATATCCTTATGAGAAATAGGAGATGTAAATGTTTGTACTTGTGATGAAGTTCCCTGAATAACGTGTTGTGCCTTAAGAGATGAAGACCTCTTTTTTGGGTGCCACTTTTTGCTTATGAGAATATACCATGCTCTTTAAAACTAATTGAATATTCTCATGTGTAACTATATCATGCTTATAAGTAGATGGAGAAGGTGATTTTGTAATATATTCAAGCTCATGAATATATGAAGAAACTATAATGTGCTTTGGAGTATGTAAATCATGCTCTTAAATAGTTTTGTAAACTATTTCATTACCATTTTGCTCAATGATTTTGATAGGAAGTTATACTATAGTAGAAGTAAAAATGATTTGTGGAAAATGATATTCATATTGGATTCCTAGAATTTTAACCACTTGATTATCATGAATATATTTGAGACATTTGTGTACTATATAAGGTACTAATTTAATATTTTATATCCAAGGCCATCCTAATAGCATATCAAAGACCCATGTGCTTGGTATAATTAAAAATGAATTGGGCACTATGATATGGACTAGTTATAAATGTAGTATTATATGCCCAAGAGTATCTTGTGTATGGCCATTAGATGATTTGAAAACTCTAAAAGTATCATGTAAACCTTAATCTATATAACCAAGAGAGTAAAAGAGTGTTACGGTTCACACATTTTTGCTTGATCCATTATTTATCATAAGACTATGTATGGTTTGTCTATCAATATATGCTTAGATAAAGAGTGAATTCTATTTGAATCATCATTAATAATTACACTATCATCAAAGGTAATCATAGGATGTGATGCTTATTTGCTTATAACTGTACAAATCATGCTATCAATTGGATGTCTATATGTAGAATGAGGAGGATGGGCATTGTATGTATAATGTGTTTCAAAGTTATCCTTGTTATTTGATTCATGAATTGGAAAAGGATCTTTGTACATTTTGAGATTTGAATTTCCATTTACTTGTGCTTTAACCTCTTCATTAGGTGTACCAATATCAATAATGTTCACATCATTAAAATCTTGAATCTTATGCTTAAGCTTGAAACATCTATTTTTAGAATGCCCAATACATATATAGTAGTCAAAATATGCATTGCCATTAATTTTTTGAAATTGTGGTATATACATGTCCACTTCCATTGGTGGAGGAATAGTGACGAGATTACATTCAAGTAGCTTTTACGATAATACATGAGGAGGTGAAGGTAACCTTGAAAATTACCTCCTTGGTGGAGTTTATAATTGAAACTTTTGTGTTGGTAGTGAGATAAATTTAACTATAATTTTAGATTTATTATTACTTTTAGTTGAATTGGTCTTATGCTTTGGCTTGGTTTGAAATTTGACATTTGAAATAGAAGGAACATTTGATATATAGTTAAGATTGTTCAAAGTAAGTAACTTGACCTCATGTTCTTTGAGTGTATGGCATAGTCCATCAAAAGATTTGAACTTATCAAATATAGTTTACTCTTGAAGTGGAAATATAAAACTTTAAGTGAAGATATCTTGAAGCTCAATATCATCCATCGGATTTATCATTTTTTCTATAATAGTCTTTTATCTTAGCACATATTCACTACATTTTATAAAAAATAGTGAATTAAACAAATTTTAGTCTAATTATGATAAACTATTGAGTAAAATTAGAATGTATAATATATGCAATAAATACACGAGAATAATTTAAGACTTGCTAATTATATTAATATGATAAAAGAGGAAATAATTAAAGAGAAGTAACTTAGCTAGAATTTAGATTTGATAGACTACAACAAAGACTGTGTGATCATGTGTGGGATTATGTGAGGTTGCTATAAATCAAGAATAGGGTTCCATATAGATTTGGGATAAGGTTGCATATTTGGAAAAGGCCAACTTATGCTATCATCTATAAGTTCATTGGCTTTCGATAGGGTTTTTTCCCTCTATGTGGGTTTATTCTAGTGATCCTTTTCCTATAGGTCCTATGTGTGTGATTGGGGTCACTCAATTCATTGTAGGAGTTGTTGTGTACCTTCTTTTTCACTTGGAACCTTGGTTCAATAAAAAATGAGAAAAAAATCTAATATTTGGTGGAAATTAGATTAGGAGTTGAAGTAGTGCTTTACCAAAACACCCATTGTGTTGAGCACTATCTTCATACCAATACTACGAAGAGGGATCAAACTCCATGTAGTTCTCCATGAAATGGTGGTGTGTGAAATACTAGTGCAATGTTATATGTCAATGCAATTCTGGTGTAATTATGTGCTTCAATAATGACTTGTGACCTTAAAGGTGTATTAATAATTAGCTCATGGCTACTTGGGCTATGTGGACTCATAATTGGGAAAATAGGTGCTTTCTTCTCAATGTGCATTTAGAATAATTATGGTGTTTGTAGTATAAAAACTTCTGGCCAACTAGTGAATAAATGAATTAAAAATATGCTTATATAGTGTTATATTAGGATTTCCTCAAATGGGACTTGTGAAACATATGGGATGACCCATTAGGTGAATTTTATATTGAGTAATTAGTTTTTACTTGGCAGGACGACAATATCGGTAGATTCAAACACTACCGATGAGTGGGATTATCTTGAAGGAGTGACCTTGTTTAAGGAACAGAGACAATTAAACTAGAAGTGTGAATTGGTCTAATAGTGAGTCTAGGTTGCTTGGAATGAAGAATAAGAATGTTTATTATCATAATTTATTAAGGATAAAGGGCCATACACATAATGGTAGAGGAATAATGATTTAAAATTATGAAATTGAGCATAGGCAAGTGTGCATAAGGAGTGGTCACAAGTGCATTGTTTTAGTAGTAAATTTTAATTTTAGTAACTACATTTGTCCCACTTTTATTCTATTAATGTAACAAAATGAAAATACTAGATTAGAATAAAAAGAGTTATACCTTAGCTTACCAATGTTGAGTAGGTTTGGATGTAGATCACATGCTAAATTGTACTTCATATAAACCTATAATGAAACATGTATAGCTCAGACTTTACTAAAGATAGAAATATGAAAGTAAAGAAAATAAATTTATACATAAAATGACAAGGAAGGAATACACATTTTCATGTATGTAAATTATTTGTGTTTCCTAGTGTAAAATTAGCGACTGGAGAGGGTGGAACCCTTGGTTACTTCTTCATTGAAACACTTGCATTGGAGTGTGCATGCCTCAATCCTCATTGTAGGAGAGTAGCTTAAGAATTCAAGGTGGATATGACTCCATCATCACAAAACTCAAGGTAATAAGGTAATTTGGAATCCCTATATGAATTTTAATAGATTATTTTAGTGAAAAATTGGTGTAAAAAGCTAAATCAACCATTACAAGTGGAATAAGATTTTTTTTTGGTGCAAAATTGGTGCAAAAATAATGATATAAGTTTAGTGTATACAACATAGAGAATGACATGGATTTCCATTCATTTTACAAAACATGGTGCAAAAACTAAGCAATAAAATGATCATGTGTTGCGCACATGCCCCTCATATGATATTTGAGTATATTGATTTTGATAACTAAGTAATATCAACTAAAAAACTGAGTCACCCTGTGTAAAATTTAGGAACACATGTTGCACATGATGCCCCAAATTATGAGCAAAATGTGATAACCTGTTTATAAATCTAGAGACTATTTATTAGTAACCAATTAAAACTATTCTATAGACTGAGTAAAATTTTGAGAAATTTGGAAAATGTTGTTTTTGACTTCTAGGAGGAAAGTATGTTATTATTGACAACTACAACCTACGTTGTTTTCCAAATGGTATGGTGCTACATGAGTATGATTTATGGAAAAAAATTGAGTGTGGATTGTGATCAACTGAGTAAGTACTATTGTTTTCTATATGTGTAGTGGATTGTTTTAGTTTAGTCTCTAAGACAAGCCATTATGTATGCCCCTATTTTGAGGTGAGTTGTGAAGCTTGTGCAATAAATTATCACAACAAAAAAATTTATGCGAGGGATGTTATATAAAATATTTAAATATGGAGTAATAATGATAATATTGGAAATCATGGCATTTTATTAATAATATTATCAAAATAGTAATATATGATACATGTCGAACCAAAGATATATAGTGTCATGTCTAGATAGATGTTAGAAATTAAGCACACAGTGAATAAATTATTGATATTGAGTATGTGAAACTAATATAGAACTACTTAGGGAAATATGCATGATATTGATCATGGCATCGACAAACTGAGGAGATGGATGATATCCATTATGGCATCACAAACTAAGCAATAATAATAAACAAGAGTGATAACCATTATGCATACATAAAGAGTACACACAAAAACACACAAAAAATAGAAGAAGGCTAAGGGGTTGCATACAAGAGACATGTTAAAATGTAATTCACACAAATAAACACTTGAAATAAATCTTAGAGCCATAAATAAGGACATGTTCAAACATCCACAATCTAGAGCAATGAATACGCAGAAAACATGAAGCACAAAATTAAACACGATAAACATGCATGAATAAGTGAAATTTATCTACATAAATAATTGGTAACATTATTATATTCAACAATTCATGTATCCAATAAGATAAAAATTTGAAATTAAGTGAGTAAACATGGGAAGATTTTATGAAATGTACTATATTGTGGTAGGAACAAAATGAATAGTCATAGAGTCATAAAACTCGAGTAAAAGATGCTCCTAGTGAACTTTTTGTGATGCAAAAAAATTATATGGAGGCCTACGACTATTTTGGATCTGAGAAAGTAGAGAATATTTTCACTAGGATAATTTTGGTGGAATTACACAAGAGATCAATACGTTAATGTATAGAATAGAGCAGTTTTATCTTAGTGAAATTTATGGGTTTGAGATAATATCACCACTTGCAACTACATTAAAAAGTGATAACATGTATTTTATGGAACTCAATCAATTACACTTAGAAACATGCTTGATATAAAATTGTATATATTAAAGTATTGCATATATTGAAACATAAATCAACTAATGTAAATGAACTACACATATCATGCATAGGTCCTGATTTTTAGAATTTTTTGGAATATTTTATTTTTGTCTTTTTTTTTTAATATATGCAATATATTTAAACATCTAACAAAACATCCAAGGGATGTGGATAATTTAATGATGGATCTGGTGGAAGATTATTTATTTCTAGATATTGAATCTTGTCAAATTTCATATATCATCATGATTGTGATCATCATACCACTCATGATATATAACTATAGCCTTATAATTTAAATTGTTTTGAATCTTATGAATGCATATATCATGTTTATATATTGTGTAATAAGCCTCATGTTTTTTTTTTGAAAAATCAACTTTGAGCCTTACTTATCATTTATAAATTTGTGATTGTCATCTATACCATCATAAAGAATACATATCATAACATTATCAAATATGAATGTAAGACAGTGTTATAAATTATCAACTGTATTTTCCATTTGATGCAACCATTTTTGACCAAATGTATCCATTATCTAATTTCATGTTTTCATAAAAAAAAATGTGTACACAACTTATGGACTATATGTAACTGATATTATAATATGGCCTACTGAATCTTGGAAATATATAACTTTCTACAACTCAATTTGATCATGACATACGTGTTGAAGAGTACATACATTTGTCTTTGTATCCTCATATATTTACATGTTTTGTCTATATTCATCTTCAATAAAAACTTGAATAGTCAAAGGATTCCTTATTGAATACCTATAATTTCAACATACTTGACCTTGATTCTGAGCCCTAGTAGGTGGTAGAATAGGATATATAATATAAATAATGCCTTTATCATTATATTTCTAAATTTTCCACATTAATATTGAACAAGTATCAATATCACACCCTATTATTCTTTGAAATTGACCAAAAGGTTTTCCCTCTAGATTAGATAATTTGCTAGTAGATATAGGCCTTATCATTGGCAAAATGATTAATTCCATGTCAAGTAATATATGTAACATAACATGTGGTCTATATTCTACATTGTTAGCTTGTATTATAATAATTGGTTATATATAATTGACTCCACATTATTTATTGAATCTGATAATGGTGATTTGTTCATATTTATAATGCATTGGTCTATGTATTATGCCTCTATCTTTTTGGTAATGCTATATTTGACAAAGATGTTAGTCCACGATACACCTAATAAAGTAGTATCCTATGTAGTATCTATATCACAACAAATATTTTTTCCTTTATCAATATATGAAATCATTATTTTTCATTTATTTGTGTTCACCTAGATGATTTCATTTGAATAATCTTTGTATTCACCTGAGTTAACTGGTGTAAAATTAAAACCACATAAATAATCATAAATGTTAATTTGCATGGAATTTGTATCATCATTTAAACTAATATCAAAATCATCATTAATATCTTTTATAGATATGAAATTAAGATCTTTTTAATTTATTAATAAAGGTAATTCATGTACATCTTCCTATTATTTGTCCTTTTTAGGTGAGTTTTGTTGTTCTGACACATCTATAGATTGCAAATTTTGATCCTTTTATTAGATTCATCAACTTCATATGTATGCATCTATTCTATAGGTATTATCTTTATTGGTGGCATAATAGTAGACTGAGGTGCTTCTAACAGTGATTAATTCTAAGTAGTAATTTTTGTAATCTTATAATGTATGAATGGTTGATTATTAACAAGGTATGGATATATCTATTTGTCATGTATAAATTCTACATATAGATAAAAAGTAGAAGGTAAAAATTCCATTTCATGTATACATGGCCTACCCAATAATAAATTACAATACAAATGATTAAAAATTACTTTCGACACTAAATTTGAATTATATAGCACCTTAGTCTTGTACACTTAACAAATGCATATCATGGATGTACCTTCAGCTTCTAAACCTTCCTATTGCTAAAAGGATCACATACACTATTTCTCTATGCCAAATTGATTTTCTCTTAGTCTAACTAGTGTTATTCAAATCACCCAGTGATTATATCATGCTCAAAGTATTATACACATACTTATCTTATGTTTCTGAAAGTTTGGGACCTATGTCTATTTTCCATATTCTTAGACACTTGCATCTCACTCATATTCCTGTGTCGATACAAGTGTTTTATTCCAACATAAGTGTCTGGTGCCCTAAAGTCATAGTTTTTTCAAATGAAATGTATACCTATGGTTATCCTAAGTGATTTAATGTGATATGTTTCTAAAAGGGATACACACACACACACACACACACACACACACACACACACACACACACACACACACACACACACACACACACACACACACACACACACATATCAACCCTCATTCATTCTCACGTAACACATACCTTAAAAATCAAAAGGTAACTTACTAAAAGCATTGAATCAAGCATTTAAATGAGTAAAGTTTCCCTATTTTTTCTTATTTCCATTTCAGTCACAGGTACAACACATCTGCAAGTTTGAAGTACTTAAGGAGTACTCTATGAGTCATAATTTTCAAGTTACAAGCAAGGTCAATATTGTACTTACTTTCCACATATTGTATTCTTTTGCACACACAAGCCAAAACATATGAGAGAACTACATCATTTTGAGGCCCTCTTTGAAGTAGTGGCTGTTTAGGTAGTACCCACTAATAGAGTCATCTTTGGGGTTAACTGAACAATACGAGTCTACTAACTCATTTTTACCACATCCAATATGAATATGAAAAACTAGGGTTTTACTATTTGTCAAGGAGTGATATTCCATGATCTAAATATGAGCACACAAGAGTGAAGGTGACACAAAACCCTTAATATCTCAGGTGGTCACATCTAGATCTCGAAGGTATTTCATACTGGACACTTGTATCCAATTTAGAGAAAAATAACAGCACAACCATTTGAGATTAACATAAGTGTTCGAGGTTATAAAGGTCAAATTTATAGAATCTAATGACTGATTCAAAGGACTTATCCAATCTATTTCTAGCTTATTCCATATTAGATCCATGTACACATAGTAAACAAACTAAGTACTCTTATTTTCATTTCATTGTTATATCAATCAATAGTTGTAATTATTATTTTTAACATATCTTAGTATTTAAATTCATAATATTATTTATCTGAGTTAACAATTAATTGGCATGTTATAGATCTATTTATCATCCTTGTGCTTATTCATTTATATATTCTTAACCTTATATTATATTGACCCATCTGAATTTAGGGGTAAAAATTTGCTGAATTCGATCTATATGAATACAATTTTTTATTTTTCCTAGGGTTTTTAGCCACTTAGGATTTCATATTGATGTACTTTTTCATTTCATGCTTATATTATTTTGTATGCAACCTAGGCATAGCCTTGGATTAGGTGTCACATACCGATTTCTCTCTAATATTAATAACCTATTGATTCATGGATTATTGTGGTTATTATTTGATTAACTACTATTTGATTAAGCTTTATTTTATATGCTGGTTATGGGATAATTATATGTTTCTTAATTTACATGATTGATTAGCTATAGAGTTAGTTATACTTTTATATGGTGTACATTATGATCATGTTTATTAGTTTATACAATAGTATTTTATGCATTTCATATGTTTCAAGCTATCTACCTTCATTGTTTTGAGGTGGATGTAGGACAAATTCATCCCTTACAGTGCGATAGAGGGAGGGCATCATTAGATAGGGTGGTGTAGATAGAAGCATTGGGGGATGACAGAAGTAAATGCTAAAAACCCACACACACGCCATGATAATTTAGCATATGTTATGTTCATTGCTTGATTTAGATAGATATAATATGTCTTTGTGTTATTTGCATTTAAAAAATTGTTAATATGCCTTCTATTATGATCTTGTTTATTGTTTGATGATCATGTTGATTTATATGCGTGATTGCATGAATCTAGTTATAGTACTTCGATTTAATCATATGATATTGCTTGGTTGAATGAGTGAATATGTACATGTTTTAATGTGACTTATAATTGTCTTGGATATAATTGAGTGTATTATAAATAGTGTTTTTTTTTGATTCATTGTTATAAGTAATAGATGGATTTTATTACTTTACTTGATCAATTTGTTAAGTGTTATTGATGCTTACAAGGTTATTATTATATTTCATAATAGTTGAGTAACCTAGAATAAATAATTAATAAAATATAAGAAGGGGAGGCCATGGAGGACACAATTGGTAGATAGAGGAATATAGAGGAGGTTTGATCTTATAGTGGGAGTAAAATTTGAATCATTGACATTGACATTGGGGTTTTTATTTACCAAGTTGGTTTTGTTTTAAGATTCATATTTTTGTTATGATGATTTTGGTAATAAAAACTTAAAGGGTTTTAGTTTATCATTGTTATGAAGCTATTTAGGGGGTTAAATACTTGAACCTATAAATGGCTCATCCATCCAAAAAATTGAGTGTTCTTAATAGGTGTGTTTGTGGAATTAAGGTTGTCATTGATGTCAAAGGTAGTCAAAGGTCACTGATGTCTTAGAGGTGACCTTGTGAAGATACATGCTTATGAGCAGTGTTTGATTTGAAGAGATTATCTGAAAGAGAGTGATTGTGTGTATTAACATGATTTTTGTGATTAGGTCACTATTGACCAAGTTCATGAGAACAAGTATGTGTGCACATCATGTATTGAGAAGTTTAGTCTTGCCTTGATATAGGCATGAAGCATAACGAGGTATGGTGATGATGGCATATATATGTATAAGCTTGAAATTGTGAAAATCAGTGATAGATCATGTTAATGGATGTTGGACACTATGTCAACATGTGTATAATACAAATAAGCCTTCAAAATAAATCCTAAGTCAAATATTGAGGCTTAAATTTTACATGAGAGACCTAGTGTGATGGAATAGGCTTGGTAGCTTGTTGTGAAAAGCAGTGTGATACTTGTGTGTACAAATTTGGTAGTATATGAGCAAGGTATGAGGTAATATGAAATGTGGATGAGGTACTTAAATCAATGCAAGAGGTTTCCAAGTGTTTTTGAAGACCAAGCATAACTGGTAGTTCAAAGACCTAACATGCATAAAGACCTAGTGTGGCCAAATGAAGGGTCAAGATGAGATTTAAAGGTGATAGAGCACATTTTATCATGGATTAAGGTGTAATAGGTTTTTTAAAGGTTGTTGACCAAGACTTAGATATTGAGTTGAAGGGAAAATCAAGAAAACATGTTTATAAGTCTCTTGTGCTTGTAAAATGAAGAAATCAGAGCCCAAGAAGGAACTTCAGATGCTCATTGGCACGTGTGATAGTTGCATGGGAAGATGAGAATTTTGGGAGATATGGAAAATGGTCTTAAAAATGCTTTTTGATCATTGGGAGGTGCTTTCAAGGATAGATCTATATGAACAAATGTTAAGAAGGTAAACTGGTCTAAAACTTTCTCAAAACCCTCTTAATGACCTGATTGAAGATAACTTGTTAGAAAGTGCCCAAAATGGTTTTATTGATGAATTTTTATGATTGGAGGTGGTAGAGGACTCCTACAGTCATCTCCAAGTGGTAGTGGTTTGTCAGGGTAGAGAGTAAAACCTACATAAAAACCCTTGTTTCTGAATAATTTGATGTTACAGATAGGGTTGACCAGGTCAATGCATGTAAGTGGATGAAGGTTGAAGGTAAATAATTTTTATTTTTGTATATGATGGTATTTTTAAATTTATATCCTCTATGTCAACCATTTTGGTCACCTAAGCTGACTTATCACTAAAATGACAAAGAGTGAAGATAGTGAAAAAAACCAATCAAAGTGAGAATCAATTTAGGGATGTGTTTCAGATGATTAGGTATGAATAAAATAGTTTGGTGTGTTTGTTTAAAACCTATAAATCATGTTAAATTTTTTTATAAATTTTTAATATGCTCACATACAGACAAGAAAGTGCTCTCAAGATGACCTGTCTATGTGAGTGAAGATAGTTAAAGAGTGAGGTTCAAAGTTTGATCAGTTTGGTCTATATTGTCATTTGAAATTTGTATATTTGTGATTATATTTGATATAAATATGTTTTGAGATCATAAAAAAATATTACAATATCAATGAAGTATCCTTAAAAGTGAGTAAAGTCATGTTCACCATGACTAGCTCTTAAGATAGAATGACAGTTCCAGGTTTGCCAAGTGAAGTGAAGAATGTGAGACCTTATGACAAGAGATAATGTATACAATGCACTTGGTTAAGTTTTTTTTATGTAAATAAAATATTCATGATTTAAGGAAGTTGTAAATACATTTTGAAAGGTTGAAACATGAAAGCCAAAATGGCCTATCTGGTTGAGTATGTACTGTGTAAGAGAAACTTGAGAAATTGGTTTGTAAGACCAATAGTTGACACTAGATATTGATATATATCTATTTTAGGTTAATATAGAGGTCTCATAGAAACTTTAAATGTGGATTATATGTTATGAAAGTGTCCTTTCAAGTGATAAAAACAAACTTCTACATGACTGTGTTTTTGAGTAAAATGACCATTCTGAATGGTCTTCTTGAAGATATGAGTTTGAAGTTTTTTTGAAAAATTTGATGAATTTTAATATTTTTAGGAGGTCTCAAAGGTTCATATAATAATTTTAGAGTTATATTTTTTCTTTGTTCAAGTGTGAAAAGTTAAAAGCATTTGACTGTGTTTTTGGATCTTGTATACAGTTTTGAGTAAGCCTATGAAAGCTGTTTGTTTGAGGTCCTATGATCTATATGATTATGTAAAATGGACATGGTGGTGACCATTAAGTCATGGAGTATATAATAATGTATTTTTTTTTGAAAAGTTGACTATTTGCTTCAGATATGAGAGACAAACCTTTGCTATGTATAAAGGGCTAATGGTGAGTAGGCCTATTAACATGGTTCAAGTGGTAAATTTGACTTACAGGTGGTGTGAACATATGTATATGTTATAAAGGGTTTATTTAATGAATATTTTAAGTGTTTAAATAATTATAGGAGACTCAAGATGGTCTAAGGGGTCAGAAGTGTAACGTGTAGTTGAGATTGACCTAATTGCATTAGGTCTCCATTAGGCCTAATGGGGGTTTTTACCCTTAAGGGGTATGAGAAACCTATGGAGTTATTATTTCTTGTGTTAAATGTGTATGAGGACATATTTAAATATTTATATAAGTGAGGTAAGGTATTTTTTTGACCAAGATGGATAAGAGGAAGTGTTTGATATAAAAGCAAAGCCTAATTGGCCTATTTATGCTAGTTAGAGAATTGAAGATATAAGTGAAGGGAAGAGATATTGAAGTAGAAGTAGTAGGTCATTAAGGACCAGCATAGTAATAGATAAACCATGATTATTATCTAACAAATTTTTTGCATAAAGATGACAAGGTCAATTGACTTAATGAGCCTAGAAGAGGCATGCCGAGCGAGTGAGCCTAAAAGGTTGTTTGAGAGGGGTAAAAGGTTGAAGTGAGCTGAATGAGGTGAGAGACCATTATTAGATTCATAAAATATATGTTATAGGTGTATTATAGTGATTTTATTTTAGGATAGATAAGATATAAAGATGAAGAAGATATCACCATCAGTTGAGAGAGCAACAAGGTGTCTTGAGGTGAATAAGCTTGCCTTGGCTGGGTTGGTGCTTGGTCTAGAGGGAGTTGGAGATGCCTTGAAATTTGGATATTATTTTTTTTAAATTTAAGTGGTTATGTTTGTGCCAATTAAATTATGGGGTTTTATCCTTCTTTCAAGTTGGTGCTTGCTAAAGACTAGTTGAGTGGGTGTTTGACTAGGTATGGGTTAGTGCCTCACTAAATGTTAATTCATTGCTTATAGGACAATAGTCCAAGTGGTGTGATAGTGGGTTTTATCCCCCATGAGGGTTTCCCACATAGATTTGGTATTCATGTGTTGATATCTTGCTTCATTCTTATGTGATTTCTCTTCAATGCATTATTATATCTCTATGCTAGTTTGAATGGTTAAAGAATGATGAATGGAATTGAATGAAATGTTTGCACACTGATTCACCCCCAGTGGTTGTGATTCCATAAATTGGTATTAGATTAGGTCATTTTGAGGAGAATTGATAGCTTGAAGGTGATCCTAGAAGCACAAGATGGCTAAATTTGTGAAGATCATGGTTGAGGTTTGCATAGAATTCTGCATGATGATACTAGAAAGATTGAAGAAGAAGGATTATATTGAGGCCAAGTCTAAGATCAAACCTAAGTTGACAAAAAAAAGGATGTTGAAGTTTTTTTTAACTAA
Organism: Torreya grandis; assembly: GCA_037957365.1. Lineage (NCBI taxonomy): Eukaryota > Viridiplantae > Streptophyta > Pinopsida > Cupressales > Taxaceae > Torreya > Torreya grandis. The sequence goes on along the minus strand of JARHVA010002464.1, from coordinate 221,905 downwards.
AGGTATGTATAGGTATATTGGGGAAATAATTAAGCATAGGTTTGAAAGTGAAGAGCTGAGTTGATTTTATAAAGCTATCATAAATGAGTAGACGTATGTAGATGAGACCTATTTGTTATATGAGATCTATTTGAGTCTTCATGAGGTATAAAAGGTATGAATGTATATCTTTATTTTTATGATGATTAAGCACATATGCATTGAGGTCTACAAATAGGTCTATAGGTCTAAAAGAGTGCTTTGGGAGTATGTGTGAGATGCTTCAAGAGTTTCAAGATGTTTGTTTGTTGTGGCTACATGAAAAAGAGTGTTTACAGGTCATTAAGGTGATTGAGGATGCTATGAGGGTGTCCCTTATGCTTTGGTAAAGTTCTAATGTTTCACATGATCATTTCAAGAGATAAACATGCATCCTCTAGCTTAAAAAGGACCAGACCATCATAGATTATCACACGTGTATGAAGAGTAAGAGAAGTTTGTGCATTTATTGTAGGTACATAGAAATTCAAATTTTGGTCAAAGGTTTCATGAAGATGTTGTCTGATGTCCCAAGAAGATCCTCTAGAATTTTAATGCCTTGAAGTGTTTCCTAGCTCAGGTTATGAGATTTTGAAGATGATCTTGTATGCTAAGACGTGCCAAAGCTAGTCAATTTTATGCTTCAAGAAGTAATCATTGAGGATTCAAAAATGACTATTGGGATTTGAATTCAAATGAATGTGCATAAACCTGAGAGCATTCCTTTGCCTATAGAAGCCAGTAAAGAGGTCAAAACTTGATGGTATAAAAATTAAATTTGAATTATACATCTTATAGAATATACTCAAAATGATTTGGAGTTTTGAAATACTATACATACATATTTATTATGGAATAAAGTCTAAGTTATTGAATGTGTTGTTACTTAGAGAACCCATAAGGACTGTGATGGATTTAAAACCTCTCTATTGACCTTAAATTGGTGTTCTAAGCATTAAATGATGTTGTCACCTGATTGAAGTCTTGTTGAATGTATTGAAGAAGTTTATAAAGAATGCCTATGTGTATGAAAATCTCATTGAAAGAAGACTATGCTTAAGGTCTATATTTTTGACAAACATGAGTAATCTGATTAGTGGTATGGAGCTGTTGGTCACTTTGTATGAATTATCAAAGTGCTTAAATACATACTTAAGGTATTTAAAGCTCTTATTGATTCTTTTAAATGATCATTTTGATCTCAGTTGTGATGGTCTATCTCAAAGACATACTGAACAAGAGGTATGAGGGTTTTAAGACTTTTTATGTCTATTAAACTTAATGTGGCTATACATGATGTAACTAGTAATGTGAAAGTGAAAGATTGGTCTACAAGACCAATGGTATTAAAGGTAGAGACTGTTTACTTAGTTATTCTAAAGTCTTGTGATGTTCTAAGTGTAAAATTACAAGTTGGTTGTGCCATGAGAATGCTCATAAAGTTATGAAAGTGATATGAATATGGAGTGTTATTCATTAATGAACACAACAGGGTATTGATAGAGTTATTTAGAAGTTGACATTCTACCTATTATGCTTGAAATTGTCAAGGTGATGAGCTTAGGAGGGTACATATAATCTTGGAAAGCATGTTTACATGAATAGTCTCCTCTCTTTGGTGCCAATCTACGAGAAGAATATGAATAGTCAGGAACTGTAGTGACTATAAACATGTATGTTCATATGAAGAAGATGATGAACCTTTGTTGAGATCAATATAGACTTTTTGGTTATGGTTACTTGTCATATTTATTATATTATTTCTTGTCTACATTATTTATTGTATGATAACTCATCTCTATCATGTTTCTATTAATTATGAATTCTCTATACCATCCTACACAATATAACAAAACTTAGCTATCCTCATCCTTAGTTTGTTATGTTGCATCAATAACCTCTACTAACAATAGTGTGATGAGCGTAAAAACACTCCTTCTAGAGGAAAATATGCTAAGATGGTTATTAGTACAATGAGACATTGAAACATGGTTAGACCAGAATTGGTCTTATCACAAGTGAAATTATTCAGGAGCATATCTATGGAGAAACATACAAAGTTTTCTTGTTTGAGTTGCTTGAATTGTTGACTAATTGGTTGACAGGATTGGAATACTACTACTTCAATATTAGAATGAAAAATACTATTACTTGGACTAAAGAAAAGATAGACCATTTGTTGAAATTGGAAACTGATTGGATGCAAGCAATAGACTATTGGGTTGCAACCACCCTATATGGATATATCATTAAGTTTATAGTGCAAGGATATATATCATTCAAAGCTATGTAGGACCATTTTGTCTAAGGAATCAAATGAATTTTTTTGCAGTGACTACCTCTCTTGTTGAAAATGTTGGTTATGGATAAGGCCATGGTGCCTACTCCAACCAATATAGAGTAGTCACTTTGGGCATATGAAAATGTGTGTGCATGATGGTAAATGATGGTTATATGAGTAAGTAGAGCTTAAACCTGAAGCTAGAATGGAGATGTGAGGAAAGAAGAGTCAGAAGAAAACTCTAGATTTAGAATGAGAACTATGATAATAGAATAAATGGAATAAAAAGAAGAATACCCAAGTAGCTATGAGTAGAAGTAAAAGTAACATTAGAGTAGATGATGAATGAGTGCACAGATGTGATGAACAAGATGATGAGTTAAGGATGAAGAAAGAGGATGATGATAGATGTTGACAGATAGTATGAGAGGATGAAGATGAGATGTACAAAGAGGAAGTTGAGAGTAGTTTAAGAGTAGAACAGATAGAAGATAGAAGTAGTGTGCAACTACAAGGAAGGGTATTGTCAGAAGAAAAAGAATTACATAGAGAAATAAAACTGACTCACAAGTTAATTACAAGTTCAAACATAGTAAAGGAAGAAGTCACTAGAAATAATTATTCATTGGAAGTGTACGTGTCCCTGCAACCTAATCTTTTATATTCTAGTAGAAGTTTTCAGCCAGGTGAGTAGGATGATAAAAATTAAGAAAGACCATTTTTAGAGCACGTGAACTGTTGGGGTATGAAAATTCACATAAAATACATTAATAAGGCTTTAAAGGCCACATGATCAGTTGAAGTTGAATAATAACATGAAGAAAAAACATACATGTAAAGTGTGCACAATAATTCTTTTGGTGTGTACTATAGTACGTAAGTAGGATCACTCATAACACATACACCTCTAATATCAACTATGTAGAAGACTCCATTCATACCAATTAATGTGTTGAATTAGTCAAGAGTATTTATTAAATTTAGCTATCTATGATGGGTCTATGGACCCTGAATAGTTGCTGCTAACTTGTAAAATGAAATGGCAAGTTAAGGGCATCACTGATGAAAATTTATAAAAATGCAAATTAGTAGGGGCTCTAGCTGGGAGAGCAATGGAGTTCATAAACAAAAGATATCTTCAACAAGCAAGTTTGAAAGACATTCAAAATTGGCTTATCATTGAATTTAAGATTAAGAAATGCACCAGCTAGATAATATAGGACCTAAATGTTTGTAACTATGACCATAATATAGGAGATAATCTAGAGAATCGGTCTGTGACTATGACCATAGATTTTCTGATGTAATGAATAAGGTAGATTCACTTTGATAGATAAATAAAAAGTAACATGGTTCATTGAAAGACTATGAAATAATATTTAGTTTTCCACTATAAAAACTCAATATAAGATAAATAAATGCTAGAGCTATTGGGGATCAACCAACAAAGTTGATTACTATATGAAAGCAATTAAATACGAAATTAAACCAAAATTATAAGTAACTAGAATCAAAAATATCAAAGAAAAAGAGATACAAGAAACCATCCTAAAAACTTGTATTAAACTCTTTACAGAAGGAATACAATTGAAGAAACTTTTTTTCTTCCACACCTCTCTCAGATGTACAGATCTCTTTCTAGATCTCTTTCCCTCAAGAGTTCTCTCTCTCAATTACAATCAATTCCAACAACCTGAATTGATACACATATAAAATCTTGTACTGTTCAATTCCATAAGCTAAGAAGATCTAATCCTATATATAATATTAGGAAACATGAACATACAATTACAGCCATTAGATGCACCTCTTAATCAAGGGCTCTAAACAGTCTTACTAAAGATAGAGATGCAGACTTAAGACTAACATTTAATCCTATCATGCAAACATTCTGTTCTATCCATAGAAATAGCATTCTAGACGCACAAATGACCGACATCGGTCCCTGCCTGTCTGCACCTGATCGACGTCGGCTGAACATAACCGATGCCAGCATCTCCTAGTCGACTCTTGACCGACGTCGGTCGCTCCTGACCGACGTCGGTGACTGTGTAACTCCTGTAACTTTTGCACTCACTCATTTGGTGAAGCTTTTAGCTCCACACCTTAACAATCTCCCACTTGGAGATAAATAATTGCACCAGTACCTGTACAACAACATCTTCTAGCTCCTCCATCTTCAAACTCAATCATGAAGACCAACAAAAGTTGAATGAAGATTCAACTTCTCCTTTGTTACCGGCTTGGTTAACATATCAGCAGGGTTCTTATCTGTATGGATCTTCTCCAGCTTCAACTCACCATCCTCTAATACCTATCTAATGAAGTGGTACCTAAGCTGTATATTCTTTGTTCTTGAATGAAAGGTTGAATTCTTAGCTAAATGAATTGCACTCTGACTATCACTGTATAATCTACAACTCTCTTGCTCCTTTCCTAGCTCTTCCATGAACCATGTCATCCATATCATTTCTTTGCTAGCCTCTGTGATTGTAATATATTTTGCTTCTGTAGTTGACAAGGCAAAAACCTTCTGCAACTTTGAAATCTAGCTAATCGCTGTTCTACCAACAGTAAAAACATATCCTGTGGTGCTCCTTCTGCCATCCAAATCACCTACCATATTTGAATCTACATATCCATGTAGAGAAGTATTTGAACCACCATAGCAAAAATGCCTACTGCTGGTCCCTCTCAGATATCTAAGCATCCACTGAACTACTTTCCAGTGCTCCTTCCCTGAATTGGCCATATACTTACAACTCCCACTGCTTGGGCAATATCCAGTCTAGTACAAACCATTGCATACATTAAGCTCCCTACTACAGAAGCATATGGAACTCTACTCATGTACTCTACCTCATCATGTGAATTAGGACACTGTTATTTACTCAATTTGAAATGTCCAGCCAAAGGTGTGCTTACCGGTTTTGCATCCTACATATTGAACCATTTCAACACCTTGTTCACATAATCCTCTTGAGACAAAATCAACCTGTGATTTTTCTTGTCTCTCTTAATACTCATGCCAAGGATTTTATTTACTGCTCCCAAATCTTTCATGGCAAATGTGTGAGCTAATTTCACCTTAAGCTCAGAGATATCCTGTATGTGTGAACTTACAACCAGCATATCATCTACATACAACAACAAGATAATATATCTACCATTATCGAATCTCTTAAAATACACACAATGGTTAGATTGACACCTACTATAGCCATGCTCAGTCATAAACCTATCAAATCTTAAATACCATTGTCTAGGAGCTTGCTTGAGGCCATACAAGCTTTTCTTCAATCTGCACACTAGCTTCTCCTTACCTTTGACCTCAAATCCTTCCAGTTGATCCAAATATATTTCCTCATCCAAATCTCCATGAAGAAATGTTGTCTTAACATCAAGCTGCTCAAGATGCAAATTCTCAATAGCAACTAAAGACAATATAGTACATATAGAAGTCATTTTAATAACAAGAGAAAAAATCTCACCAAAATCAATACCTAGTTTTTGTGCAAATCCTTTCACTAGCAACTTGGCCTTATATCTCATCTGTCCATTCTCACCTTCCTTCAATCTGTAGATCCATCTGTTCTTCAGTGTCTTCTTTCTTGTTGGCAACTCAACCAAATCCCATGTTTGGTTCTCTCTCAAGGAATCAATTTCCTCATTCATGCCTAGCTCCCACTGATTCTTGGATTCCACCTGTATTGCTTCATCAAAACTCTCTGGTTCTCCACCATCAGTAAGCAATAAATAGAATAATGAAGGGGAATATCGAATTGGAGGTTTACTTACCCTTTCTGACCTCTTGATGGGTGTCCGAGACTCATTCACAACACACTCTCTGCCTAAATTCTCTGACAGTGACCGATCTCAGTCACCTCCAGGCCTGTAACTGGCTAACATCAGTTCTCTCTGACCGACGTCAGTTCTTGCCTGATCGATGTCGGTCACTGTCTGACCGAGATTGATTCCAGTATTGCCGACGTCGGTTTCTGCCTGACTGACGTCAGTCTCTATGATTTCCTTTCTGTGATAATTCTTTCTCGTGAGCTCATTTTGGACCGTCACCTCATCCAATTCTCCATTGCTCTGACCAGATTGATTCAGCTTCTTGAGTTGATCACTATACATCACTTTTTCATTGAAAACAACATCACGACTCCTAATTATTTTGTTAGTTCCTAGATTCCAAAACCTGAATCCAAAATCATTAGATCCATAGCCAATAAATGTGCATCTCATAGACTTAGCATCCAACTTCTTTCTATTTTCCTTATCAACGTGCACAAAGGCTTCACAACCAAAAACTTTGAGAAATGAGAGATCTACCTTTTTACCTGTCCATGCCTCTTCTAAAATTCCACCATCCAGAGCTGTAGAGGGTCCTCTGTTAATTAGGTAAACTGTAGTATCCACATCTTTTGCCAAAAACTCTAAGGGAAAACTAACATGCAATCTCATACACCGTGCATGCTCCATTATATTCTGTTCATCCTTTTAGCAACTCCATTTTGCTGAGGTGTCCTTAGAACTGTCCTTTGCCTGTGTATTCCATGCATATAACAATACCAGTTGAACTTGTGGCTGTAAAACTCACCACCATTGTCAGATCTTAGGCACTTCAATCTCCTACCTGTTTCATTCTCAACCATAGCTTTTCAAATCTTAAAAGTGTCAAAAACATCAGATTTCTTCTTTATACAATAGACCCATACCTTTCTTGTAGCATCATCTATGAAAGAAACATAGTACTATGATCCTCCAATAGAAGCAACCTGAGCCGGTCCCCACACGTCTGTGTGAACAAGCTCCAATTTGTGCTTCTTCTTTGTTAACCTAGTCTTGAGAAAACTCACCCTCTTCTGTTTTCCAAAAATACAGTGCTCACAAAAATCTAGATCTATGCTTTTCAAATCTAAAAGCTTACCTTTTGACTTAAGAATAGACATTCCCTTCTCACTCATGTGGCCGAGCCTAGAGTGCCACAACTTTGCATCCACATCTGAAGTAGATAATACAGAAGGAGAATTATCAGTAATATAATTACATAAATAGAGAGTACCTACTCTCTTACCTCTGGCCAATACAAGTGCACCCTTGGTCACCTTCCAAGATTCAGCTGTGAGAGTTACTGTATAACCATCATCCCCTAATTTTCCTGTAGAAATCAAATTCCTCTTCAAGCTGGGAACATGCATGACATCTCTCAACACCCATGTGTTGCCATTCTCTATTTTTAGCTGCACTTTTCTTTTGCCAACAATTTTACAAGGCTCATCATCCCCTAAATAAACTATTCCAAAATCTCCATGGACATAGTCACTAAAATATTCTCTATTAGGGGTTGCATGGAAAGATGCATCAGAATCTAAAACCCAAGATTCTATATTATTATGCAAAGAGAATATAAGAGCATCTTGTGCAATACCTACAACTTTTGCTTCTTCCTTACCTTCATGCTGATTGTATTCTTTTGGCTTTGACCATCAATCTTTGCTTATGTGCCCTATCTTTCCACAATTCCAGCATTGTGGCTCCCTGCCATTTCTGGATTTGGATCTACCTCTCATCTTTGACTTAGACCTTGATCTCCCTTTCTTACTTCTCTTTTTTCCTTCTCCTGCTCTCAAAACTTAAAGCATTCCCTGATGTTTCCTCTGTGCTTTTCCTACAAATTTTTTCATTCAAAATTACACTAACAACATCCTCTACTTTTAAAATATTTGAGGCAGATGCAGTATTACTAATTGCCATTACCAAGCTATGTCAGCTTTTAGGCAAAAAACATAATATTAAAAGAGCCTTAATTTCATCATCAAACAGTATTTTGATTGAATTTAATTGATTTACAATTCCATGGAAATCATTTAGATGATTAGATACAGATCCACCTTCCTGCATTTGCAAATTAAATAACTGCTTCATAAGATATACCTTATTTGAAGCTGAGGGTTTTTCATATAAATTTGCTAAAGTAGTCATTAACTCTACCATTGACTTTGCCTGTGATAAATTAGATATCATAGTAGATTCCAGACTCAATCTTATAGATCTAAGAGCCTTTCTATCAAGAACTTCCCATTATTCATCATCTATGTCTTTGGGCTTCTTTGAAACCCCACCTAACGGTAAGTATAGATCTTTCTGATACAGATAATCTTCTATCTGCATTCTCCAATGTTGATAATTCTTGCCATTAAACTTCTCCATTCTCAGTTTACTTTCTTTTGCCATTACTTTCTCCCACTCAAACAGAAACCCCTATGAGTGCCCTATAATCAAAAACACTAACTAGATCTGAACCACCTGTTAGTCAACCTGAGCTCTGATACCACTTATTGGGGATCAACCAACAAAGTTGATTACTATATGAAAGCAATTAAATATAGAATTAAACTAGAATGATAAGTAATTAGAATCAAAAATAGCAAAGAACAAGAGATACAAGAAACCACCTTGAAAACTTGTATTAAACTCTTTACAGAAGGAATACAATTGAAGAAACTTCTTTTCTTCCACACCTCTCTCAGATGTACAGATCTCTTTCTAGATCTCTTTCCCTCAAGAGTTCTCTCTCTCAATTACAATCAATTCCAACAACCTAAATTGATACACATATACAATCTTGTACTATTCAATTCCATAAGCTAAGAAGATCTAATCCTATATATAATATTAGGAAACATGAGCATATAATTACAACCATTAGATGCACCTCCTAATCAAGGGCTCTAAACAGTCTTATTAAAGATAGAGATGCATACTTAAGACTAACACTTAATCCTATCATGCAAACATTCTATTCTATCCACAAAAATAGCATTCTGGATGCACAGGTGATCGACATCAGTCCCTGCTTGTCTACACCTGATTGACGTCAGCCGAACATAACCGACACTGGCATCTCTTAGTCGACTCCTGACCGACGTCGATCACTCCTGACCAACGCTGGTGATTGTGTAACTCTTACAACTTCTGCACTCACTCATTTGGTGAAGCTTTTAGCTCCACATATTAACAATCTACCACTTGGAGATAAATAGTTACACCAGTACCTATACAACGACATCTTCTAGCTCCTCCATCTTCAAACTCAATCATGAAGACCAACAAAATTTGAATGAAGATTCAACTTCTCCTTTGTTACCAGCTTGGTTAACATATCAGCAGGGTTCTTATCTGTATGGATCTTCTCTAGCTTCAACTCACCATCCTCCATACCTGTCTAATGAAGTGGTACCTCAGCTGTATATTCTTTGTTCTTTAATGAAAGGCTGAATTCTTAGCCAAATGAATTGCACTCTGACTATCACTGTATAATCTGCAACTCTCTTACTCCTTTCCTAGCAATTCCATGAACCGTGTCATCCATATTATTTCTTTGCTAGCCTCTGTGACTGCAATATATTCTGCTTCTGTAGTTGACAAGGCAACAACCTTCTGCAACTTTGAAATCCAGCTAACCGCCGTTCTACTAACAGTGAAAACATATCCTGTGGTGCTCCTTCTACCATCCAAATCACCTGCCATATCTAAATATACATATCCATGTAGAGAAGTATTTAAACCACCATAGCACAAATGCCTACTGCTTGTCCCTCTCAGATATCTAAGGATCCACTAAACTACTTTCCAGTGCTCCTTCCCTAGATTGGCCATATACTTACAACTCCCACTGCTTGAGCAATATCTAGTCTAGTACAAACCATTGCATACATTAAGCTCCCTACTACAGAAGCATATGGAACTCTACTCATGTACTCTACCTCATCATGTGAATTAGGACACTGTTCTTTACTCAACTTGAAATGTCCAGCCAAAGGTGTGCTTACCAGTTTTGCATCCTGCATATTGAACCATTTCAACACCTTGTTCACATAATCCTCTTGAGACAAAATCAACTTGTGATTTTTTCTATCTCTCTTAATACTCATGCCAAAGATATTCTTTGCTGCTCTCAAATCCTTCATGACAAATGTGTGAGCTAATTTCACCTTAAGCTCAGAGATATCTTATATGTGTGAACCTACAACCAAAATATCATCTACATACAACAACAAGATAATATATCTACCATTATCCAATCTCTTAAAATACATACAATGGTCAGATTGACACCTAATATAGCCATGCTCAGTCATAAACCTGTCAAATCTCAAATACCATTGTCTAGGAGCTTGCTTGAGGCCATACAAGCTTTTCTTTAATCTGCACACTAGCTTTTCCTTACCTTTGACCTCAAATCCTTTTGACTGATCCATATATATTTCCTCATCCAAATCTCTATGAAGAAACACTGTCTTAACATCAAGCTACTCAAGATGCAAATCCTCAATAGCAACTAAAGACAATACAGTCCATATAGAAGTCATTTTAACAACAGGAGAAAAAATCTCACCAAAATCAATACCTAGTTTTTGTGCAAATCCTTTCACTACCAACCTGGCCTTATATCTCATCTGTCCATTCTCACCTTCCTTCAATCTGTAGATCCATCTGTTCTTCAGTGTCTTCTTTCCTGTTGGCAACTCAACCAAATCCCATGTTTGGTTCTCTCTCAAGGAATCAATTTCCTCATTCATGCCTAGCTCCCACTGATTCTTGGATTCCACCTGTATTGCTTCATCAAAACTCTCTAGTTCTCCACCATCAGTAAGTAATAAATAGAATAATGAAGGGGAATATCAAATTGGAGGTTTACTTACCCTTTCTGACCTCCTAATGGGCATCTGAGACTCCTTCAAAACACGATGTCTACCTAAATTCTCTGACAGTGACCAACCTCGGTCACCTCTAAGCCTGTAACTGGCCGACGTCAGTTCTCTCTGACCGACGTCAGTTCCTACCTGACCGATGTTGATCACTGTCTGACCGACATCGGTTCCTGTATTGCTGACATCAATTTCTGCCTAACTAATGTCAGTCTCTATGTTTTCCTGTCTATGATAATTCCTTCTCGTGAGCTCATTTTGGACCATCACCTCGTCTAATTCTCCATTGCTTTGCCCAGATTGATTTAGCTTCTTGAGTTGATCACTATACATCACTTTTTCATCGAAAACAACATCACGACTCCTAATTATTTTGTTAATTTATAGATTCCAAAACCTGAATCCAAAATCATCAGAGCCATAGCCAATAAATGTGCACCTCATAGACTTAGCATCCAGCTTCTTTCTATTTTCTTTATCATTGTGTACAAAGGCTTCACAACCAAAAAATTTGAGAAATGAGAGATCTACCTTTTTACCTGTCCATGCCTCTTCTAGAATTCCACCATCTAGAGCTATAGAGGGTCCTCTGTTAATTAGGTAAATTGTAGTATCCACAGCTTCTGCCCAAAACTCTAAGGGCAAACCAACATGCAGTCTCATACACCGTGCATGCTCCATTATTGTTCTGTTCATCCTTTCAGCAACTCCATTTTGCTAAAGTGTCCTTGGAACCATCCTTTGCCTGTATATTCCATGCATATAACAATACCAGTTGAACTTGTGGCTACAAAACTCATGACCATTATCAGATCTCAGGCACTTCAATCTCCTGCTTGTTTCATTTTCAACCATAGCTTTCTAAATCTTAAAAGTGTCAAAAACATCAAATTTCTTCTTTATACAATAGACCCATACCTTTCTTGTAGCATCATCTATGTAAGAAACATAGTATTGTGATCCTCCAATAGAAGCATCTGAGCTGGTCCCCACACGTCTGTGTGAACAAGCTCCAATTTGTGCTTCTTCTTTGTTGACCTAGTCTTGAGAAAACTCACCCTCTTCTATTTTCCAAAAATATAGTGCTCACAAAAATCCAGATCTATGCTTTTCAAATCTAAAAGCTTACCTTTTGACTTAAGAATAGACATTCCCTTCTCACTCATGTGGCCAAGCCTAGAGTGCCACAACTTTGCATCCACATCTAAAGTAGATAATACAGAAGGAGAATTATCAGTAATACAATTACATAAATAGAGAGTACCTACTCTCTTACCTCTAACCAATACAAGTGCACCCTTGGTCACCTTCCAAGATTCAACTGTGAGAGTTACTGTACAACCCTCATCCCCTAACTTTCCTGTAGAAATCAAATTCTTCTTCAAGCTAGGAACATGCATGACATCTCTCAACACCCATGTGTTGCCATTCTCCATTTTCAGCTGCACTTTTCCTTTGCCAACAATTTTACAAGGCTCATCATCCTCTAAATAAACTATTTCAAAATCTCCATGGACATAGTCACTAAAATATTCTCTATTAGGGGTTGCATGGAAAGATGCACCAGAATCTAAAACCCAAGATTCTATATTATTATGCAAAGAGAATATAAGAGCATCTTGTGCAATACCTGCTACTTTTGCTTCTTCCTTACCTTCATGCTGATTGTATTCTTTTGGCTTTGACCATCAATCTTTGCTTATGTGCCCTATCTTTCCATAATTCCAGCATTGTGGCTTCCTGCCATTTCTGGATTTGGATCTACCTCTCATCTTTGACTTAGACCTTGATCTCCCTTTCTTACTCTTCTCTTTTTGCCTTCCCCTGCTCTCAAAACTTAAAGCGTTCCCTGATGTTTCCTCTTTGCTTTTCTTCAAAATTTCTTCATTCAAGATTACACTAACAACATCCTCTACTTTTAAAATATTTGAAGCAGATGCAGTATTACTAACTGCCATTACCAAGCTATGCCAACTTTCAAGCAAATAACATAATATTATAAGAGCCTTAATTTCATCATCAAACACTATTTTGACTAAATTTAATTGATTTACAATTCCATAGAAATCATTTAGATGATTAGATATAGAACCACCTTCCTGCATTTACAAATTAAAAAACTGCTTCATAAGATATACTTTATTTGAAGCTGAGGGTTTTTCATATAAATTTGTTAAAGTAGTCATTAACTCTACTGTTGACTTTGCCTGTGATAAATTAGATATCACAGTAGATGCCAGACTCAATCTTATATATCCAAGAGCCTTTCTATCAAGAACTTCCCATTCTTCATCATCCATGTCTTTGGGCTTCTTTGAAACCCCACCTAACGGTAAGTATAGATCTTTCTGATATAGATAATCTTCTATCTGCATTCTCTAATGTTGATAATTTTTGCCATTAAACTTCTCCGTTCTTAGTTTACTTTTTTTTACTATTATTTTCTCCCACTCAAACATAAACCCCTGTGAGTGCCCTGTAATCAAAAACACTAACCAGATCTGAACTACCTGTTAGTCAACCTGAGCTCTAATACCACTTATTGGGGATCAACCAACAAAGATGATTATTATATGAAAACAATTAAATATGGAATTAAAATAGAATGATAAGTAACTAGAATCATAAATAAAAAAGAACAAGTGATTCAAGAAACCACCCTAAAAACCTTTATTAAACTCTTTACAGAAGGAATACAATTGAAGAAACTTCTTTTCTTCCACACCTCTCTCAGATGTACAGATCTCTTTTCCTCAAGAGTTCTCTCTCTCAATTACAATCAATTCCAACAACCTGGATTAATACACATATACAATCTTGTACTGTTCAATTCCATAAGCTAAGAAGATCTAATCCTATATATAATATTAGGAAACATGAGCATACAATTACAGCCATTAGATGCACCTCCTAATCAAGGGCTCTAAACAGTCTTACTAAAGATAGAGATGCAAACTTAAGAATAACACTTAATCCTATCATGCAAACATTTTGTTCTATCCACGGAAATAACATTCTAGATGCACAGGTGACTGACATCGGTCCCTGCCTATCTGCACCTGACCGACGTCAGCCGAACATAACCGATGCCGGCATCTTCTAGTCGACTCTTGACCGACATCGGTCGCTCCTGACTGATGTCGTTGACTGTGTAACTCCTACAACTTCTTCACTCACTCATTTGGTGAAGCTTTTAGCTCCACACCTTAACAAGAGCTACTGCACTACACATAATATATATTGAGGATTATGGAGAAGCTCCAATTGCTAATTCTAAAATTGAAAACACACTATATTATTTCATGAAAATAATGGAGCAATACCATGAGGTAGATAAGCCTAAATTGAATATATGGTTCACAAAGTACAAAAAAGATGGACACCATTGAAATGATTATCCTAAAGTCAAGATAAAATTCTATGAACTCTGTTAGGTAGTAGGGCATGCCATGACACAATGCCATCTTCTACAACAATATATCAAAAATCCACAAAATTTATATTGTAATTTTTGTAAGTTGACTAACCATGATGAGAATAATTATAGAGCTTTGTAGGAGCTTAAAGTGGGCATTTACAAATCTCCATCATAGTGCAACAAATCTCCATAGGGAAGCACACAAGCCCAGGCCCATAAGCTGATAAGAGTTGTGTGACCCAAATAGGTCTATAATGGATTTTGAGTTTACCCCAGTATCAACCTCATGGTCTAGGTGGATGAACTCTTTCTTTGCTGAGTTAGACACTTCCATCCCCTTAATATTAATATGCAACACCTTGGAGCTCACCCATAATGTAGCAACAATAAACGAATTAGACACTTCCAACTATGTAATAATAATTCAGCATGAGAGATAACAATCAATAGTACCAACATTGGAACTCTACACAATAACAAGGAGGATATCAATATAATAGAGGAGGAAGTTGAGGTGGTTATAGAGGAGGATATCAAGGTGGTAGAGGCAATAACTATCAAAGGCCTCCTCTGTAATGCTATCTATGTGGTGAATACCATCATGTCCAACAGAATTGTCCAATGAATCTAGAAATACATTCGTATTGTGCATACTATTGAGTCTCTAATTAGCATGACATAGAAGATTATCCTATTATAGAGAAGTAAAGAAAGGATAAATCCACCCAAAATTTAAATATGTTAAGTGCAGAGCATAAAGAAAATGTGTTTTCAAATTCTATGACATGAAAAAAACATGCTGAAAAAGGGTTGCCTCCACTTGAGATGCCTCAGGATCAAGACATGAAAAAAGTTCAATAGGATAAATATCTAGACCTAGTTATAGAAAAAATCTCATAAATGAAGCTACACATTTATTGAAGAACATTCAACATCATGAAACTACTGATGGTGATGCTACAACAATCGATGCATGAATGTATGGCCAAATTGTGTGCATTATATGACAAGATGGAGTTGTCACTATGCTCACATATCTCCTAAAACTTTTGATTACTCTACTCAATGAAGATATATCATAGAAT
Source organism: Torreya grandis (assembly GCA_037957365.1). NCBI lineage: Eukaryota > Viridiplantae > Streptophyta > Pinopsida > Cupressales > Taxaceae > Torreya > Torreya grandis. Next base: position 206,386 of record JARHVA010002464.1, on the reverse strand, counting down.
ATCATGAATCTATGTCATAATCTTTTGGAATGTGCATAGCATGGTCAATTAAAGATAGAAAAACTAGTCTAGTATGTCAAGTTAAAGAAAAATTGGGATGTTGATGCACAAATTTATATTGAGGTTACTGGTTATGATATCCCAAATGCTATCTTTGATTTTGGTAGCATAGTTAATATGATTCCTAGATCTACATGAGAAACTATTGGATGACCAAATCTCAGCTATAACCTAATGACTTTGAGCTTAGTTGATTACATAAAAGTTTAGCCTATTGGAAAATTGGAGGACATCAAAATCAAAGTCATAGAATTGTCTCTGTGAGGTTACTTTGAGGTCATAAACATGAAGACTGAAGTAATGCACTACCTTATGCTAATAGGAAAAAAATGGATGTATGATGGATAGATGACTATCAATACAGTGCATAACCAACTCAAGGCACATCAAGGTGATAAATTTTTTGTCATTCCTCTTAATAGAGCACACAAGCCTTACATAATTTATCTAAACCAAACTCCCCTATGTTTCACAAGAAATTAGTTAGATGAAGGTCAATACTGAGGAAAATCTAAAAGCTTTGCATGCACCTAAATGTAACTTCTTGTACCAACATGCCAAACCACATGTATACTCACTACTCACTTAGCAACTCAAGACATCAAAATAATAGAGGCCCAAGCAAGTAGCCATGTATTCGGTAGTAGATTAGTTTGTTATTGAATAATACACATCTATATCTATAAAATGTCACACTTGATCAGAAGTCAATTTCCTGTATTAAGCTAAAAATCACATGTAGGACTACATAGAACTAATAAAGGAAGGCACTTTACCATGGGAAGCAAATTTATCTATAAATAGTGACTTAGATACCCACCTCCTCAATTGGGCTTGAGGTGATCATATACTCTGGTTGAGGTGAATGGTATTTATGCATGAGTGATAATTACTTATGTACTATATAATGAAGGACATAAATGATTTCATTCTATACTTACAAGTCCATGTTTTGACCATCAATTAGTGAGTTAATGCTTTAAATTATGCTCTAAAGGGAGTTACTATGACATGGTGGTTAACTCATCACAATGACTAACTTGAATAGGATGATGCCTATGAGTTCATGATCAACAGATTCCAACTATAATAGTTAATTTTCACCAATTAGCCATTCTTTCAAGAAGGTGAGTGCCCAAAAATTCATATACATAAGTGTGTTGAAGTTTGGAATGAAGAACATGTTACACCAAAATACTAGGTTCACATCTTCCACTATACACTTGATCCACTACCAACAATATGGTACATACACCAAGAACACATAAGGGAGACCAAACATTGGGCACAAGTGTAGAGTGATTTTATATAGACCTTTGTGTTTGAAGATGAAAATCCACTTGTCCACAATGCATTGTAGAAACTCAAGTATTTTTTGTGTCATGGGTGCACAGAAGACTTGAGTACCACAACAAAATCTACTGTGTAAAAAAATGTAGCCTTTGATCTTAATGAGGCATTGCAAAGATACAAATTTGCTAAGAAGGAAGAATAATCTCTAACATAGACATATCACCACATACAAGATGAGACACAAGACAATGAAGATTTAGATTCTAATAGTGACCTGGATTTGAATGATTTATTTGAGCTTGAGTGACTTGTAGAACCACTCAAGGACATTGGTGCAATACTGACTAAGGAAGATAAGTTGTGCAACATCCAAATTCCCAAATAGGAAGGGTAAATGAGTATACAATAATATGTGGATAATGAAAAATGCAATATTTATTAATATCCTATCAAGAAGCATGTCTTTAACATTAACATTGAGGAGGTTCCAAAACTAGAAAGCATAGGTGATTATTGGATGGAAACTAAAATTTCAAAAGATCTACAACTCTTGAGGGATTACCAAGACGTCTTTCCCACTAAATTATCAAAAGTTTAAGGAGTTGATCCATATCTTGGTGAGATGCACATTAAACTAAAGGAGTGCGCATGACTAGTCAAGAAATGGCCATATAAGCTCAATCTGAATAGGAAGCTAAAAGTAAAGGCAAAATTGGATAGAATCTAGGATACAAGGATAATCTATCTAGTAGAAAATTTTTATTAGGTAATCCCCATGGTAGTTTATCCCAAGAAAATAGGAGAAATTTGAGTATGTGGGGACTACCACATTTTGAATGATGCATGCGTAAATGATCCATTTCCAATACCATTCACAGATGAAGTTTTGGAGTCTGTCATAGGTCATGAAGTATATTCTTTCACAGATGGTTTTAGTAGATATCATCAGATCCTGATCATAGAATAAGATCAAGCCAAAACAACTTTTGCAATAGAATGGGTTTCTTTTGTATACAATGTCATACCTTTTGGCCTTAAGAAAGCTCTTGCAGTGTTCTCTTGTGTAGTGGTTACAACATTCAAGGATTTCATTCATGATTTCCTAAAAGTTTACCTTGATGATTGGGTAGTCTTATCCCTATTCAAAGAACATTTGTCCAAGCTACATTTAATTTTGGAATGATGCTGAGCCCTACGTATCACCTTGAATCTAAATAAATGCTTATTTTTTAAAGCATTTGGATTTTTATTTGGACATGTAGTATGCATCAAAAGTATTCTAGTAGATCAAGAAAAAATCATAGTAATAATAAGTATTCTCCCACTTGTTAGTTCCATTGAAGTTCACTCTTTTCTTAGACATACAAGCTACTACCACAAATTTATCAAAGGCTACAAAACTATTTCATCTCTATTGGAAACTTTACTATGAAAAAATGCAAAATTTGTCTAGACCTCAGAATGTAAAGAAACTTTTATTGAGTTAAAATAATAATTGGTTACTATGCCTATACTGGGTTTTCTAGATTAGAGCAAGCCTTTCCACATACATTTAGATGCTTTGGGCATCAAGTTGGTGCTGTACTTGTGCATCCTAGAGATGGTGTGCTTGACCATCTTATCCACTTTGCTAGTCAAAAACTGTCTAATGTATAGAAAAACTATACAACCACTGAGCAAGAAACATTGGCTATCATGTTTGTACTTTAGAAATTTTGGCATTATCTATTTTTAAAACCATTTGAAGTCTTCATTGATCATCAATCCTTGTGATATCTGGTCAACAAACCAATGTTAGGAGGATGAATGTCTCGATGGTTGATATTATTCCAAGAGTTTCAATTTGGCATAAATGTTAAGCCAAGAAGGGAGAATGTAGGACTAGATCACCTCAGTCGTATCCTAAATGGGGAAGAGATAAAAAAATTACAAGAAAACTCTCTTAATGCCCATCTTTTTTGTGTCTCTGTGATTCTTGAAAACTTTGAAGCCATTGCCAACTTCCTCAAGCAAGGAATATTCCCTGTGCACTTTCAGGAGCATGATAAAAAGTAGTTTGTGATAAGAGCACTACCATATACCATCATTACTGGACTTCTATATCACTTGGGAAAGGATGAAATCCTATGTAGGGTTGTCCTCAAAGATGAACGACCTCAACTCTTAGAGGAAGCTCATCAAGGAGTCATAAGAGGACATTTCATAAGAGAGGCTACAACTAGAAATATTCTATAGAGTGGACTATGGTGTCCAAATTTGTTCTAAGATGCACACAGAGTTGTGCAACACTATGATGTTTGCCAATGCATGGGTAGACCACTCCAAAAAGATGAGATGTCATTGTATCCCCTGTTAGTAGAGAAACCTTTTGAATAATGGGGGATTGATTTTATTAGACCAATCAACCCACCAAGTAATCATATCAAATCAAGGTACATGATTACTATGATAGACTATTTTAGTAAGTGGGTTAAAGCTATTGCCCCACCTAACTATGATGCAAAGGATGAAATGAAGTTCCTATATAAAAATATCATTACCAGGTTTAGATGTCTTATAAATCTAGTCAATGATAGAAGAGCACACTTTGTAAATAATACCATTAATGACTTGACTATTGACGCAGAAGATTGCACCCTTGGCAGGAGGCCGAGCCCCTGCCTTCTTCACGCAACAATGGAAACTCCCCTCTCGCTTTTGGGATCGGTGAAGCTAGAGGGGAGAGTCTCTAAATAAGGGTTAGCTCCCTTTGATGTTTCTTTTAGGCCTTGGTTTCTCCTACTGCTAACAAACAAAATGTAAAAAGGGGGGGATAAAAAGGGAGAGAAAGATGCTGATAACAAAGCCTAAGCCTAAAAAGAAAAGGTGATACACTAGAAAAGTTTGATCTACTCTACCTAAACATACACTTTTCACTGAGAAACAACTCCCATACACTTCATCTAACATGAGAGAACCTTCTGCATTAGTAGGTCAGGGGTCCATGGAGATACAAGGAGGAAATAACCACTAAAGGCATTTTGAGACACACTGCAACAGCCTATCCACTTCACCTATACTCCTCTAGGGACACTTCTAACAGACCTATAAAAGGAAAATAAAAAATGCACCAGACATGCTGAAATCATTCTAAAAAAGCATTAAAAAAATGAATTAACACAGAATCAAATGCATAGACACATACTAAAGATGCAAAACTCAGAATGGAGGTAAAAATGCTATGTTTCGATTCAAGGTAAATTTCTGGCAGCTCTGCCTTACAAGCCCTGAGAGATTTTTGGGCAGAGTTTTGCCTTAAGGCTGAGAGTCGATCTTTTCTCAAAAGAGAAGTTTTCAATATATAGAAAGAGGAAGAGAATTTGGTGCTTCTTGGGAAAGATTTTGGTGCTCTTTTCTGTAAGTGGCCCATGTGCGTTCTAAACCTTGGGAAGAGGAAAGCCACTGTTACTGATGTCATTCTTTAGAAAAGGCTTATTGGAACCATGCTGTACAATCACCAAAATTGACTTTGGCATTCAAACATTAATGCAAGAACATGGCCGCACCTCTTTCCTATAAATAGACTGTAGTTTATCCCCTCATCAATGCCCATTGCAAAAAAACAAGTCGCGCTGCTTATCTGCAATAACTTACCTTCCCTTCGCCACTTGAATGCTTTATCATTTCTGCTCCTTGTCTTCTTCCTGCTCTTTTAGCCCTTGGGGGTGATCTTCTGATGGGTCGCTACGTTCCTTGGGATATTTCCATGATTTGGTGCTCTTTTAATTCAAAAGCAAACAACTATTTCACTGTGTTAAATTTGACGTTCACGCGGCCATCACCAAATGGCTAGTTCATCTGCTTAAATTTGACAACTTTAAAGACGTCATCATCCTCAACAAAATTTGTTAGGTCTTTTGTTTTGGGCCTTTTCCCCACAAGTTTTCTGTTTCGAGCTTTTTCCCACAAACAAAAAGTTTGCGGGAATTGGCCGCTTTGACTTTTTTGTGGGCTCTTTGACCTTTTATGCACCTTCGAGCCCTTTGAAAATCCCTTCCTTGAATTCATTCAAGCCTTTTGAAGCTCTCTCTGCCCTCTGCAAGGGTGTTTGGATCTTGAACTGCCCTCCGTAAGGGCTTTTGGACCTTTGGCTTTAGGGCGCTTCATTGAACTGACCCATTGAACTAATCTGTTGAACCAAAATTGGTTCAACGATTCAATCGGTTCAATGTTGTGCATCAAGCCGATTGAACCAAAGGCATTGAATGATTTGCTTTGAACTACTTTCTAAACTGAATCCCTTGAACCAAATGATTGAACCAATTCGTTGAACTGGTTCAACGGCTCAACGAAGTGCGTCGAGCCTGTTGAACTTTGGCATTAAACTATCTGATTGAACTGAACTACCACTTGAACTTAATCATTTAACCTAGCGTTAAACCAAACAATTAAACCAAAGTGTTGAACTAGTTCAACGGTTCAATGCTGTGCACCAAGCCCTTTGAACCAAGCCCAATGAATCGTTCAATGAACCAAGTGTCTGAACCCGCTGATGAACTAAGCGCTAAAGTGTTAAACCAACTGAGTTGAACCAAGGCTTGAACCAAAGGCGTTGAACCGGTTTAATGGTTCAATGGTTCAAGTGACTATTGAGCCAAGGAATTTGAACTCGAAGATTGAACCAAGGCTTGAAAATGAAGCGATGAACTTGAAATGATGAGCCAAGCTTTGAAATGGAGTGATTGAACTGCCGATTGAACCAAGGCTGATTAAACCAAGCGATTGAACCAGGCATTAGACCAAGTCATGGAACTAGGTTCAATGGTTTAAAGATGCCAACTTTTCTTGATTTCTTTAGACAAGAGCCTGACTGAATTGATCCTTCATTCACCAAAAAACTAACCTATTAAATCCGTAGAAATCAAAACTTGCAGAGTCCATAGAAATCCAAAACCTATAGAGCCTGTAGATTTAGACCTGTAGAGTCCATACAAATTCTGCAGAGTCTATAGAAATGAATAGATTCATGAAAAATTAGAAAATGAAATGGCCTAAAATAGTAGGGATAGAAGGGGACTAATTTTTGGCCTATTGGGCAAAAAATGGTCAACAAATTGGCGACTCCCAGGGGAAGCATGCCTGCTATGCTTAAAGACCAGTTGCCTTGCAGTCCATTGGGCACGGAGTTAGATGCAGCTTTGAAGAAAGTTAGCAACAACCCCAAAAGATTCAAGAATCAAAACATGAAGCTTTTTACCCCACACACAAAGGGAAACACACAAGGCTAAAAACACTACTTGTGCAAACTACACTTAGGGAAAATAGGAAAGAAATTGAAAACAAACTACTATATACAACTAATTAGGAATGTTTGCCCCCTCCTGGATCAAAGGGAAAATTTCTTAAGTCCCCTTCCTGGTAAGAAGACTTATGGTGGTAGACAAGTGGCTGAAAGAAAAGAAGACTTGGTGACCTAGTCTTCTTGCCTATCACCTAGATTGGCTGGTATCCGAGTGGATCAAAATTGAACATGCTTTCGACATATATGTACTCTACTTGTCCTTGGAAGCTTGTTGAATGCTGGTCCCTCACACGAGGGCTCATCAGCAAGAAATCAATGGCTCTTGACTTATCACCATAGGCCCTTTGATGTGTACATTTCCTCTGCAATGCATTAGGGTCTGACCCATTTTCTTCTACTTCGTTGAAGATCCTATCAGACTCATCCTCTACTCCCTCTTAGCCTTCTTGAAGAAGGGTGATTGTGGTGATGTCTAAAATGGATTCACAAAATGATTTCTCATCCCACAGAACATCACCTCTTTGTTCAAAACTTTCTTCTTCAAAGTTTTCCTCAAGGAAGACATACCTCTCCTTTTCCTCCTCAGAGATTAGGATCTCTAGATGTTCAGTGATATCCTCCTGATCCTCCTCCAACTTAGGCTCCTAAGCATAGTCATCCTCATCATCGAAGCAACAAGGAAGTTCATTTAATAGGGGGGAAGAGAGCTCACCATGCTTTTGTTCCTCCTCATACTGCTAGAACATCTGCATGTATGCGTGACCTGTGTCTTCTCCATTGATGATGAGGTCTTCACAAGGAGCATCAATGATGATTTCTTCTTCATTATCGCTCATGATAGCCCCCTGAAGAACTATAGATTGGATCTTCTACTCCTCACTCACCTCCTGCAGAATAGGTTTTTCCTTGAGAAGGGGTGAAGTGGGAAAACCATGTGGAAGAGGAGGCAGTCCTTGAGCTAGAATCGAATGATTCTCCTCCTTTGGTCAGCACTTCATCTATATTAGGATTGGCTTGATATCTCTCTTGTAAATGTGTAGGTGGGGTGTGTTCAGACATGGAATGTGCTGTTGGGTCTGAACCATCCATCACACACTGGCTAAGGAATCTCTCTCTAGATTCCAACTCTGCAATTCTTCTGGCCAGATTTTCTTGGAAAAGCCTTTCTTGGAGGTCACCAACATCATCATGAGTAGGAGTAGCCTCAGCTTCTTCAAGGTTTTGAGAAAAAACTTGCTTCTCCTCCTTCCTGCCCCATGATTCTACTATTTTCCCCCAGTTTAGGATCTCAGAATTGGAATTTTGCTCCTATGAACAGGCAGTAACTTTGTTTTCTCCAAGGTCCTGGGGCTCCTCCATGAGGTCTGGAAGTTCTATCTCTCTTTCAAGAAGTAGTCTCATCCTAGCCTCTAAATCTTTAATTTGCTTGGCTAGATTATCCTGAAAGAGTCTTTCTTGGAGGTCACCAGCATCATCCTCTTTAAAGCTCTAGGCTAGTTCCTGGCATTCCTTCCTCCAACTTGGAATTTGCACATCATGTTGAAGGACTTGGGGAGGTTGAGGAATGCTAGGAAGAGACCGTTGATGCACCGAAAGAGTCTCTAGAAGAGGGATGTGCTAGCTCATAGTATTCTCCCCAATGGAAGATTCATGATCTAAGGAGTTTAGAAGGTTCATCTCCATGGGAGGTTGTTCTGATGCCCTCTAGTGTTGGAAAGCCAGGTGCACAAGATTGAGAGCAGATGTATCAGATGAGCTGGAGTGGGTGAGTGCTATTTGATAGAAAGGATTTGGTGCAAAAGAGGGGGCTTTCTTCAGAATAGGAGGGGGCACATAAGGCTGACTACCTTGAATAAATGGATTTCTCCATTTTGCTACCTCCTCCTCTATGGATTGCAAGGCTTGTGCTTTCCTAAACAAACACTCCTCTTTATACATCATTTCTTGCTGATATCTGTACTGCTCCTCCAGTCTATCAATCTACATTGTTTGCTTCTCAAACTCCAGGGCCATTTCACTTATCATTGTAGGGCAACTAAGAGAGCTACTTAAGGTGATTGCATGAAAATCCTGAGTCTGATCAAAGTCATATGAAGGAATACAGGACCCATGGTTTAGTGCAAAGGAATTATACATACAAAAAGTGATTTCTAATGGCACTAGGCTACTTAACCAGTAGAATCAACTTAGATTCACCATTGGTGTTGATATAAAAGCCTCCAAAGGTTGGTTAGTTGAAGAACACACCAAAAATTCTTCAACTCTTTGGACACAACTTGTCCCAGTTGGTCCCACCGAGCATCCAAAAACTATTGATGCAGAAGATTACACCCTTGGCAGGAGGTTGAGCCCCTTCCTTTTTCATGCAACAATGGAAACTCCCCTCTCACCTGTGGGACCAACGAATCTAGAGGGGAGAGTCTCTAGATAAGGGCTAGCTCCCTCTGATGTATCTTTTAGGCCCTGGTTTCTCCTATTGCTAACAAACAAAATGTAAAAAGTGGGGGGATGAAAACAAAGCCTAAGCCTAAAAAGGAAAGGTGATACACTAGAAAAGTTTGATTTACTCTGCCCGAACATACACTTTCCACTAAGAAATAGCTCCCATACACTTCATCTGACATGAGAGAACCTTCTGCATCAGTGGGTTAGGGGTCCATGGAGATATAAGGAGGAAATAACCACTAAAGGTGTTCTGAGACACACTACAGTAGCCTATCCACTTCACCTATACTCCTCTAAGGACACTTCTGGTAGACCTATAAAAGGAAACTCAAAAATGCACCAGACATGCTGAAATCATTCTGCAAAAGAATTAAGAAAATGACTTAACACAGAATCAAATGCATAGACACATACTAATGATGCAAAACTCAGAATGGAGGTAAAAATGCTATGTTTTGATTCAAGGTAAATTTTTGGCAGCTCTGCCTTACAAGCCCGGAGAGATTTTTGGGTAGTGTTTTGCCTTAAGGCTGAGAGTCTATCTTTTCTCAAAAGAGAAGTTTTCAATATATAGAAAGAGGAAGAGAATTTGGTGCTTCTTGGGAAATATTTTGGTGCTCTTTTCTGCAAGTGGCCCATGTGCATTCTAAACCTTGGGAAGAGGAAAGCCACTGTTACTTATGTCATTCTTCAAAAAAGGCCTGCTAGAACCATGCTGTACAATCGCCAAAATTTACTTTAGCATTCAAACATTAATGCAAGAACATGGCCGTGCCTCTTTCCTATAAACAAACTATAGTTTGTCCCCTCATCAATGCCCACTGTAGAAAAATAGGTCACGTCGCTCATCTGTAATAACTCAACTTCCCTTCACCACTTGAATGCTTTGTCATTTCTGCTCCTTGTCTTCTTCTTACTCTTTCAGCCCTCGAGGGTGATCTTCTGGCAGGTCACTGCATTCCTTGGGATATTTCCATGATTTGACACTCTTTTAATTCAAAAGTAAATGGCTATTTCACTGTGTTAAGTTTGACGTTCACGTGGCCGTCACCCAATGGATAGTTTGTCTACTTAAATTTGATAGCTTTTGGGATGTCACCGTCTTTGGAAAAAGTCATTGGGTCTTTTGTTTCAGGCTTTTTCCCCACCGGTTTTCTATTTTGGGCTTTTTCCCATAGATAAAAAGTTTGCAAAAATTTGTTGCTTTGACTTTTCTATAGGCTCTTTAACCTTTTCTGCACCTTTAGGCCCTTTGAAAATCCCTTCCTTGAATTCCTTCAGGCCTTTTGAAGCTCTCTACCCTTCGCAAGGGCATTTGGATCTTGAACTACCCTCTACAAGGGCTTTTGAACCTTTGGCTTTAGTGTGCTTCATTAAACTAACCCATTAAACCAATCCATTGAACCAAAATTAGTTCAATAGTTCAATCAGTTCAACTGGTTCAACATTGCATGCTGAGCTAATTGAACCAAAGGCATTGAACCATTTGCTTTGAACCACTTGCTGAACTAAAGGCCTTGAACCAAATGATTGAACCAATTCATTAAAATGGTTCAACGGTTCAATGAAGCATGCTGAGCTTATTGAACTTTGGCATTGAACTGTCTGATTGAACTGGACTGCCGCTTGAACTTAATCATTGAACCTGGCATTGAACCGAACGATTAAACCAAAGCGTTGAACTGGTTCAATGGTTGAACGCTATGTGTTGAGCCCTTTAAACCAAGCCTAATGAACCATTTAATGAACCAAGTGTCTAAACCCGCTGATGAACTAAGCGCTAAAGTGTTGAACCAACTATGTTGAACCAAGGCTTGAACCAAAATCATTGAACCAACGCATTAAACTGGTTCAATGGTTCAATGGTTCAAGTGACTATTGAGCCAAGGACGTTGAACTCAAAGATTGAACCAAGGCTTGAAAATGAAGTGATGAACTTGAAACGATGAGCCAAGCTTTGAAATGGAGCGATTGAACTGCTGATTGAACCAAGGCTCGAACCAAGGCCGATTGAACCAAGCGATTGAACCAAGCATTGGACCAAGGCATGGAACTGGGTTTAATGGTTCAAAGATGCCAACTTTTCTTGATTTTATTCAGACAAGACCCTGACTAAACTGATCTTTCATTCACCAAAGATCTAACCTATTGAATCCGTAGAAATCAAAACCTGCAGAGTCCATAGAAATCCAAAACCTGTAGAGTCCGTAGATTTAGACCTACAGAGTCTGTAGAAATTTTGTAGAGTCCATAGAAATGAATAGATTCATGCAAAATCATAAAATGAAATGGCCTAAAACAACAGGGATAGAAGGGGACTGATTTTTGGCCTGTTGGGCAAAAAATGGTCAACATTGACTAAAGAGTTTATGATCTCTCAACATAAAATCACTGTCTATCATCTGTAGGCTAATGGCCAAGCTAAAGCCTCTAATAAGGTACTGGGGAAAATGCTTACCAAAATCTATGATGTTAAGTAGGATGACTAGGAAGATTGCATTCCTATGATCTTATGGGCATATCACACACATTACAAAAAGGCTATAGTATTTGTGCCTTTTCAATTGGTATATGGTATGGAAGTAGTCATGCTGATAGAATATCTAGTACCTAACCTACAAATTACCATGGTCTTATAACTCAGAGATCGAGAGTCACTTACTAACCAGTTGCTTGAACTAAATCAAATGGATGAGTTTAGACATAGATCAACATGGATATATGAAGTGCACAAGTAACATCAGAATCATGGCATGATAAGAACTTGTGTTAAAAACAATTTCATAAATATCAACTAGTTTTATTGTATGACAGTTAGTTCAGAGCATTCCCAAGTAAGCTACAAATAAGATAGAAAGGACCCTACATTATACATGACCTAATGTAATAAGGAACCATGGTTTTAATGGATCTTTAGTGAACCATGTTACCAGGGTAGGTAAATGGATATATGCTTAATCCATACCACAAATAGTCTATTGATATCATTTTACAAGTTGAGTGGGTGCTAAGTAACACCATGCAGATTAAGATTTCTCTATTTTGCAAGTTTTGTGTGTGTGTTTGTTTTCTATATTGTCTATTTCTAGATGATATCTACAACAACATTTGTGAATTATAAAGACCAAGAATCATGTGCACCAAATGTGCATAGGAGGAACCATGTGTACCACCAAAAAAGTCAAAGATGAGTGACAAAAATATATTGAGTTTGGGAAAATTTCCAAAATGTCCCATCAAAAAGATATCCATTAGATAATGATCATCTACTAGAAGTAAATGCAAAATCCAAGGGTTGATTGACATAATCTTTTTCAAATCAATGACAAGTCAACATAAGCTACTTGTACCCTCCATACAAACACCAAAGAGCATAACAACGTAACTTGACACATGCACAAATGACTAACTAGTTTAATTGCTAGATTAGATGCAAATTTACCATATCCACCATTACATTCAAGATGATTAGATAGATAAGCATGGCCTAGACACAGAAGCAAAGAGGTGCTAAATATATAAATTCTAAATTTGAACACCAAGTTTACTTTTCATCCTTAGCATATTTTCATGAGTTGTAACTATCAAGAGCCAAACCATTTTCATTGCATAGAGCATAAAAGCATTCAAATTTCATTTCACACTACTATGTATACCATGCATCTAATATGACCCCTCTCTAAGGCACAAAAGGAAGCCATGGGTGTTGACATGGTACTTTGGCAAACTAAGTACAATGATCAAGAGACTTTTTAGTAACTTTGAGAAGCTCTTTCAGCCTGATCCTATTGATGTCATGCAACCACTCACTCTCATAGCTCCTCACCAATTTTATAAGACAAACATTAAGTGCATGATTTAGATGCCAACATTTAGTGAGCTAAGAGAGATAGTTCAAGTATTTCTTGGGTGATATGGTGAGAGAACAATCTATTTGGGCCCAGATGAGACTATGGTAATCAACACACAAGCCATGGCCCAAGCCTTGGGCATGCTTGCACATGGAAATTCCCTACTACCCTACAAGACCAAAATACCTGCCATCTTGTAAGAAGTCTAAGACCTATATGTGTAATAAAATTTGGAGATTCCCATTGATGAAATTCTAGATGAACTAGTACACATTCTCATCCATTGCATCATCAAAAGTTTTTGGTAGATGACCAAGTCTACCAAGTAAATACCTAAGGGAGTTGTGAACATTATTGACAAGATGATCCATCAAAACAAATAATTCAATTAGCCTAAGTACTTTGTCCAAGAGTTTATCAAAAAAATTGACAAGTGTCACACCACTTATAGATAGACATTCCAATATCAGTTTTTGATCTTTTTGCTTTACTTCATGTAGTGGAAATCACCAGAGGGACAAGTATACCTAGATATGGATTACTGGTCGGTATAAAAATTCCACAATAGAATATGGACATAGGAATGTGAAGCCATCAAACATGAAGAGAATTTCAAATATTGGTGGGAGGAGTGCCTAAACCTCATTGCCACACACCCTAGAGTGCCACTTGATGTCCTAAAATACCTAGGTCAACATGCCACAATCACTCTACTACCCAAGGGAATCTTTATCATAACTCTTGAGTTACCACACTCACCATTAATATTGCTCCCCTTTTTCATCATGATAGATATGGCATAGGCCAAAGTGGATTGACAAAAAGAGAACATAGCTAGGTGAGTAACCCCTTTGCAATCTATACCACTGAGCATAGATATTCCTACTACACAACAAGCAAAGTTAGAATCAAGCTCATAATAGCAGAAGGGGAAGCATAAAGTAGATCCACATTTAGTGTCCCCTCCCCCAAAGAAAATAACACACAACACACTGACCTAGAAGGATGATCCAAAGGTGCCATAGATAGCTTGCTCCTATGACCTCATGGAGATGGGTACTGATGCATAGGAAGTCTACTAGGTCATGTTGGCAAACATGGCTAGAGACTACTGTGACAAGGAGGAGGAGAAAGATTTATTTTTTTAGAAGGTAGTTATTATGGTACAAATCTAGAATTAGGTTCCACCTAAGTTATGGGTAGAACTCCCAACTTTCCCACCTTACATATTTTTTGACACAATCCAAGAAGAGGCATATCAACTTTAGCACAAAATGGGCTTTTTCTAGTCTTCAACCGCTCCACTATTTATACCTAACATCATCTTTGCACCCCTACCAAAGAGTCCAATAGAATAACTTATGCATAGGCCTAGAATATAGTGAGAAGCTTGAATATCCCTTACCTTGAAGGTATACACATTTGGTCAACCAACCACTGTGTAGGAAGAACAACCTACTCCTCAATCCTCTACACCACCACCATGATATAGACTGGTCAAAAACAGCAAAAAGAAGCAATAGGTTCCAAGTTTGGAGGTGTAACCAGAGGATTCCTCACAATCACCACATGAATAAGAGGTTGAAAAAATTGCATAAGAGTAGCCAATAGTAGAGGAAAAATAGGCTACTAAGGAGGAAGCCACTCACACAACTAAATGCTAGCTCAGGAAGGAAGAAAAAAAGAGAAAGAAAGAAGAAGCACAATAATAACAAGTAACACAAAAAGTTGAGGCCTCATAAAAGGCCAAGGATGTAGAGAAAAATATATAGAAGGCCCAGGAAATGGCCAGGCAAGCCCAAAAAGTAGCTGTCATAACACAATAAGCATAAGAGGAGAAAAGGAAGAAGGAAAAATAAGAAGTAGAAAAACAAAAGTAAGACGTAGTAAATCAGGCATAGTAGAAGGCAAAGGAAACTATCAAGAAGAAGAAGGAGGAACATTATGAAGCCCTATGACAATAGAAAGTGCAAGCAAAAACACAAGCTCAGTCATAGGTCCAAACTGCACAAGAATAAGAGAAGAAGAATAAGAATAGAAGAATAAAAAAGAACAAGAGAAAAAGAAGAAAGAAGAAGATGAGAGAAATAAGAAAGAGAAAGAGGAAGAAAAAGAGAAAAAGAAGAAAGAAGAGGAAGAGAAGAGAAAAAAAGATGAAGAGGATATGAAAAGAGAGGAAGAATAAAAGAAGAAGAAACAAGAAGAAGAGGTGGATAAAAATAAGAGGGAGGAAGAAGATAGGAGGAAGACATCAAAGGAAAGATAGATGAAGATGCTATACAATAAGCTAAGTTAATAATAGAGGCTATAGTGAAACAAAAAATTCCACCCATAATTTAGGCAAGATCCTAGATGCCACAACTTCCATTAGGAGGTGTTTGTCTTTGGGACATTCCCTTAGTCACTGCTTGGTGTACTACCTTTTTACTCCTTCTAGCCACTATGCCACGTCCTGACCCTAAAACCTCAACAAGCACATTGGATATGCTCTCATTCAAGTAGGAGGCTTCACTTGATGTCTCTTAGTTTCCTTTAAATAAGTAGTTGGAGGGTGCCCTATATTTTTAAGAGTACATCACATAAAAGGTTGCCTCCCTAGAGAAAAATCAGGATCAAACAAGGGAAGAGAAGGTGAAGCTCAGGGATCATCTTCATGAAGCAACAAAGATGATTGAAGATACTTTCCTAGACTTGGCCTCTCGAGTAATTGAGGATCAAGTGATGTCAGACTATAATAGGATCAAGACCTTAGTCTCAGAGCTTAGAAAGGATTGGTATGCAACACAACAACTTTGCCCAATCGACACTTTAAGTCACAATTTGAAGATTGATGCCACTAATTTGATGACTTTATTAAACAAATATCAAGGCATGATTGACATCTTAGCCTTCCAAGCCCATCAACTCACACATAGTCTTCTAGATTAGAAGAAACAACTTGAAAATTCCATTGCTAGCTCTAGATCAAACTTCACCATAGCTACGATGGCTAGCACCACCATGCATAACAAGACTACCTTGACCAATGAAAATGACCTTTCTCTCCATAAATTTTTAAATGCTAGGGATAATGTGCATGATTGACACCTTAGCTAATAAGAAGACCAAAGGCATAGTGCATTATAGGTCTTTAGGCAAAACATCATGTAGAAAAGTTGGAGCAACTAAGCACAAAAATTCAACTAAAGGTTAGTAATACAAAGATAAAAATGAGTAACATTGAGGACTCAAACCTAAAAGAACTCATTGGATGTTATACACCAATGCGCATCCTAATTTTCATGGTCCAGGAAGTGATGCTCAATTAGGATGCATTCAAAATTGACCTAGCTTCATTCTATAGTGAGGTGGCCCTGATTCTCAAAGTTCCTTTTTACAAACCACCATTAGAACTTTAAAAAGAACTCAAGAAGTGAAAAACTACTTAGTTTAGGGCCAAGGATCCTATTGGCCAACATTCTTCCTCAACAACACCACCTCCTTCTAGTTGAGTACTGTGCAAAACATAACTTTTGAAAAGTTTTGAGTAAGTTTTTATATTGGGGATGATTAGTGAGACAAGCGGGGCCAAGATGGTTGAAAACCCATAAAAAGTAGCCACCTAGTTATGCTAGCATATTAAAAACTTGAAAGGGTTGTAGGTTGGTATGCTACTTAGTTAAAAACTCAAAAGGGTAACTAAGTAGTGTGCAAGAGGTGAAAATAGGAAATTGTGCATTGAGTGATTACCGTGACTCTTACTAGTCTACCCAATTTTTTAGCTTTTGCCCTCAACACACAATCAGATTAACTTGAAATGTTGTCTTAAGACAAGACAACATTTTAAGTCCAAGAAAGTGTTGGGAGAAGAAAATGGTTATGTAAAGTTTCATAGGATATTCTTCAAATATTCATGCATTATGTATGAAATTATTGGCTATATGTATTTTTTCCTATCCCTTACGAGTTGTAAAGGGATAGAAGATGAATAGTCTCCTCTTTTTGGTTCCAATGTATGAAAAGAATATGAATAGTCAATAATTGTAGCAACTATAAATATGTATTTTTATATGAAGAATATGATGAACCTTTGTTGAGATCAATATAGACTTTCTGGTTATGGTTACCTGTCATATTTCTTATGTTATTTCTTGTTTGCATTATCATGTTTAATCCTTGGTTTAATATTATCTAAAGTAATACAAATTATTTGCATACCTTAACAAAACTCTATATTAATATTAATTCCTATTTATCACAAAATAACTCATCTCTGTCATGCTTCTTTTAATTATGAATTCTCTGTACCATCTTACGTAGTATAATAAAACTTAGTTATCCTCATCCTTAAAATGTTATATTACATCATAAACCTCTAATAATAGAGATCATCTAAAAGAGAGTGATTATTTATATTTACATGCTTGTTTTGATAAGGTAATTATTGACCAATTTCATGAGAATAAGTCTATGTTTAGATCATGTATTGAGAAGTGTAGTCTTGTCTTGATATAGGCATGAAGCATTGTGAGGCATGGTGATGATGCCATAGATATGTATGAGCTTGAAATTGTGAAAACTAATGATATATCATGTTAAAGGATGTTGGAAATTATTTAAACATGTGTATAAGAGAAATAATCCTTTAGAAGAACTCCTAGGTCAGGTATTGAGGCTTAACTTTTGCATGAGAGACCTAGTGTGATGGAACATGCTTGGTAGCTCATTGTTAAAAGTAGTATGATATTTGTGTGATAAGGTTAGAATCATATGATCAAGGTATGAGGTCATATGACATGTGGATGAGGTACTAAAATAAATGTAAGAGGTTTTCAAGTGTTTTCAAGGACCAAGCATAACTGTTAGTTCAAAGACCTAACATGTATAAAGACCTAGTGTGGCCAAATGAAGGGTCAAAATGAGTTTTCAAGGTGATAAGGAATATTTTAGAATGGATTTAGGTGTAATAGGTTGTGTCAATGGTGTTTAATAAGCCTGAGGCCATAATTTTAAGGGGAAAGTAAGAAAACACATTTGTAGGACTCCTATACATGTAGAATGAAGACATGAGAGCCTAAGAAGGAACTTTAGATGCTCATTGGAATGTGTGACAGTTGCATGGGAATCTGATCCTTTTGGGAGAGATGGAAAAGGGTCTTAAGAATTATTTTCAAGCATTAGGAGGTGGTTTCAAGGACATAGATATATAAACAAATGTTATGAAGGTAAACTGGTAAATGTTATGAAGGTAAACTGGTCTAAAACCTTCTCAAAAACCTCTTAATGACCTTATTAAAGAGAACTTATTGGAAAGTGATAAAAATGGTTTGGTTGATCAAGTTTTATTATTAGATATGGTATAGGACTCTTCCAGGCATATCTAAGTGGTAATGTTTTGTCAGGGCAATGAGTAGAACATATAAAAAATCCCTTATTTTTGAAGAATTTGATGCTACAAGTAGAGTTGACTAGGTCAATACATGCAAGTGGATGGAGGTTGAAGGTAAAGACTTGTTATTTTTGTCTATTATGGTAGTTTTAAAGTGATAGCCTCTATTTCAACCATTTTGGTCACCCAAGTTGACCTATCACTAAACTAGTAAAGTGAAGACAATGAAGAAAACTAGTTAGAGTGAGAATCAATTTAGGGATGTGTTTCAGATGATAAGGGATGAATAAAATTATTTGGGGTATTTATTTAAAACCTATAACTAATGTTATATTTTTTTATAAAGTTTTAAGATGGTCACATATAGGCAATAAAGTTCTCTTAAGATGACCTATCTATGTGAGTGAAGACAATGAAAGAGTGAGGTTTAAAGTTTGATTAGTTTGGTCTATATTTATCATTTGAAATTTGTATGTTTGTGATTATATTTGAGATAAAGATGTTTTATAATCATACCAATTAATTATAAGTTCAAGGAAGTGTCCCTATAGGTGGGGTAAGTCATGTTCATCATGACTAACTCTTAAGATAGAATGACAGTTCCAGGTTTGCCAAGTGAAGTGAAGAATGTGAGACCTTATGGCGAGATAATGTATAAAATGCACTTGGTTATGTTTTTTAGTATGTAAATAACCTATTAATTCTTTATTAAAGTTTTAAATATATTTTAAAATGTTGAAACATGAAATCCAAAATCCCCTATCAGGTTGAGTATGCACTATGTAAGAGAGACCTAAGAAATTAGTTTGTAAGACGAATAGTTGACACTAGATATTGATATCTATATATTGGAGGTTGATATAGAGGTCTGAAATAAACTTTTAATATGGATTATAATTCATGAAAATTTCATTTGAAGTGAAAATAAAAACTTTGACATGATTGTATTTTGGAGCAGAATGACCATTCTAAATGGTCATCTTGAAGAGATGAGTTTGAAGTATTTTTAATAGAGTTGATGAATCCAATGAATTTTAATATGTTGAGGAGGTCTTAAAGGTTCATGATAATTATTTTAGAGTCATATTTTTTCCTTGTTTATGTGTGAAAATTCAAAAGCATTTGACTATGTTTGTGTTATATATAGTTCTAAGTAAGCTTGTGAAAGCTATTTATTTGAGATCCTATGATCTATATGATGATATTAAATGGACATGGTGGTCACCATGAATTCATGGAGTATATATTAATGTATTTTTTTAGGCATGTTATTTGGAAAAGTTGTTCATTTGTTTCAGATATGAGAGATAGACATTTCCTGTGTATAAAGGGCTAATGGTGAGTAGGCCTATTAACATGGTTCAAGTGGTAAATTTGTCTTAGAGGTGGTGTGGACCTATTTATATGTTATAAATAGTATATTTGAGGCATATGTGAAGTGTTTCAACTATTTGAAGAGTCTCAATATGGTCCAAGGGGTTAGAAGTGTAATGTGTAGTTAAGATAGACCTAATTGCATTAGGTCTCCTTTAGGCCTAATGGAGGTTTTTGCACTTAACAGGTATGAACAACCTATGGAATTATTTTTTATTGTGTGAAACATGTATTAGGACATATTTCAATATTTATCCAAGTGTTATAATGTATTTGGCCGACCAATATGGGTAAGAAGAAGTGTTTGATATAAAAATAAGGTCTAATTAGCATATTGTACTAGTTAGAGAATTGAAGATGTAAGCGAAGGGAAGATCTATTTAAGGAGAAAAAATAGGTCATTAAGGAACATAATAAGAAGAGATAAACCATTATTATTATATAACAAAGTTTCTTCAGATGGATGACAAGGTTAATTGACCTAATGAGCCTAGAAGAGGCATGTTGAACAAGTGAGCCTAAAAGGCTGTTTGAGAGGGGTAGAAGGTTGAAGTGAGTTGAATGAGGTGAGATACCATTAGTATATTCATCATAGGTGTGTTATAAGTGTATTATAGTGATTTTATTTTAGGATAGAGAAGAGAGATAGCTGAAGAAGAGATCACCATTAGTTGAGAGAACAACAAGGTGTCTTGAGGTGATTAAGCTTGCCTTGACTGGGTTGGTGCTTGGTCAAGAGGGAGTTGGAGATGCCTTATAGGTTAGATCTTGAATAAGTGTTATTGAAGTATATGGGTTTGTGACAAGTCACTTAGGTGGTTTTATACTCCTTATAAGTTAGTTCTTGCTAAATACTAGTTGAGTGGGTGCTTGACTAGGTAGGGGTTGGAGGTCCTTGTGGGGTTGGTGCCTCACTAAATGTTGTTTCATTGCTTATAGGAAAGTAGTCAAAGTGGTGTGATAGTGGGTTTTATCCCTCATTAGGGTTTACCACATAGATTTGGTGTTTAGGTGTTGATATATTGCTTCATGCTTATGTGATTTCTCTTTTATGCATTACTATATCTCTATGCTAGTTTGAATGGTTAAAGAATGATGAATGGAATTGAATGAAATGTGTGCAGATTAATTAACCCCCACTCCCCCCAACTAACCTCTCAATGGTTTTGATTCTAAAAATTGGTATCAGAGTAGGTCATTTGGATGAGGCTTTATATCTTGAAGGTGATCCTATAAGCACAAAATGGCTAAATTTGTGAAGATCATGGTTGAGGTTTGCATAAAAGTCTGCATGATGTTACTATCAAGATTGAAGAAGAAGGATTATATTGAGGCCAATTATAAGATAAAACCTAAGTTGAAAAACAAAAGGACATTGAATATTTGTTGAAAAAAAGGCATGTACAAGTATCTTGGTGAATCAAGGAAGCAAAGGTCTACAAGTAAAGAGCTGAGTTGAGTTTATAAAACTATCATAAATGAGCAAAAGTATGTTGATGAGACCTATTGGTGATATGAGGTCTATTTTAGTCTTTATGAGGTATAAAAGGTATGAATGTATATCCTTATTTGTATGTTGATTAAGCATATGTGCATTGAGGTCTTCAAAGAGGTCTATAGGTCTACAAGAGTGCTTTGGGAGCGTGTGTGAGATGCTTCAAGAGTTTTAAGAAGTTTGTTTATTCTGGCTAGTAGAAAAAGAGTGTTTATAGGTCGTTAAGGTGATTGAGGATGCTATGAGGGTGTCCTAAGAAGGACCAAACCATCATAGATTATCACATAAGTATGAAGGGTAAGAGAAGTTTGTGAATTTATTATAGGTACATAAAAAATCAAATTTTGGTCAAAGGTTTCTTGAAGATATTATCTGATATCCCAAGAAGATCCTCTATAAGTTTTGTGCCTTGAAGTGTTTCCTAGATCATGTTATAAGCTTTTAAAGATGACTCTATATGTTGTGACATACCAGAGGCAGTCAATTTTATGCTTTAAGAACTAGTCATTGAGGATTAAAAAATATGACCATTAGGATTTAAAAAAATATGTATGTGTTTTCAAATGACATGATCTAGGTGGAGCACGTATTTAGGGGGATATTTCTTGTTCAGTGAAATGATCAGGTCTAAGGATCAATGGACTGTTAGAGATGACCTTTGTCATTAATATCAAAGGGGGAGAAAGACTAGATTGGGAGAAAGACTAGCTTGGAGAGATGAAAGTAATCCACTGTGTTAGAGTGATTGCCATCAATGGCAAAGGGGTAGATTATTGAGGTATGTTATTAATAGGTGTGTTTGTGGCATTAAGGTTTTCATTGATGTCAAAGGTAATCAAAGGTCATTTATGTCTTAGAGGTACTCTTGTGAAGATACATGCTTATGAGTAGTGTTTGATTTGAAGAGATCATCTGAAAGAGAGTGATTATGTGTATTGACATGATTTTTGTGATAAGGTAATTATTTACCAAGTTCATGAGAACAAGTCTGTGTGTACATCATGTATTGAGAAGTCTAGTCTTATCTTGATATAGGCATGAAGCATTGTGAGGCATGGTGATGATGACATAGATATGCATGAGCTTGAAATTATGAAATCAATCATAAAGCATGTTAAAGGATGTTGGACACTATTTCAGCATGTGTATAAGAGAAAGAATCCTTCAGAAGAAATCCTAGGTCGGTATTGAGGCTTAACTTTTGCATGAGAGACCTAGTGTGATGGAACAGGCTTGGTAGCTTGTTGTGAAAAGTAGTGTGATACTTGTGTGAATAAGGTTGGCAATATATGAGTAAGGTATGAGGTCATATGACATGTGTATGAGGTACTGAGATCAATGCAAGAGGTTTCCAAGTTTTTTTAAGGGCAAAGCATAACTAGTAGTTCAAAGACCTAATGTGCATAGAGACCTAGTGTGGTCAAATGAAGAGTCAAGATGAGTTTTCAAGGTGATAGAGCACGTGTTAGCATGAATTGAGTTGTAATAAGTTATGTAATTGATATAGATGATTTTTTTATGACTATGTACTTTTAAATAATCAACGATGGTTTATGATTTTAAGTACTTATGTGATGGTTTGTTGGTTATGTTCAAAACTGAATCATTATAATTATATTGTGGAAAGTTATTGCATAGATATATAAGTATATGCATATGATATTATACATGATACTCATGGGAATTATGGATATAATACTAAGCCCATTAAGAGTATAATGTATTTACAAATGCATATACAATTTGATATTTATATTATGCTATTTATATAACAAGGTAATATGGGTGCTTTGTACGTGTTTAATGTTTAGTTGAAGCATTAAATATAAGGTATTTAAAATGTTAAATACAAATCATATTAAGTTGTTATATGACTAGATTATTGTTATATTTGTGAAATATGAACAAAGAAATAAGTCGTTGAGTAATGTTATGTTAGGTGGATGAAATAACATTTTGAGTTACATATTGATATTTTGTAATGTTATTTATGTTTCTATTGAGTACTATGTATGAATATGTTTATTATTCTATAATAAATTAGATGTTTTAAGATTCATTGAATTACATTTGATGGAATAAATGTATATATTTGATATTTTTGTACTTAACATATTTTAAATTTACTAATAAGGAATATTCTATATGAATCTATTGGTTTTTATATTATTATATAAATAACCAAATCTCGCATTAATGACCCTAAATAAGTAGTGAGATAGATTCCACTCAATTAATGCCATTAATGAAATATGATTTTAAGGTATAGTATGTAAACATTATTATTGTTAGTTATAATATAATGTTAATAGATTTGTTAATAGGTTTATTATGGGTTAGTTTGTTACACAGATATATTGTTAATAGTTAACAATATATCTTAGTTTGTTAGTGAGAGATTTCTATGGTGATTGTATCTCTCCAAATATAGAAAATTATTTTCCTATATTATTTGTATCTCCCATATGGAATTATGCAATAGAATAAATAATATATAATATGTGATTAGTTATTTCTTTGTTTTATGTGCTTGGTTTTTTTGTATAACTCTAGTTATACCAATATATGGTATCAAAGCAAGTATGAAAGATTGAGAATTAAATGGGGTAGCCCCTTTATTAGTTTTTGTTTCCCTTGTCTATGAAATTAATCAATTATATATTTTGTATTTATCTTCCAATAATTTGATCCTTGTACAACATCTATTAGATTGCCTTCATGCGTCTTCTAGTTTTTTGTAAATTCACGCTCAAAGATTTGGGTGAGACCTGCATCAAAGGATTTGCATGAACCCTATTCCATGGATGCTATATCTATTCAACATATTTATATTCCATATAGTTTCTACTCTCCAACATATTTTTTTGTCCAAGGCATTTAATCGTTATGCAAATCATCATACTTCTACCCTTGAAAATCAACATACCTGAGTGTATGATGCCCTTTATTTTCATTTTCTTTCTCACACACATAAAATCATTACACAATCATTGGCTACATTTTTCCATGCATCAGTTTCCTTGATCTTAGGTTTCACATGGCAAAGTGCATTTTCATCCTCTTCTAGTCAGTCAGTCTATTTTTTATTTTGGTCATAGATGTCATCCGTATTTTTGAATATTTATTTAGAATATAGTTTTAAATCTTAAAAAAAACAAAACAATAGGTAGTATTTTTTTTTTAATAAGTCATTTGTTTTTGTAATTAATGTTGTCTCTTAGAACAAACCCACGTGGGAGATAATCTTTTAAATGAAGTATAGAAAAAGGTAGTGGGCTATTAAATAGTATTTTGGCTATTTTAGAGTGTCATAAAGTAATTAATTATTACTTTATTGATAAATTAGCTTTTACATTTTCAATTCATAATTTGTCTATGTCATAAAGTTATAAAGGTAATGACATGTCAATTAATTTTAGTGGAATCATATTTTGGTTTAAATAGTTGTTAAACTAAGTTTTAGGTTTTGAGTATGTTTTGTAAGAGTTTTTGGGTCCAAAATTTAGTTTTTGTGTGTATGTTAAAAATCAAAAGTGTCGATAGTTGGGTTATTTTGTCAAAAAATATTATCTTTTATTTCATATAGAGTCATTATCAAAATTGTAAAATATAAAAATATTTATTCTATGGATGCATTTTCACTTGTACGTGATATCCAGATTGTGAGGGAATTTTTTCCTTAGAATCGTCATACAATTGAGCTCCATTGACACATGTACTGAGTAAGCATATTCACTTACTAGAGGAAGGATAAAATGGAGGCTAGAGGTTTTAGAGTCTATCATCAGTTAGCAACAATTGGGCCTAAATGTTTTGGTGACATTTTGTGTGATGTGTTATTTTTAGCATAGTGTGTTTTTCTTTTTTTATAGTGTGGTGTGCTCTACGCCAAATTCGACAATGCCAAGGATAGTTCTTCACTGGCAATGAAAACCATCTATGCTATTTTTGTTTGGGTGGTAATAGACATTAACAAACGCTGCATAAGATGACAATGAGGATTTATTCCTCATAATTTTTTTCTTTTTTGAGTTGTGTGTGTTTTTCATTCCCCTACTTGTTTAGAACACCTCTGATATTTGGAGAAAAGGGAGAGTGTAGATATAATGAAATGTGGTGATAGTTGTAAAGGAGGGAAAATAACTGTGGAAATCCTTTGACTACAAATATCCTTTGATTGCCTTACTTTTTTATGGAGATGATCAGCTAGTGACATGTCCATTACAGTCACATGGAGTAAATATGGGATGCATTCTTTCGTATAGTAGTGGTCATGTGCAGCAAAATCTAGACAGCAAGATCCAGACAATAGTATGCAGATCTAAAAGTATGCATTGACATATGATTCTATTTGGGTCAGTTCTTTAAGATGTATATTCTCTCCATGCTCACATTAAGGGGTGTAGATATGATTCATAATGTTCACAAGGGGGTGAATGTTAAGGTATAGTATGTAAACATTATTATTAAATGTTATTATTGTTAGTTACAATATAATGTTAATATATTTGTTAATAGGTTTATTACAAGTTAGTTTGTTACATATATATATATATATATATATATATATATATATATATATATATATATATATATATATTGTTAATAGTTAATAATATATCTCGGTTTATTAGTGAGAGATTTCTATGGAGATTGTATCTCCCCAAATATAGGAAATACTTTTCCTATATAATTTGTATCTCCTATATAGAATTATGCAACAAAAAAAATATTATACAATATGTGATTAATTATTTATTTGTTTTCTCTGCTCGAGTTTTTTTGTGTAACTCTGGTTATACTAATATCATATGAGGTATAATATGATTGAGTGGTGTATATGAAATTGATTGATCCTAGAGATTACTAACTATATTAAAACTTTATCCAAAGTAATTTTTATAGTTAAACATTATCATTTCATGTATTTGATATAGTTTACATGTTTGTCCAATATCATGTTAAAATATATTTATTTATGGTATACATCATGTATTAATTATCTTACAACACATGGGTTCTAATTTATCACTCTCGATTCCCACACCATCATTATATACACATCCTTAAAGGGAGGGTCATTCCCTTATTGAGAGATAGTGTGGGGGATTGATGGCCCATGGTTAGTGTGGAAAAGCACTCAGAGGATGCTCTCCCTCCTCGTAATGGTACTTCACTATAGACTACACTTGAGATGGAGATTTATATAATTGTATTATTATTATTATTGAGACATTATTATTGCTAAAAACTATACTATTTAGTTATTTTTACATTTACATCAATAGTTGTAATGTTGTATCAGTTGTGGATGAAATTGTAATATTATTTCTATGAAATAAATGTAGTTTATATTTTTTATTTCAACATTGTACCTATTTTGATATATCATTGTTATGGTGATCATTAATTAAATGGACATCAAAATCTATTAGATGAATATGTGTAAACATATATATATATATATATATATATATATATATATATATATATATATATATATATATATATATGTAGACCCTATTTTAGTAAAACCCATTGGGGTTGTTACATTGTCTTATTAGATCTAGGGCTTAAACTATAGGACTTAATGTGTTTGCTAACACAAACTTATTCTCCTATAAATTAAGAGGAATAATGGTGTGTGATAGAATAAGAGGTGAGGGTACTTAAAATACCAATCCCCCTATTGATTCAAATCAGTTTGTCATTAAGAAAGCTATGAAGTTGGATCATATCCTCACAAACATACAAGATATTAGGGACTGAATCATAACTCTATAGTAGGAAGTACATGGGCATGTAAAAGAGAATGATTAGTAATAACCTAAAGATCATATTATTGAGAAGTAACATTCTCAAAAGTAGAGGCATGAGGAAGCACCACAAGATGCAAGAGCTCAAGTAGGTGCATAATTGGCACATGACGTGAAAAAGGTGAATCCACCCAAGTTTGATGGAACTAATTTGGGAGATGGAGCTAAAGTGTGGATGATAAAGATGGAAAAATATTTTAAGATTTGGAATTAGTCTGAAGTTAGCAAAGCAGTTTGAGGATCGTATCAACTTAATGATGAAGCAACAACTTAGTGGGTAAATAAGAAGCTCAAGATGAACCACCAGTACTTCAGAATAGTTTATGATATTTTTTAGGTCATGATGGCTTTCACAACTATATTTAAATAAAAACCTTACATTTTTTTAGAATCTAAAGAAAGGAGATCTATCAGTGAATGAATACTAGAAGCAATTCACCAAGCTCATAAAGTATGTAACTCAATATCAGGTAGATGGGAGGTTCAAAATCAAGAAGTTCATTATGGGATTAACACCCCAAATTTGTTGTGAAGTATATGTGCATGGGACATATACCATGGATTAGGTTTTTGAGAAGGCAGTCAAGCAGGAACAAAAGTTAAAATATCTTACCTAAGTCAGAGATAAGTTCAAAAAGAAGTTTGGAAGTTCTAAACCAACTTTTTTTAAAAATAACGAGAAGCAGAGGAGTGGAGACTCCAAGAGTTAGTTCAAGAACCAAAATGCTAAGTTTAGTAGTGGTTTAGGGAACATGAAATTTGAGAATGGTTTCAAGGGAGGTTTCAAGGGAAACTAATAGTTTGATAGGTAAGGACCACTTGGAGGTTGCTCATTTATGGAGGTGACCATTATGCTCAAAGGTGTACATAGGATAAGTCAAAGAACAAGGGTTCTACTTCTCAATAGGGAACATTTTAACAATGAATTCATGTAGCCATTAAAAATCATTAGGCTAAGTATCAAACTTCACCCATATAACTATCAAGTATTTTGTTTGATCATCCAGTTTCTATTTTGATTGACATGGGGGATACATAATGTTTTATTTATCTTATAATGCTTAGTAAGTTGTCTAATAAAGCTAGATTTATGGAAAATTCATGTTTAGTAAAATATGGGAATGAGTCAAAGATCAAGGTTAATAAGTGTCTAGTTGACGTTGAGATTAGGTTGCCTAAATTCACTATTGTACTAGATTTGTATGCTACACCATTAGGGTCATATGATGTGATCCTAGGATAAAATTAGCTTGTGAAGCATAAAGTTAATGTTGACTAATATTTGAAGAAGGTTGAGTGTCAAGATGGTTTTATAAATTAGACACAACTTTAGGATGAGAAAAGGGGGTTGGATCTTAGGCAAATTTTGTGTAATTCAACTAAAATAAGCTTAGAGGAAGGGATGACAAGAAATTATTGTTAAGATAAATGAGATGGAGGAATCTAAGAAACAATACATCAAGGATTATCTTTTTCTAAGGAACTTTAAGGATGTGTTTCTAGAGGAATTATTTGGATTATCACCCAAACACAAGTTTGATTTCTTGATTGATATCATACCTAGATTAAAACCATAGTCTAAGACACCGTAAAGGATGATAACTATTGAATTGGTTGAGTTGAAGGTTCAACTTCAAAAATTATTATTAAAAGGGTTGATTCAACCAAGTGTGTCATCATGGGGTGCACTAGTAGTCTTCATTGAGAAGAAGGATGGTAATCTTTATCTATGTATCAATTATGGGATGTTAAATAAGGTGATGATCAAGGATAGATATCTATTTCAACATATTAATGATCTCTTCAATTAGATGCAAGGGGTAATAGTCTTTTCTAAGATTGATATTTGAGTAAGGTATCATCAACTGAGAATTTATGATGAGAATATTCTAAAAATAACATGTAGAATTTTATATGGGCACTATGAGTTCACAGTGTTACCTTTTGGGTTGACAAATGCTCCTACAACATTTATGAATCTTATGAATAGTGTGTTCAAAGATTATCTAGACCATTTTGTATTGGTCTTTCTAGATGACATCCTCATATATTCCAAGGATGAGGACAAACATCTTCAACATTTAGAATTGGTTTTGCAGTGTTTGTGAAAGCACAAGTTGTATGACAAGTTATCCAAGTGTGCATTTTTTCAAAATAAAGTGCAATATCTGGGAAATATTATCTCCATAGATGAAATTTTAGTGGATCCAATGAAGATAATATCCATAATGGAATAGACAACACCTATGAATGTGCATGAGGTAAGGATTTTCATGTGATTAGCAGGCCATTGCAAGAAATTTATTCCAAATTTCTTGAAAATAGCTAATCTAATTACCTCTCTTTAGTATAAGAATCAAAGTTTTGTCTGGTCAGACAAGTGTGAGAAAACCTTTTTGGAGCTAAAAAGGAGGCTTGCTTTAGCATCAATGCTAAGAGTTCCTGATCTTAATGGTCAATTCTCAATGATCATAATTGTATTTGGGGATGGACTTAAAGGAGTTATTATGCAAGATGGTTCAATTGTAACATACGAGTCTAGAAAATTGAAGCTATATGAGGTGAATTATGCCACTCATTATTTGCAACTTAATGCAATAGTACATGAATTACAATTTTGGAGGCATTATGTATTGAGAAAATCATTTGAGCTTAAGATTGATAACTTGGGACTCAAGTACATCTTCATCTAATCAAACTTGAATGCTCATCAAATACGATGGTTAGAATTATTATCTAATTACAATTTTGATATTAATGATATCAAGGGAAAGGAGAAAAAACTTGTTGATGCTCTAAGCTATAGAAGGTACATAACAATCATAGCTACTATCATGAGTAATTAATGAGATGAAGTAATTAAATTATTGTTAAGAGATGAATTATATGATCAGGTCAAGAAAGCATTGTCAAAAAATGCACAAAATCCTAGGTATAAATGATTCAAGTTCAAGAGTGATGGTCTTTTGAGGTACAAAGATAGGATGTATGTACTTGATAAACAGAATCTAAGGAACACAGTGCTAAAGTAACTACATAATGCCCTATATTCTAGACATCTAGGTGTAACTAAGCTCATGGCTAAGCTAAGACCACTCTATTTCTAGAAAGGAATCAAGAAAAATGCAATGTATTATTTGTCTCATTATTTGGAATGTTAATGAGTGAGAGTTAAACATGTGCATCTAGTAGGATTTTTATATCCTCATGATATAATAGAATGGAAATGATAGGTGATTAGAATGGAATTTGTCGAAGGCTTGTCACTATTATGGAACCAACATGATATGATCTTGGTTGTAATTGAAAAACTAACCATGGTATCCTACTTCATACTAGGCAACTTGATAGATGAAACACTTATGCTTGCAAAGAGATTCATGAAAGGGGTGTATCGATTACATGGATTTATGAAAAAGATCATTTCATATAGAAATCCAATAATAAATTTAGATTTTATTTAACTCTGACTTCAGCTATGGGTATGTAGTTAAATTTAAACACTACTTATCATCTCCTTCATATGTATTACATGGATCAAAAATACAAGTGGGAGAAGTACCTTATATTGGTTGAATTTCCTTACAATAACTCATACCAATCAACATTGAAAATAACTTTTTTTGACATTTTATATAAAAAGAGGTGTAGAACACCAATAAATTGGGATAGATTAGAGGATAGGGTAGTCTTTGGATTTGAGATGCTTGTGGAAATAGAAGAGCAAGTCAGGATAATCAGACAGAGGTTGGCTGAGGCTAACTTAGACAAAAAAGTTATGCTAATCTAAAGAGAACAACAAGGTAGTTTCCTATAGGTGATAAACTATTTCTATGGGTTAAGCCTAAAAAAATATCGATTAAGTTTGGGAAGTTAGCTAAACTTTCATCTAGATATGTGGGACCCTTCAAGATTTTGGACGTGATTAATCCTGTAGCATATAGGCTTGTATTGCCACCAACTCTAGTTATTTTGCATAATGTCTTCCATGTGTCTTATATTAAAAAGTATGTTGTTGATCCTTCACATATGTTGAATTAGAATGCTTTATAGGTTTTGGATCCTGAGGTGGTCATGATAAAATCAATTAGAATAAATGACACACGTAAACTCAGTTTGCATAATAGAGAAGTGTCATAGTGCAAGGTCCAATGGGACCAATATTCTAAAAATAGTGTCACTTGGGTAGACTATGATGAGTTTTACATACTATTTTCACATTTGTTTACTTGGTTAGTTGTTGCATATTATTTTATTTTCTACTGAATA
Source organism: Torreya grandis (assembly GCA_037957365.1). Lineage (NCBI taxonomy): Eukaryota > Viridiplantae > Streptophyta > Pinopsida > Cupressales > Taxaceae > Torreya > Torreya grandis. Next base: position 175,134 of record JARHVA010002464.1, on the reverse strand, counting down.
ATATTTTAAATTCAAAATATATGTTTGAATAAGTGTCATCAGGATGATGACCAGCTTTAGGGGGAAAGGAAGTTACATCCTGATTTTTTTTTCTAAGCTTAATAACTATTGATTCATGGATTATTATGGTTATTATTTGATTAAATACTATTTAATTAAGCTTCATTTCATACACTGGTTATGCGATGGTTATATGTTACTTAATTTACATGATTGATTAGTTATAGAGTTAATTGTACTTTTATATGATGTACATTATGATCATATTTGTTAGTTTATACAATAGTATTTTATGGATTTCATATGTTTTAGGATAACAACCTTTATTGTTATGAGGTGGATGTAGGACAAATTCATCCCTCAAAGTGTGATGGAGGGAGGGCATCATTAGAGAGAGTGGTGTAGATGGATGTGTTGAGTGACGACATAGGGAAAGGCTAGAAACCCATACACACACCATGATACTTTAGCATATTTTATGTTCATTATTTGATTTAGATAGTTGTATGTCTTTGTGTTACCTACATTTAAATGATTGTTAATATGCTTTCTATTATGATCTTGTTTGCTGTTTGATGATTATGTTGATTTAAATGTGTGATTGCATGAATTTAGTTATCATACTTAGATTTAATCGTATGATATTGCTTGGTTAAATGAGTGAATAAGTACATGTTTTAATGTGACTTACCGCTGTCTTAGATATAACTTAGTTTATTATAAAAAATATTTTGTTTGTATTCACTATTATAAGTAATAGATGAATTATATTACTTTATTTGATCAGTTTGTTAAGTGATTATTGATGCTTAGAAGCTTATTATTATAATTCATAATAGTTGAGTAACCTAGAATAAGACATTAATAAATTAGAGTTTTTTGTTAAACATTTATGTATGACATTATCTTGGCATGGTCATTTTAAGATTAATGTTATTAAATAATGATTATTATAAAGCCTTTGTGCTTAGGTAATTTATATGATCCTCTGAAAAATCCATGTATATAGTTTCATTGTTAAATGATTATGTGAAACATTATAATGTTTGATTCATGGATGACTTATTATATAGTCGATGGTCTAGTTTTTGATTTCAAACTAGTTGACATATCATTGAATTATATAATGTTAATGAATTTTATAAAAGTTTATACATGGATATTATTCGAGATCGTTGTTTCTTTTTTAGTTCAAACGAATATTATAATTGTTATTTTATTTCTTTAATGATGGAAATTTTGAGATGATTAGGGTTAATCTGGCATTGTCTTAATGTTAAAACATATCAACTTGAGAAAGGAATACTTTTGTTTGGTTTGCATAGAGAAACAACTAGTTCTATGGAAGTGCACTATGAGTTATTTTATCATGGCAAAATGATTTGGAGAGTTCTATGACATGGAATTAGTATGCAAATGAATAAAATGGAATATGGGGAGGCCGTTGAAGACATTGATGGTAGATAGAGGAATAGAGAGGAGGTTCAAGCTTATTATGGGATAAAAATTCAAATCATTAACATTGGCATTAGGGATTTCATTTACTAGGTTGGTTTTATTTTAAGATTCATATTTTTGCTATGATGATTCTGGTAATAAAATCTTTAAGGGTTTTAATTTATCATTGTTATGAAGCTATTTAGGGGGATAAATATTTGGCCTTGTGGATGGCTTAGCCATCCATATAATTGAGTATATACCCTAAAACCCTAGGCATCAAATGACAAAATTTTAGGAACTTCTTGCTATGCACAAATAGATTATCAATTAAACCCTATAAGGGACAAATGTATTATGTGTTGTGTGCAAATTTAAAACTTGGTATGACTACATAAAATAACTTTGTGTAATTGTGGTTCATTGTGATTATCTTTGATCATATTGTTATAAAAAGACATTGGGCTTCTATTAATATACCTATATATTAGTCGTGTTAATCACATGACTATAAATTAAGTTATTTGTGATTCTTTTGTGAGGTAATATAGTCAATTTAAATCCGTAAATATGGTTTGACTATGTATATAAGTTGTTTGGTAGAATATAATGAAATTTAGGTTATTTTTTTTATACATTTATCTAAAATATAAATATATATACATGTATAAGGATATGTATATACACCCTAAAAGACTTCAAGGACCTGGTGTATATATACATATCAATGTATGTATGTGTGTGTGTGTGTGTGTGTATAAATGAACATTCAATTTAATGTTATGGCATCTATTATATGTGACTGTGAATTGACTTTAGATTATGCATATAATTGTAATTCAACTGGTTTTTGTGTATGAATGAAATATAAATGATCCTATGTATATACTATGATCTAAAACAACTTCAAACTACATATATGATTTTTGTGAGTATAGTCAAGGACATGATGAAATCTAGTTGCAAGTCATATAAGCCAAATTATATATGTAAATGTTATATATATATATATATATATATATATATATATATATATATATATATAGTGAGTACATAGAAAAAATTCATAGATATGTATTTGGATAGGTTTGTATAATAACTGTGAGTTTGGAGTTGGTTAAATTATGATTTTAGGGATCTAAGTTTTAACAATTTAATGTAAAACCTATAAAAATAGATGGCTGAGTTAGTCTTAGGACTGTGTGTTGGAGACTTTAAATAAAGGATTGCTATTTACTAAATATAAACATGACTAAGTTTGATATAACCTACATATGTCTAGAACTACATGATACAGTTGGTTGAGGCTATAAAAGGTTGTATGTTTATTGATTTTTTTTATACATATAGAAATCTTCCCTTTTAGATACAGGCAACTAAGTATATTATCGATTGGACATTAGATATGCAAGGATTTAAAATGGTTTGGTAATTTAATCTTAGCTAAGAAATATGAGAATTAATCTTAGGTGATTATGGAAAATAATTAGGACATTGCACACATAGATATAGATGATTTTTTTATGACTATGTACTTTTAAACAATCAACGATGGTTTGTGATTTTAAGTACTTATGTGATGGTTTGTTGGTTATGTTCAAAACTGAATCATTCTAGTTATCTTGAGGAAAGTTATTTCATAGATATATAAGTATATGCATATGATATTATACATGATACTCATGGGAATTATGGACAAAATACTAAGTTTATTTAGAGTATAACGTATTTACAAATGCATCTACAATTTGATGTTTATATTATTCTATTTATATAGCAAGGTAATATGGGTACTTTGTATGTGTTCAATGTTTAGTTTAAGCATTAAATATAATGTATTTAAAATGTTAAATAAAGATCATATTAATTTTTTATATGACTAGCTTATTGTTATATTTATGAAATATGAATAAAGAAATAAGCCATTGAGTAATGTTATGTTAGGTGGATGAAATAACATTTTGAGTTACATATTGATATTTTATAACTTGTAGTTTATATATGACTCGTACTTGGATGGTATGTTTCTATTGAGGACTGCATATGAATCTATTTATTATTTTGTAATAAATTAGATGTTTTAAGATTCATTGCATTACATTTGATGGACTAAATGTATGTATTTGATATTTTTGTACTTAGCATATTTTAAATCTACTAATAGGGAATATTTTGTATGAATCTATTAGTTTTTATATTATTATATAAATAACTAAATCTCACATTAATGACCTAAATAAGCAGTGAGATGGATTCCACTTGCTTAATCAGCACCATTAATGCAAGTTGAGGTGTAATCTGATCAAGTGGTGTAAATGAAATTGACTGATCCTAGAGATCAATAACTATATGAAAAATTTAGCCAAAGTAATGTTTATAGTTAAACATTGTCATTTCATGTGTTTGATATAGTTTACATGTTTTCAAAATATCATGTTAGAATGAAATTATTTATAGTACACATCATGCATTAGTTATCTTACTACACACGGATTCTAGTTTGTCACTTTGGATTCTCGCACCATCATTATCTACCCATCTATGAAGGGAGGGCCATTCCCTTGTTGAGAGATAGTGTGGGGGATCGATGGTCTATGGTTGGTGTGAGAAAGCACTCAGATGATGCTCTCCCTCCCCACAACAATATTACACTAGAGACTACACTTGAGATTACTGATGGATACTTGAGTTCATTAAGACTCATGATATGTGGAGCTTTGTATCATTGTATTATTATTATTGCTGAAAATTGTACTATTTATTTATTTGTATATTTACAATCATGGTTGTAATGTTGTATCAACTGTGGCTAAAATTGTAATATTATTTATATGAAATAAATGTAGTTTATCTTGTTTATTTCAGCATTGTACCTATTTTGATATATCATTTTTATGGTGATCATAGCTAAATTAATTATCTATGGACCTTTAAATGGGTTAACTAAAAATAATACATTTAGTTAAAGATTTCTTAGTTAGGTTTCATCATGTTGAAATCTATTAGATGAATATGTGTAAATAAATGTTTTTAACCCTATTCTAGTAAAACCTAGTGGGGTTGTTACATTAAGTGGTGTGCCCATTAAACACATTGATTTTAATCTCTTACCACCTAAGATGTTTGAAACCAATGAAGGGCTTAATCCTATAGTCCATGATAATACAAATGTTAATAATGGATAACATACTAATGAGGTTATCATAGAAGAAGATTTTGATAATGAAAACCATGAATCTAATGAAACTAATGAACATGAACAAATAGATCATGAAAAAGTACACGTGATTACATTTTTTAGTGAGTGTATTCATCAAAAACTTGAAGATATTGATGAGATCTTAAGAACCATAGTATAAACTAAAAAAATAAAAAGCATAGATAAATAAGTAGGTCCATCTATTGATCATGCTATTAGAGCTATGGACCATACCCATATACCAACAACCCTCCCCTTGGGCACATCAACACTTCATAATTATAATGGGGGAACATGATATGTGTTCACACCTTTGTTCCTTGAAAATACTATTGCTACATCTTACATGGGAAATATAAATACTTTGATCCAATTGTCAGTTTCAATGCCTCAATCCATTCAAACTATGGGTACACCTCTTTTGGTAACTTCCTAACTTTAAAACCTTAAATACCAAGAGGTACACACTCTTCTCCAAACAATAAAACTTTTTAAAACTAAGGTTACAAATATTGAACAAAATTATATGAAATCACCTCATGTTATTGATTCACAAGAGGTGTTGCATAACCCTCTTGAACTAGAGATATATTTACACCCCTTTCCATCTATTTTTATTGCATCTAAGTCACATTTTATGATGACAAGGGTGATCATGAACAAAATATTTGATATTTATATGTAACATGCCTTGATAATGCCTCAAATGATAAAATTTTGACTAAACTATTTCCAAGGAACCTCAAGGACTATGTTCTAAGGTGGTTATATGATTTACCAATATAATTAGTAAACATATTCAAACCTCTTACATATAAAATTTTGGCACATTTTTATATCAATATCATTGAAAAGGTTTCCTACACCCAAATTACTAAAATCAAGCAAGGAACCAGTGAACCTATCAATTAATATGTCTTAAGGTACAAGATAATGTTAGCTAAAATGACTAATCTAATGGTAGATAAAGAGCTTCAAGACATCTTCCAGAATTTTTTTTTTGTCCCATTACATGAGTCCATTATTTTTAAAATTTTTAAATATTTTGATGACTTATGACATATTATTCATGATTGTGAAATGAAACTTATCTCATTTAATAAGCTTAAGTATGTAGCAAACATATCGACTACATCCAATACCAAGTTTATTATCAAACTAAGTTATAAATTAAAACTTCATGGACCTTAAATGGAGACAAATACCATAATTAATATGGTGTCATAACAACCTAATAAGTTTGTCTTATCCAATGTACCAAGGAGATAACTTACATGCTTACTTGAATCTTCAGCTTCATTACTTCTAAGGCTTGTAGAGTGTCATCTCATATCTCTCCCTCATCCTATGGAGGTTGATATGAGCCGACCTATACCCAAAGGATATGATGCAAATGCTTATTGTGACTATCACCAAGGCCCTAAACATTCTATGAACATATGTTTTACCTTGAATCACAAGATCCAAGACATCATTGATGACCTAATTTACATTTGATGATCCTATAAAGGAATCAAGTTCACAATCTACTGATTACCAAAAATAGAAAATATTTAACAATCCTTTACAAGATCATTCTAAGAAAGATCTAAAAGTACAAATTTTATATAATGTGCATCCTCTTCCATCACACAACAATCCTTTACAAGATCATTTTAAGAAGGATCTAAAAGTATAAATTTTATATAATGTGCATCCTTTTCCATCACACTATGACTACCCATTAGATGGGATTATTGGTACTTATATGTGATATACAGCTCCTATGGTTTAGAGATCCCCTATTACTTTGAATGACTATGAGATTGTGGATGATAATTTTTATCTTCATTCCTTATTCATTTGAGCGTACCTTGATCACTAGCCTATACATAGAGTTATGATTGATAATTATGATAGAAGTATTGTTTACACCATGATACTTACACATTTGAGTTATACACATAATGATTTACATTATTCAACTAAATCAATGAGAGCATTTGATGGGACATAACATTATTTTCTTGGTGAGATACACTTACCTTTATAGGTGGGTCCAAGACATGTGGTTACTACCTTTTTAGTTATGCCATGCACATGAGTCTTTGATATGTTATTAAGATGAACTTGGATACATACTCTTCACATAATACCTTATACAATTCATGGGTGTGTTAAATAAATTCATACCAATAGGGAACTTATACTATTTAACATTATATATAAACATATATTTGAATAATACAAGTTAATACCCAAATAATTATTAGAAAACCTAATAATATTAATCCTCTATAAAAGGGTAAGGAATAGGCAATCCCCTTTCCTAGGTGGCCAATACTTGAGAGACCATTACATCAGATATGCATAGTGGATTCCATAGAATCCTTATCTACTACACACCATATTCAGATATCTAGAGTAATTAAACATGTTTCTATTACTACTGCTTCAAAGAAACCACATAACACTCAATGATGGGTTCCATAGACCCCTTTTCCTTTTATTATTTCTTTATGACCATAAAGTCCTACTATACATACACAAAATATTACAAATACTACAGAGCCATTTATTACACTTATGCATGATCCTTAGTAGTATCATCGGTTTATTACACCAAGTACACAGTGGGGAGATACCAATGAGCATCCATTCGATGCGATCATAGGATAGTTCTTTCTTTATAAATATTCCAAAAATACCAAAAAAATAAAAAATGTCAAAAACCCAAAAATATTATCAACATTTACATGTTCTATTGGCTCCTTAGCATTTATGTTATTGGTTCCATGGTGGTAGATGGCATATCAATAATTTATATATATATATATATATATATATATATATACATGTTTCACATATCATTTGAGTGTGATATAGTTATACATAGACACATGATCTATTCCTATACAGATGTTGGGCATTCCTTCTACTCATGTCATATAGAAATTAGGGCATCTAGTTCTTTGATCTTCATACACATAGGTTATACGGTTCTATGATCACTTTCCATTATCATGTTTGAGCTTATAAGCTTATGCATGCCTTTATTTATGCTTATATATTTCATGGTGTACTTGATATGCTTTATATTTGAATTTTTTTGCTAACACATATATTCAGGGGATAGTATGTTATGTTTATGATGGTTCCTTATGCTTTTCCTTTATTGATTGTTTGAATATTTAAATATGATTTTTTAATATTTGCCCCCATGCCTAGTTTTCCTATTATGACATTTGCATATGTCATTGCTTGTTGTATGGACATTTGAATATGTTATTACTTGCTTTGTGGAAATTTTACTAAGTCATGTCCCTTCGATTGTGAAAAATTTGAACATACCCCTTATTTGAGGTCTCCTTAGACCATTGCATTTTGAGTTATCTTATGTGTGCATTTAATTCCCTATTAAGATTGTATAATTACTATATAGATGTTGCCATGATTCACATCATGCATCTTAGGACTTGATGTGATCACATACTATGTACTTCATTAATATATCTACCTAGACATGCTACTCCTATATGATACATGGTTCATACACAAATTATATGGTTATCTTATCCTTTTAAGGTAAGGCAACTACAAATTTATACTTAATCTCACCTACAAAGAGGGGGGGCATATTAGTGGGGGCATGTCATTGAGACATGGTTTACACATTTTTCATAGTTTACCAAATTTAGATATACAATGGGGAGATGTTATGGAAATATGTTATTCACACTTATATAAACTCTTAATTTTAGATTTTAGTGGGGGGATGTTTTGGAAACATGTTATCCAAACTTAAACAGTTACAAATTGGAAAAATTGCATAGTTATATGGTTAAAATACCCTTTTGTGGTAGAATTTTATACATTGGTAATATTATTATACCTATGTTTCAACATGAGACATATATAAGTTTTATATGTTATACAAATATCTCTTAAAAATACTTATATGGATTTTAGCTCACTGGGTTAGACTGTTATGAAGCCAATATACTATAGTAGTTGGTTCACTTTTGGCATGGTTGACGTGATTAAATCACTCAATATTTCCAAGTTTATAAGTTTGACTTGATTACATCATCCAACCTCACTAGATTTATAGTGTGGGTTGACTTGGATCAACACACATTCACCAAGTTATAAGTATGATTGGGTTGCATAGTTGAGCTAGTCTCAACTACTAGTGGAAACTCACCTTTTCTCTAAGGTTGGTGGAAGTTTGTCCTTTAATTTCTCTATATATACACTTAAAAATTTACATTTATCCCAATCTTAGTTTAAATGGTTCATAATGATACATCATTTAAAATCAAGTTGCCAAAAGATAAGGTAGTTGCATCAATACACATGTGTAATCCTAAACCTTACTCTTTCTATTTCAATTATATCAATGGTTTCTATTTCATAATACATGCACTAATTATATACTATAACATGATTTTAATTTTAGGTCAATCACCAAAAAATCACTCAGGTTGGGCTCACGCAAAGGCAAGGTGTGTTATACACACCCAAATATGCATTTTTTCCTTTAAACTAACAATTTCATTACTAGATTAAAGAGGGGAATGCAGACACTAAATTTGAATTATATAGCAACTCAGACTTATATAACTAGAAAATACATATCATGGATGTACCTTTAACTTATATACCTTTCCATTACCAAAATAATCACTTACACTTTCTCTTTGTGCTAAATTACTTATCTCTTAGTCTGACCAGTGTTATCTTAAAGACCCAAGCCTTCTATCATGTTCAGAGTAATGTAAACCTACTTATATTCTATCTCTACAAGTTCAAGACATGTGCCTACTTTGTAATTTCCCAAACACTTGCATCTGATTCAGACACCTATGTCGATGCAAGTTTCATATTCTAATGCAAGTGTTCATTGCCTTAAAGTCATCAAATTTGAAAATGAAACGTATACCTATCGTTAGACTAAGTGGTTAATGTGAGATATTTTAAAAAGGGATTGATATCTATTCAAAATCAACCCTCATTCATTCTTCACCTAGCACAAATCTAAAAACTCAGAAGACAACTTACCAAAAGCATTCAATCAAGCATTCAAGTGAACACAATTTCCCTATTTTCTCCTATTTCCATATCAGTCATATGGAAAACATATCTACAAGTTTGAATTAGTAAAAGAACACTTCATGAGTCATATTTTACAAGTTAAAATCTAGGTCACTATTATAATTTATTTTCACATATTAAATCCTTGTGTGCACACAAGCTAACACATAGGCAATAACTACATCAGTCTAAGGCCCTCTTGGGAGTAGTGGTTATGTAGGCGTCACCCATTGATAGAGGGGTCTTTGGGGTTAGCTTGAAACCATAAGTACACTATCCAATTTTTCCAATAACCATTATTAAGATGAAGAACTAGTGTTTTAATATTTGATAAGATGTGATAGCTCATGATTTAGATCTGAGCACACTAGAGATAAGGTAACATAAAACCCAAAATATCCTAGGTGGTTATTGTAAACATATACAATGGCCACCAATGGATTCATACCCAAGTTTAGAAAAATTCTTACCAACCATTGAACATCTAGACTAAGAATTTTTAAATGTCTTGAATTTGGCTTCATCACATGCAATTAAATCAATTTACCCCATAAATCAATTATAAAGAGTAAATGCCTAAATAATTTAAATCCAAACTTGGAAAAATATTTAAAAGCCTAAAAAGGATTAATTACCATGTTAAACCAAATCAAATCCTAATTTAATTCATCCATGATAAATTAAAACATTTATCAAAAAGTGAAATTTAAAAAATCAATGACTATCCTAGGTTTTCATCATTAGCTTTGGTGAGTTGTCCAAAATGAAAAATGTCCCACCCATGCTTATTCTATGCTAATAATGACCATTTGACACCTTTTAACTCTACTGAGGTTAATTAAGCCAATAAAGGTTAAGATTTAACTCATTTGAAGTGATTTTAAAGCCTATAAAAGTAAGCATAGGGATCTTCATTTCTATGAGAGCTTGGAACATAGTAGAGTTATAATGCAGGATTTGATTTATGAAGTAAATGAATTATAAAATAATGTTATAATGCCAAAATTCAGCCAAGCCAAGTCATTTTCAAGCAACATCAAGCCAAATCCAAGAAAATCATGATGCTAATAGGAGATGGAGATAGCCAAACCCCATTGATGAAGACTTCTTAAGCACAATCCAAACAAGCCAACAAACACATAATTTGGAGAATTCAAGGAAGGTAAGGAAAATTTGTAAGTTTATTTACATTTTAGTTGAGATTTGTCATTTGTTTTTTGTTCACTAATCTCCCCCTATGATCTAGGCATGGAGGTGTTATGATTTGTTAGTGTGTTTTTGTCATTTTGATTTCATTATGAGGCTAACACTTGATTTAACCTCTCCTCCATCATCAAATTCATACCATCAAAAATGGTACACTTGATGAGATCCAATGCATCCCATGTACCAAAGACATCAATATGCAATTTTAAAATCTTCATTTGGATGCTTGAATCTCTCTAAAATTGAATTTCTAACCTTGTTTTGACTAAATTTGATTTTGGTTTATTTCTCAAATTTACATAGAGACCACTAATGGTTAGGTATAATTGGTGATGGTTGGGCCTAAACTGACCACAATTCCATGTGAACCACTAATGGTTTGGTTTTAGGGGAAAAATGTTCATAAAGCTTGCATTTTGATTCTTTTTTTATTCCTTTGCATGGTTTCTTGGTTTCAAAGGCATCTAAATCACTAGACTTAAGTTTACCTTTTAGGTTTTATTGATATTTGAACTAACCATTGTCTAACCTAATGCATTTGTTTTTTATGGTTTTGCCTTCAGGTCTATAGGTTATTAATGATGGTCTTTATCAACCGGTGTTGATTCTACTTGATTGATGATAGTTACCTTTAAACTGGCCATCACACTTGCCTTAAAATTGGTGGTGGTCATATGTGACCATCCATGATCACTATGTGAACTAAATTAAAAACCCAAGAGCTAAAAATCAAACATCATTTGCCCAATCAAGAAACTACTTCAAAGCAGGGGTTATTATTTAACAATTTTAGGTTGAAAGATCAAGTTGAACACCAAATTTACTTATTTTGATTAACCAAACATTTTGTTTTGGGATTTTATAAAGAATTTAGTCAAATCAAAAATTTTAATTTGGGTATAAAATGAACATGTTAGATATTACACATTTGTTATCTGGTGCCTAAAATGAATCTAGCATGCTCAGTCCTAGAAACATTTCAAATTTGTGCCTAAAACACATGTTTAAATCTTAAAAATTTCAAATTGGTGTTTTAAAATGAACTTAGCATACATCTTGCACATTTTGTCTTTGGGATTAAATTGAATTAGATGGTTTTACTTAAATTGGTCATTTATGCAAATATCATTTCAATTTTATGAATTTAAGCTAAGGGGATAGTAAATAATTATGTCACATTCAATTTGGTACTTTAAAATCAAATATTTATTTGAATTATTTGCAAACATGTTTTTTGATTATTTGTTTTACAAAAAGGATAGTGTGTGTATGCTCTCCCTTCATCCCCTATAGAGAACTCATGGGATCAAAAGTGCCTTTCTATTGCAATTGGTTCCTAGTCCAGGGTGTAGAAATACATTTTCCTAGGCTCTCCCCAAACTCGCATAGTATTAGGTGATCTAAAATCAACCCTAAAGTCTTTTTACTCATCTTTTATTTTCATGTATTTTGGTTTGTGAAGAGGGTGTCATTGCCTCTCACAAGTTATTTAGGGAATCATTGACTTGGGGTTTCATCTCCTAGTAGTGTTTCAACCCCTCTCCATGGGGGGTATATAAATTGGGATTGACCTACTAGGATAGTGGTTTGAGTGGTTAAACCATCTTTGTTAGTTGCAAGCTAGCCCAAAATGTATGATCAATCAGGACATCACACTACACTGAGAAATTGACAAATGTAGTGGTTGTGAAAAGGACAAGACCTTTTCATAATAATCTCATTGACATGGATATAAATGATGTGCTATTTATCTTATGTGAAAACATGAAAGTTTATACACATGGGATCAATTTAAATGGTTGTAAGTTATAAGTTTTATCAACCCCACTTTGCCACACCTTGATAGGATTTAGGATGATATAATTTTTTGTATTTTTATCATTTATTATTTTATTACTGGGTATGTTAGAGATAAAACTTGTGTTGTTTAAACCATGTCATGAATGAGTCTTGTGTCCAACATTACTTCATTGTTTGAGGAGGCATTATACCACCCGTTTGACACTTTGATATAACTTAGAAAACTTTTCTATCAAAATGTTGAGTATGACACTTGATTGAGATGAGTAACTTTATGTTGCCCAAATCATTTCAAGTCTTGTACCTTAGAATTCTTTGAAACATAATAATGTCACATATTTTGGGAGCATTAACACCATTACACTACCCAAATTATTTCAAAAGACTTGTCTTGTCTCGTGTCCCAAATTATCATTATTTGAGCTAAATCATTTGAGCCTTGTTGGATATTTATTTAGTATAGTCATGATGTTTAAATTTTCCTAAATTGTTTGTCGTCAAAACCTAGTTTACCTTAGTTGTGTCTTTGATTAAATTTTACAAGTTTGGATCCAAACATTGATTGATTTTTGTTTAGGCGTCAACATGCAGGGGTTGATACACAAATTTTTCTATTTTGGGTTGTGTAACTTAGGTTGATTAATTACTCAAATTTGGAAACTTTATTATTTGTGCCTTTGTTTGATAGAATTAGTCCATCTTCAAAGTGACTTTTTTTTAGTGTTTTATATCAATCAGATCATGTTTATGTCTAGAATCAATTGCCTAGTCTTTGCCAAACTTTTCCAAGTTTGTTAGATTAATCATCATCATAATTTGTTTCAAGTCTAGATTTTGACATTGCGTTTGGCCAAAAGTCCTAGCACAACCTATTTGAGCCTAAATTTTTACTCCACATTTGGACAAATGACCTGGAAACATTTCCATTTCCTAGTTTTGACCTATTTGGAACACGTTTGAACATTAGAGTTTGGCATCTTATATTTAGGTCATTTTACTTGACCTTGTTTGTGTAAAACATTTAATGTTAGGAATTTGTCATTATAATATTTTTACCAAGTCTTTGCATAGAATTTTTTGGAAATACAACTCCACCCTCAACCAAGTTAGATAGAGTTTGAACCTCTTTATATTTTTATACATAGATTTTTAGAGCTTGCAAAACTCTAAATCCATCTTGTTGTGAAACATTTGTCATCAATTTAACCATGGCTCACTATACTTGTAGTGAAACTATGTACAATCTAGGATATGAAAATGTTAGCACATAGGAAAACTTTGTTCAAAACCCATATGGAGTTGACATTGTTTGGGATATGGTTTCCTATCCACCATACACCACTCAAATAGGGGAACACATTCAAGATCCTTTGGCCAATTATTAGGTTAGTACGCCTCCTTACATAGAGCAAGATCAAGAATATATGGCCTAATATTTGGATAGCATACCTACTATTGTAGAAAATTTCCAACAATAACCCTAATACATGACCATGCCATCAACCTATGATCATAACATAGCTATAAAGGTAGGGCATGGCAATTTTCCAAAATATTAAGAGGGCCTTATAAAATATTTTACAATCCAAACAATGATCAGGCCTGTTCTAGTAATCCTAATGCCAGAGTACCAATGCCATATCTAGATTTTCATATGCATATCACATAAAGTGGTATCCTGGAGGACCAAGTCATGCAAATGTAGACAACATACTAGACATATCAAAACTAACACCTAATTTTACCAACCTATCCATGTTAAATGCACCTTTTATTCAACCACTCCCTTTAATAAGAGTTTTAATGGAATTAATTGATCAATAAAATTAGGGTTTAGATCCATTTATGAAAAACACTTTGGTAGAGAACATGTTCAACACCCAAACTATTAAAGAAGTGTCTTCTACTTCTACACAAAACAATGAGTAAAATATAGTGGATAATACGCCAGTAATGTCCAATTTAAACCAAAGTGGTGTTAACACATAGACACATGGTCAAAAATAAAATGTGCCTTTCACTAATACCATAAATGGTTCAAAAACTTAGGGAGTAGGAGTTTCTACTTCCCCACCTCTGACAACTACCTTTAATCCTCAACTAGCTACTTCTTCTAGCACCCAACAACACAAATTAAGTAGTTAACTAATGACCAGTACCACACCATAAAAAAATGTGATAAATCTTACTCCACCCCAATAGGTGACTAGTAATATTCCACAATAGTAGGTATAGTCTAATATACCCACATAATAGAGGCCAAAAATATTGACACCTTAACAAGGGGCAACTAATATTATACCTCACCAGGTAATAGTGAACATACCTCTTTTATCATAGACTAACATGCTAATTCAAAACCAAATGATGTCTAACCAACAATATACTAGTATTGGTCAATGATAGATGTCAAATCTCCAACATTTATCCAATTCCCAATAGGGATTCATATAACTAGGAGGTTTTAATGTTACTCAAATACCTACTAGGCAATAATTGCCTTTCATGCAAAACGTGCCACATGTTCAAAGTTAGGGTCTTGGTTCATAACTCCCTATCAATAAAATAGGTATGACTAGTCATAAATATGTCCCTATTGAACCTCAATAGGAATAATATGACCATATACCACCATCCTAACCTCAATATTCCAAACATTAGACCTACATACCCAATCCCAACTAGAATATCACACTGTAGTACGTGTAATTTTGATAATCACACCCTAACCCATGCATGCATATTCCTAGTCCATTTCCTAGCCAATCCAAAATACCCAAAAAAAATACCTCCATCATACCTCGGTCCAAGTAATCTAATTGTGACAACTCAACCATCACCTCAAGACAATTTTCCCACAAGTTTCCTTGAACAATAAATACAATAAATGAAGGATGTAATTACCACCATCCAAGCTAGGAAATAAGTCAAAATTTTTAAGTTGGATGATGTGTGTTCTTACCCTTTCAACATAGAGTACTTAAAAATACCATTTCCTCCAAGGTATGAGCCACCAAAGTTTGAAAAATATATGGGGAAAGGTGACCCCAAATCCCATCTAATAGAATTATTAATCGCATGCCAACCAGTAGCCTATAGTGACATATAGTTATTGTTATTTATAAGAAGCACATCAAGACAAGCCTTGGAATAGTTCTTGAAATTACCAAATAATTTAGTTTTTGATTTCGATGATCTTTTAGATAAGTTTGTGCATTACTTCTCTTACAATCTCAAGCATGAGATTTCATTAGTAGACTTGACACAAGCAAAACAAAATATAGGATAAAGCTTCACAATCTATCTACAATGTTGGAGAGCCCTTACAAGCCAATTTACCCATAGTCTGCCAGATAAGAAATTAGCCATTATGTTTACCAAAAATCTACACAGTGAGATATCTTACTATTTAGAGTTAAAATGTGCACATACATTCAAAGAAATCATTGACAAAGGTTTAGTGATATAATGATCCCTTATTAACAAAGGTATCATTAAAATAGCCTTATCAAATCAAAATAATGGCTAAAATCAAAACCATAACATTGGCCAAAACCAACATCCAGTCCAAGTGTAAGCATCATAACCAACATAGGCTAATGATAATAATAGATCTAAGAAATTCAATCATAATAAGAATGTTGTAGGGAATGAAGTAACAAAGTCACGACATGTCCAATTGGTGTAATCACTGTCTACTCTACCTATGCCACCTTTCCAAATTAATCCTAACCAATAAACTCTTTGATAGCCATAACATGTGTAACAACCTAGACTAGTGCAACAAATGTAACAATCTATGCCTTTTCAAGAACCTCCTCCTCCAAGGAGAAACACGCCTAATCATCACACTTTTATTGACCTTGGAGATCCCATTGAATCAATATTTCACAAGCTCATAATAACTAACTTGATTAAAAAACCTATTTAAAAAGAGCATATTTTTCAAGGCACTGACATGCCAGACTGGTACATGCTAAAATAATTCTATGATTTTCATAGGGTCAATGGCCAGAATTTGCAATGTTGTGTGCAAATTAGACATGTAATTTAGAATATGTTGGAAAATGGAGAGATCACATTAGATCATGAAGCTTCCACCTCTAATTAAAGCCTTGGCATCTATCAAAATCCTTATCCCCAACATAACAATCAATAACAACATCACTAACAATAGCCAATTCAACATCAACAAAAATAATATCAACAACCAAGGTTGAACTAATAGACTTAATATAACCCATAGCAGAACCAACAATGTCAAAATAATGGACAAAACCAAGGTTAGAATGATGGCAACAACTAATATACTGACCATGCAGTTGTACATGACTACAATGTAGTTGTATTCCATATTGTAGGAGGTCAAGTTATAACATTTTAAATTAATCCAAGACCAAGCACCAATTAAATAAGACCATTGCTAATCATAACAAATCAACCAAACCATTCTAGTAACCCTTCCTTGACCTAGGACCACACACAGGTGAACCAATAAGCATGGATTATAATGTTAGGACCTTATACTGATAACTCATCATTAGCCCATGACCACGTACAAGTGCATCAACAATTGAGACTTATCCTATCTAGTCCCCCTCCACCATAATTTAATATCAATAATGGTCCTATACCTAATCCTAATTGTGTAATCACAACTTGGCAGTCAAGGATTACCATAGCAGGCCCACAACCATCTACCACTTCACCCATCATCCAACTTACCATTCTACCTCAAAACAAGCCATTTACCACTATCCAAAAAAATACATTTGACATTGTGGAATAATTATAAAATATGCCATCATAAATCTCCATTTTAGATTTGTTGCATACGTCAACCATCCTCAAAAACATCTTGCCAAAGTTCCTTTTTCAATCCATAGTTTCAAATGACATATCCCTTGATAAATTTAAAGCTTTGGTTGGACATCTAGATCTAGCCTAATAAGTAACCTTTAACCAAAGCAATATGTCATCCCTTGGGCCACTACACAATAATCCATTATACATCAAAGTTTACATAAAGAGGCATAAAGTAAAATGTGTCCTCATCGATAATGGATTAGGTTTGAATATTGTGTTAAAGCTCATTAATATTTTTGAGTATACTTAGCAGATCTCTAAGTAGAAATAATCACCATTAAAGCCTATGATAATATAGAATGAGAATCACAAGGCACCATAAGCTTGCCAATTATCATTGGGCCCTTGACCCATGATACACTTTACCATGTGTTAGATCTCAAATTATCATATAACTTGTTTTTAGGTAGACCTTGGTTACATGAGATTCATGTAGTCCCATCAAGATTGCACCACTATATCAAGTTCTCCCATTTAGGGTTAGAGGTTAGTATTCCAAGATATTTGCATCCATACGAGTATTACAAACATTTAGATTTTGAGGTCAAGAGCTACAAATACCATTTTGGCATGAATATAGTCATCAATTAGGACAAATGGAAAGCTGTACTTATTGATTTACCAGAGGCCAACTATATTGACCCTAATACCCTTGATTCCCTTTCCCACATACTACCTCCTAAAATTTCCAATCACTATACCATCTCTGTTAATGGACCAGGAGAGTATTTTATGCATGACACATTTCACATTGCAAAATTTCCATAGAACCCCAAGTCCTTTGAAAGACCAAAATCCAAACCACTTATGCAATGTAAAATAAAGGGTAAAGGCCATCAACATATTCTAACACCTATCACTTTCATACAAGCTTCTAGCCAAGGATAGGACCCTCTCAAAAATGATGAATCATAGTTATACGATGATAATTTTTTTGATTATTACAAGAGTTCTAAGTATCTCATTCCTAATTAGATCATGGAAAACCAAGACTATGAAGGAGTCCTTAGGCTAAATCAACAAGGAATGTTTGAGCCCATTTCTATGAATAAATACAAAGGAACCTATGGAATTGGATATAAATCACTTAGGGGTGATCCCATGTATCTTATTTGAGTTCCATCACTAATGACTAGTGATCATGATGCTGGTAGTAAAGTAGAGTTTGATCATATCTAATTCAATGACCTATTCCAAACTAAGCTATTTGACCATAATGCCATTTGTACCCTTCAACAAATCATTCATTATAATCCACTACCATTATATTATCCCTAATTGATAAACTAGGACCAACAAGAATCCAACATGATAATTGATGAGTTTCATAATGAAGAAGCTTTCTATGATTTTCTAGGCCTTAAGGATAATGTTTCGTTGGGAGACCATAAATTAGGGTTCTCAATCAAACTAGATCTTGAAGCCTATTTTGGAGAGCGGGTGAACACCCTTAGCCAAAAGTAAATAAATAAAACATTGAGGTCCCAAAGTGAAAACCTCTTTGAGGTGATTTTATACTAGGGAAAAAGTAAAGATAAAGGCTAGTCTAGTGGTGAAAACCTATTTTAGGCACCACTTGATAGGGGTGTTCAACCTTATTAAAGTATAGACCAAGAGACTACCAACAATGAAATTATCTAAAAGTCTGAGTTTAGCCTTGAAGAGGAACAAGATTTTGATAAAACCATTTAGGGAACCAATAATGATGAAATTGTCTATGGATCTAAATTCAGTCTTGAAGAATCATAGGCCTTCAATCAAATCATACATTAGTTTCTAACAACATTTGTTACATTGACATCCCTCCCATTGGGGGATTCTAATTAATCATGTCCATAAGAACTTGAAGAATCAATCCTAACAGAGGACTTTGACATAGCCAAATAGTTTAAATCTTTACCCACTATTCTTGAAGACAGTTTGACCCTTCTAGTGGAAGACACAACATAGGTAAATATAGGGTCTCTAGATGACCCGAAGTGGATTAAATTAGGCACATAACTCACTAAGGAGGAGTGTGAAGTCTTTATATCCCTATTGAGGGAATTTATAGATATATTTTTATGGGAATATTATGACATGCTTGGTTTGGACCCCACCTTGGTTGTTCACCACCTCGTGGCACATCCTGATTCCAAACTAGTGAAACAAAAGTTACATAAAATGCATCCTTGCATTACTGTATTGGTAAAGAAAGAGTTGGAGAATCTCTTGAAAGTGAGATGTATTAGGCCAATCAACTATTCTCAATGGATTTTCATGTAGTGCCAATTAGTAAAAATCCAAAAGGAATCAAAATCTACACTGATTTCAAGGATATTAACAAAGCTTTCCATAAGGATGACTTTCCATTTCCAAACATTGACATGATTATTGACTCCATAGTGGGTTATGAGATGCTTTCAATCATGGATGGTTTTTCAAGATACAATCAGATTAGAATCACACCAGAAGAACAACAAAAAATCATGTTCAACACTTTGTGGGGAACATTATATTATCAGGTTATGCCATTTGGTATTAAAAACATAAGGGCCACCTATCAAAGAGCCATGATAGTCATATTAAATGATATGATGCATGCCATTGTTGAATACTATGTTGATGACATACTAGGCAAATCAAAGACTAGGGCTGATCATCTAACAACATTGAGGAGGAGATTTTAGTGACTATGTAAATACAAAGTTAGGCTTAACCCCAAGAAATGTGTTTTTGGAGTTAATTTCAATAAATTTCTTAGCTTCATTATGTCTTGCAGAGGCATAGAAGTCAATCTAGCCAAAGTAGGAGCCATAATAGAAATACTACCACTGACCTATTTGAAGCAACTCCATAGTTTTTAGGGCAAGATCTAATCCATCAAATGCTTCATATCTCAATTGGCTGATAAGTAACACCCATTTACACATCTAATGAAGAAGGGTGTGACATTTATTTGGGATGACAATTGTCAAAAATATTTTCAACAACTAAAAGACTATCTAGAGAATCTACCAGTTCTATTACCTCCTATGCTAGGAAAACCATTCCTTTTGTATCTATCAGTGATAGACAAATCCCTAGGGGCACTTCTATCTCAACATAACGATAATGTAAAAGAGCATGTAGTGTACTATCTAAGCTATATACTAGTAGCATATGAACATAATTATACACCCATAGAAAAAGCCTATTTAGCTATGGTCTTCATAGAAAAAAAATTATGACATTACATGTTGAATAAAAATACCATGGTCATTTAAAAAGTAGATCCGCTCAAGTATCTACTATCCAAAGTAGCACTACAAGGCCACATGGCCAAATGGATCATGCTTCTCAATGAGTTTGAGATAGAGTATGTGAACCAAAAAGCTATCAAGGGGCAAGTTTTTGCAGATGAGTTTGTTGAAACATCCCTTACAAATACAAAGCCACTCACATTTTAATTTCCTAATGAATCCATCATGACCATCATTGAATCACCTATTGAGGAGAATCACTAGAAGTTGTATTTTGATTGTTCATTCACATCACATGGATTAGGGTAAGGCCTTTTATTTATAACACCATAGGGGGATCTAATCCCTAAGTCATTCAAAATCAACTTTCTTTGTACCAATAACATGGATTAATATGAAACACTTGTAGCAAAAATTCAACAAGTATTAAAATGGAATATACATTATCTAAGGGTTTATAGTGATTCATAATTAATCATAAATTAGGTTATAGACCAATTCTAGACCAAAGATGATAAGTTGGTTTCCTACAAGGCCATGGTTGACACTCTAAAGTAACAAATTAATAACATCTAGTTTGAGAATAAACCAAGAGTTAGTAATAGAATAATAGATGCCATGAATACCATTGGAGATTTGATTCAACAAATAAATACAACTAAGGAATACTAGTTTCTCATTAAAAATTTGCTAGCACCAACTCATGAACCATCAATTATTGTAATGATATATGATGTTTTTGTTCCCAACTCTACTTAGTATTCTAAACTATATGCCTATTTACATGACCATGTTTTGCCATCAGACTTATCCTAAAAACAAACCAAAGCCTTCATCCACAATGCCTAATGTTATAACTTACTCAAACCAACCCTATATCACTATAGTTTTGATGAAAATCTACTTTGTTATTTACCTTTGGTAGAATCTATAATAGTGTTATGGGAAGTTCACAAAGGGGTATGTGGATCCCACACCATCAGGGTAGTTTTGTCTAAAAATCTCTTGTGTACTAATTATTATTGGCCAATAATCGATACAGATGTAGTTGTATATGTAAAAAGATGTGATAAATGTCAATGATATGCCAATATGATTCATGCCCCAGCCAAAACTTTGAAACCAATGTTGACAACATGGCCATTTTCTACATGGGCTTTTGATCTCATTAGGAAGATAAACCCCATCTCATCAGACATTCATAAACATATTCTTATCACCATTGAATATTTCACTAAGTGGGTTAAAGATATACCCCTCACATGAATAGAAAGCAAATTTTTGAATTCATATTCAAACATCTCATTTGATGTTATGGTATCTCTTCTGATATTATATCTGATAATGGATGATCATTCAAAAATAAGGATGTTGAAAATCTATTTTCCAAGTACAATATCACACAACATTTTTCTAATGCATATTACCCTTAAGGTAATGGTCAGGCCAAAGAATCAAAGAAAACCATTATCAACATCCTCAAAAATATTATGAATGATGTTGGTCATAATTGGCACCTTAAAATATTTTGTGCCCTCTGAGCATACCATACCAATCATCACACTCCAAAAAGAGCCACTCCATACTCATTTTTTTATGGTACTAAAGCCATTCTTCCCATTGAGGTCAAGTTACCTTCATTACACATCTCTTTGAAACATGTCCTAGATGATGAAGACTATCGAGTAGCTCACCTACAAGAGCTAAAATTACTTGATGAGAAATGCATGGACATAGTGAAAAA
Source organism: Torreya grandis (assembly GCA_037957365.1). Taxonomy (NCBI): domain Eukaryota; kingdom Viridiplantae; phylum Streptophyta; class Pinopsida; order Cupressales; family Taxaceae; genus Torreya; species Torreya grandis. The sequence goes on along the minus strand of JARHVA010002464.1, from coordinate 152,588 downwards.
TCTTCAAGCATATCAAAATCAACTTTGTGGCCACTACAATCAACACATGAAACATAGATAATTTTTACTTGGTGATTTTATCCTCAAAGAAAACCAAAAAAATACCATGATAAAAAAGAAGCACAAAGGCAAGTTCAAACCCAACTAGGTAGGTCCTTTCATCATTGTTGTAGACTATGGTATAGGAGCATATAGGCTCACCACACTAGATAGGGATGAACTTGATGAGCCTATGAACATTATACACCTCAAGTGGTATTATGCTTGAGTGATTTGGTGTATTTTCTATGAGGACCATTTCAAGTTTTACCATGTTATCAATATTATTCATTATACCAAGCAATCCTACCATCATATCATCTTACCACCCAAGGCATGTTTTGATTCATCCTATCTTAGACCATTTGACCTTGGTTCATCCATTGGTTTCACATTTTTAGCATGAAGAATCAAATCAATTATTGTAGTTATTTCAAGAATTCTAGACAAAGGTAGTATTTTGGAGTAGTATAATAAAAGTTTTAAAAGTTGCATCCTTTGTTTCTTGATCCCTTGTTATCATGTTTATCTATGTGAGCTTGATTATATCTGCTTATAAGGGCAAATTAGTGTTTCACCAATCTTGTTACTAATTATAACCGCCTATGGGAAAATTAGTATCATTAATCTAATCCATTGTATCCTAGTTATAACCACCTGTGGGCAAACTAGGGGCAACATTAATTTATTATGCCTTCACATACCAACTTGTCATTCCTATACAATACTATGCCATCATACCAACTATGCCTATTTTATTTGAATTAGCTTCTACACTAGTCATATTCCTCCATTATAAGGTGTAACTACTATGACCTAGGGCCATTTCATGACTATGTGGTCATGCTCAATATATGTTGAGGTTAAATCAGTCCCCCTTGCCATCATTCTCTCACCATTTTGTGAGAAACATTGCAAGTTTTTCATGCCCTCATCATTTTATGAGCTTGGAACATTTAGTGTCTTGTCATCCTTAATCAAGTTGAGATGCTCCAAAATTCCAATTTTTTTTATAAAACTGTTTACAAAAACTAAAAACATTGACCACTTATTTTCCTTAAGGATTCATGGAACCCTTACTAAGTCACAAAAAATCACTTGTCACTTAGTTTCCCCATCCTTTTTAGCCTCTTATCCCATGATCTCACCATTTTACAAGCTCATTCCTATTCTTCTATCACATCTATCATGTTTTTTTTCGATCATCATCATTTTTCTTCTATCCTGTTTCCTAGGAGAACTAAATTTTGCCTAATTTTTTTTATAGATATATCATCCATGGAACTATGTAGAAAACATCCACTTACCTAGTGCATATGGAGATAGCTCAACCACCCCCTTCCTTTTCTTCTATTCCCCCATTTTGTTTGTTTGTTAAGTTGTCACCTATTTTCTAGGGGCAATGTTTGCCATGTTGTTTATGTCACATTATTTATACTAACATTAGAATTAACCATTGTTCATTTCTTTGATTGTTTGCTTGTGTGACTATTTATTTATTTTTATTACTATTTATTTCATTCAGTTTACATGCATTCAATAGGTGATTCTTTGCAAATTATTCTTGAATCCATCCATATTCAATCGTCAACATTCTCATCATGGTCTTTATCATTGGTGCATTATTTTAAAATGAGCATTGGATCATGGGAGTTAGTTTTTATGTATATTTTGGCCAAGTCCTCATGGTGTTCTATCATGCTTCCTACCATCATGTGCTATAGTAAAAATTATATTTGAAAAGTCTACACAATAATGTAATATCGATATCTCCTTGGCACTGACACTAGTAACAATCCCAATCATATAACAAATAGAGTAATTAAATAACAAAATAATTTCAACATTTGTTAGTTTGGATGAGCATCTCCCTAGTAGTATGTTATCCCAATTCATATTTATTCTCAGTATTGTCATCATGTTTTCAATCATCAACCATCAATCATGTTTACCATAATCAGGGTATAATGCTTATAACCGCCTATGGGAAAATCATTACGTTATCACCAATTTGAAGGTTAATGATTATAACCACCTTTTGGAAAACCATTCACTTTCCTCTACCTAATAGGGGCATGCTTTATCTTATTTTTCTACCCTAACATGGGTAGCTCCATATTCTCAATGGTTATAACTGCCTTTGGGTAAATCATTGTGTTATCATACCATGTTTGCCACTATGGGGTACAATGCTTATAACCACCTTTGGAAAAACCATTGTACACCATCCCACTTACATTCTCAGTGATTTTGAACAACTTTAGTCAAATCATCATGTTATCACCCGATCATTTTTGTTTGTTTGGTTCCCTCATTTCCTTCTTTTAAGGGACCATTTTCCACCCCTTTTGCCAACTTCTCCCTCAAGGGAGCACCCTATAATTCATCCATTTCCATTGAAGTTTCAAGCACAAATTTTTATTTTTATTTTTTGACAATACTTATTTTGCTTACATCTTGCATTGCCTTCACAAATAGTGGCAAACTATAGACATCTAAAATTAGCCACCAATGGATCCATACCTAAGTTTAGAACAATTATTACCAACCATTAAAAATATAGCCTAAGAATTTTTAAACATCTCAAATTTGGCCTATAAATCAATTATAAAGAGTAAATGCCTAAATCATTTAAATCCAAACTTGCACAAATATTTAAAATCCTAAAAAGGATTAGTTACCATGTTAAAACAAATCAAATCCTAATTAAATTCATTCGTGAGCAATTATAAAAAATGGAAATTCAAAAAATCAATGAATATCCTAAGTTTTCATCATTAGCTTTTGTGAGTTGTCCAAAATACAAATTATCCCACCCAAGCTGATTCCATACTAATCATGACCATTTAACACATTTAAACCTTAATAGGATTTATTAATCCAATCAAGGTTAGGATTTAACTCATTTTAAGTCAATTTAAAGCCTACAAAAGTAAGCCTAGGGATCTTCATTTTTATGAGAGCTTGGAACATAGTAGAGTTATAATACAGGATTTGATTTATGAAGCAAATGCATAGTGTTATAATGCCAAAATTCATCCAAGCTAAGTCATTTTAAGGCAACATCAAGCCAACTCAAAGCAAATCATGATGCTAAGAGGAGATAGAGATAACCAAAACCCATTGATGAAAACTTCTTGAGCTCAATCTGAGCAAGCCAATGAACACATCATTTGGATCATTCAAGGAAGGTAATTTTTTTTAAGTTTATTGACATTTTAGTTGAGCTTTGTCATTTGTTGTTTGTTTACTAATCTCCCCCTATGATCTAGGCATGGAGGTGTTATGCTTTGTTAGTGTGTTTTTGTAATTTTGATTTCATTATGAGACTAACACTTGATCTAACCTCCCCTCCATCATCAAATTCATAGCACATAGTTACATCTATATCCAAAAGGTATTCTATACTAGACACCTTCATCTAAATTAGATAGAAGCATCAATGCAACTATTTAAGGTTGACATAAGTGTCTAAGGATATAAAGTGTAAAATTATAAAATCTGATGATTGATCAAATACATTGATCCAGTTTATTTCTTGTTTATTCCATATCATATCTACATGCACACAATAAACCAATTAAGTACTATTCTTTTATTTTCATTTCTATATCAATCAGTAGTTATACTTAATATTTTTAGCATATCTTAATATTTAAATCTAAAATATTATTTATCTCAGTTTACAATTAATTGGCTCATTCTAGATTTATTTATCACCCTCATGCTTATTCATTTCTATATTATTAAACCTATACTATATCAACCCATCTCAATTTAGGGTTAAACAATTATTTTAAATTGAGTATATAATATTTTAGGCCCTACCTTGTTATCCAAAGTGATAGAACCCAAAACTTGGTTAGGTACATCATCAAATCCTTTTATATGTATTTTGAAGAGAAGCCATATTGATACCCATTGTTGTAAGAATTTAAGATTGAAAATATTCAAACCTAAACCATTTTGTATCAAATTTTTTTCATGAACTTGTATAAACAAAGGAATATTTTGATCAATCATAGACTAGGTAGGCAATTCCTCAATTTGAAAGGATATAACATCCTCAATGTCCTTCAAAGTATCTGCAACATCTATAAAATAAGAAGGCTCTATGTCACATGGCATATGTGTTTAATTAAATGATTTTTATAAAATATATTTGAAGATAGTAGCTTTTTGAAGTAATTATAACATAGAAATACTAGTTGGCATATTCCTTAACTAATTAATACTATCATACCCTTTAAATTGATTACTAGTCTGATTGGATTTAGTTGGGGATGGGAAGGGATTGATTGAGTTTGTTTCTCTTGTCTTATATTATGGGGAAATGAACTCATCAAGTGACAAAAGCTCAGTATATAGGATGTAATATAAGGCTAGGATGAATAGTAGAGGTGGGATATGAGCTAAAATAATTAGGATGTCTTTGGGTAGGAGGAACAAAAGGAACCATTTGTGCCCTTTTATGTCTAGTATTAATAGGTGGCAACTCCAATTTAACCATACAAAAATAATCATCATAGAACTATTCATTATTAAGCTCTTGATTGATATTGAATTTTATCTTTTCCTTTTTAAATTATGCATCCATGAACTTACATGCAATTTAAAGATTTGACATATTAAAATGAGACTAAGAAGCTTTGAACCAATAAATAATATTTATATTCAATCATTATAATAATGATTAATATAAAAATCCCAAAATCAACAATTTTAAACCCTAATAGGAACACTAAAAATGAAATAAGGAATCCTTATGGTAAACTAGGCTTTTACAATATTCAATAATAAATGGGTTCACCAATATGTTTTATCAAAATTAGTGAATTAAATAATTATGAATATAATTATGAAAAAATAATTAGTAAAATCAAAATGAAATAAATACACAAGACTGATTTGAAACTTGTTAATTATAAAAATATACTAAAAGGGGAAAACACTAAAGACAAGTAGCTTAGGTTGCATTCAAATTTGGTAGACTACAATAAAGATTAAGAAATTAACTATGGGATTATTTAAATTAATTATGCATTAAGAATATGACTTCATATTGATTTGGCATAAAGCTACACTATTTAGACAAGGTTAGCCTACATTGTTTTAGATTAAGGTAAAAACAGGTTTTGAAGGGGCCCCGAAACCCTATACAACAAGGAGAAAGATGTTTGATAGGATTTCCCTCTTTTATGTGAGTTTAGACTAGTAAACCTTTGCATATAGGTCCTCTATGTGTGATGAGGGTCACTTGACTCATTGTGGGAGCCATTATGTACTTTTTTATTCACTCAAAACCCTAACTCAATAAAAAATGAGGACCAAATGAAATAAATGCATAAAAAAGGGTTAGGGGATGAAGTTGTGCTTGACCTCAACATCCCATGTGTTGGGTGTTGCTTAATATAAATACTTTTAATAGGGATCAAACTCTATGTAGTTATCCCATGCTATGGTGGTGTGTGTGAAATGCTAGTGTAATGTTATATGATAGTGAAATCTTGGTGTAATTATGTGCTTCAAAAATGAATTGTAACCTTGGAAGTGTATCCAGACTTAGCTTAAGGGTACTTGTGCTACATGGAATTAGAATTGGGAAGAATGTGTGTTTTTATCTCAATGTGTAGTTAGAATAATTATGGTTTTTTCATTATAGAAACCTCTTGCCAACTAGTGAACAAATGAATATAAAATATGATTATAGTGGTATTTTGGGGATTTCCTTGAACGGGAATTGCAAAATGTGTGGGATGACCAATTATGTGAGTTTTAATTTCAACAATTATATGTTATTTGGTGAGAGGATGAAACTGATGGCTTTAGACACTACTATTGAGTGAGATCATCCTAAAGGAGAGGCCTTGTTTGAGGAGTAGAGACAATTAAATTAGAAGTGTGAATCAGTCTAATAGTGAGTCTAGGATGCTTGGAATGAAGAATAGGAATGTTTAGTATTAGATTTTTTTAAGGATAAAGGGTTATCCACATGGAGGTAGAGGAATAGTGGTTTGAAATTATGGAATTGAGCATAGGCTAAGTGTGCATATGGAGTGGTCACAAGTGAATTTTTTAGAATTGAATATTAATTTTAGTTACTACACACTGATTGTTTCATTAGAACCTTATTTGAGCTTTTCAATTTGAGCATGTGAAATATTTTCACCAATATTGATAGAAAAGTGTGTTAAGAACTGATTTACCAAAGGGTTGAAAGCCTTTATTGATTGAAGAGTAAGATCATAAAATAATCTAAGAGCATATTATTTATGTAATTAAATTTCTTATATATTTGAAAAATAGAAGATTATATCACAAAAATAAGAGCAAAATATGTATATCTAAAACAATAATTGACAGAAGAGTAGAATGTTTGATAAATATAGTTGAGCCAATTTGAGGGGGAAACCTCCAAAACAATGCAATAAGAGTATAAGTCATAATAAATTACTCAAATAATACCCACTACATCATATATATACTCTAATTATCCATGGTTATTACATAGGCTGACTTTACTAAGAACATAGAGAGATGTGATGAGATAATATAAAAGGTATGTAAGTTGCAAGTTGGCCACACATATCCCTAGACATGACATAGGTTAAGGGCATAACATTCCCCTCCCCTTCAGAACAATGTTTCCCTCAAGAATAAATCAAACTAGGATGTCACTAAAAGAACACTTCATCCTCCCATGTTACATCTTCAAAATGCAGATTCTTCCATTTAATCAAATACTCCTTAATTTCTTTGGCCTACAATTGTTTAGTGCATGTGTGAAAGATCTCTTTAGCCTCCAAAATGATTCATCATTTTCCATCAAATTTAGGTAAATTAGTCTAAGTAGATAATCTGTGTCTAATTACCTTATTTAGTAAAGATACATGGAATACCAGGTGTATTCAATTGGATGGGGGAAATTCCAAATTTTAGGCCACACAACCATTTTTTTGCAAAATATGATAGGAGCCATAATGCTTAGGGGAAAACTTGTTATCCTTTTTATATTGATTTAGAGATAATAGATTATATGGATATAAACACACAAATACCCAATAACCTATGTCAAAATTCCACTCACTACAGTGTTGATCCACTTGTTACTCCATTTTATTATGTGTCATTTCTAAATTCTCTTGCAAACTAGCGAGTACCTCTTATTGATGGTGAATGTGTTCCTCAACAACTCAAAGCTTGGGATGCACCTTCAAGGTTGATGTGATGGATGGGGGGTGAAACCCATATAATTCCATAAAAGGAGAAATTTTGGAAGAAGTGTTAAAATAAGTGTTATAATACCATTTAGCAAGTGGCAACCGATAAACCCATTTGTCTTATTTGTCAGAAATAAAATAATGAAGATACCCTTCTAGACACTTGTTGACTACCTCTATTTTTCCACTAGATAAAAGATAATAAAATGAGATATGAGCTAACTGGGTGCCCAAACATGAAAATGATTTCGTCCAAAAATTACAAGTAAATATTGGATCTCAGTCATTTACAATGATCTTTGGCTTACCATGTAATTTCTGAAATGTATTGAGAAAAACATAAGATATTGTATTGGAAAAAAATAGTTGTGATAAGGAATAAAAATGAATATACTTAGTGAGTAAATCCACAATTACCATGATAACATTTTTACCCTTAGATAATGATAACCTACTAATGGAATCCTCCTTCCACCTCTAGTTAGGGATAGATAAAAGTTGTAAAAGACCTGGGTTATTAATGGTTTCACCTTTGTTTTTTTAACATACCATGAATTCAGCCACATATTTATAGACATCCCCTTTGAGTCCTTCCCAAAATAAATCTTGATTGATTATATGATATGTTTTTAAATTTTTTGAATGACCTCCTATTAGAGATGCATCAAGGTCCTGAAGGATTTTGTTTGAAGAGAAAATGCTTACAGAGGTATAATCAATATTTATACCATAATTTATTCCCCTTCCATGTAATTTTTTTAGATCCCCCAAAACCAAGTTGAAGATTTTGAATCAAATCATGGGTATCCCTATCATTTTCCTCGTACTATCTTGCTTCCTCTAGCCAATTTGCCTGCTAAATGGTCATTATGCATAAAAATGGCTTAAATGATTCATCCTCAAATCATGGGTATCCCTATCATTTTCCCATTACTATATTTCTTCCTCTAGACAATCTTCCTTCTAAATGGTCATTATGCATAACAATGCCTTAAATGATAGTGTATCTACCACCACATTCTCTACTCCTTTTTTATATACTATTTCAAAATCATATATTACTATTTTAGTCACCCATTTTTGTTTTTATTTTGATGACATTCATTGTCCCAAAAAATATTTGAGGCTATCATGATCAATCTTTAGCTGAAAGTGTCGATCCATCATATAAGGTCTCCATTGCTTGACTGCATGTAGAATAACCATTATCTCTTTCTCATAGATTGGTTTTAGCCTATTTTTTCCCTTCAGTTGACAACTCTCAAATGTAATTGGTTTACATTCTTGCATAAGTACATCCCCCATGTTGTATCTTGATGCATCACATTCAACAACAAAATTTCAAAAAAAATTATGGGTAGCCAAAATTAGAGTGGTGCACATAGCCATTTTTAGTTATTTTAACACCTTGGTATCTATTTTACTCAATTAGAAGGAGTCATTATTTAAAAAATACATGTGAGTTAGGATATGAAGTTGCCATAATTTTGATAAATTTGTGATAGTAACTTGTTATCCCGAAAAATCCCCAAAGGTTCTTGATGGTCTTGGGCACTTGACACTCCATCATTGATTGGATATTTTAAGGATCAACTTGCATGCCTTCATGTGAAAAAATATGACTTAATTACTCCACCTCTCTAATGTCAAAAGCACATTTAGAAGGTTTGGCATAAAGTTGATGTTATTCTAGAACTATAAGTACCTATTTCACATGCTTCAAAAGGTATTCCCAAATTTTACTGTAGATGAAGATGTCATTAAAAAACACCAACATAAACTTTATAAAAAATGTCCTTAAAATAGTATTAATCAAACTATAAAATGTAGATGGTGCATTTGTGAGGCCAAGAGGCATGACCATAAAATCATAATGGCCTTCATGAGTTTCAAAATTTGTTTTAGGTATGTCCTCTTTATAGATACAAATTTGATGATACCCAAAGTGAAGATCTAATTTGGTAAAATAAACAATGCCATGTAACACATCTAGCAAATCATCAATTACTAGAATATGAAACTTATCATTAATGATGTACTTGTTGATTTATCTATATTCTTGACACATCCTCTAAGTGTCATCATTCTTATGCACCATTACCATTGGGGAAGAATATCCACTTTGGTTGTGTTTGATAATTCCTTCCTCCAACATATCCTATACCATATTTTCAATTTCACTCTTCTATGCATAGGGATACCTATAGGGTTTGATGTTGGGTGGTTTACTACTTGAAAGTAGTTTGATGACATGATCATGTGTTTTTCTTGGTGGAAATCCTTTTGGCATGGTACTAAAAACAATAAATTGGTCCTCTAGCACCAATTATAAATCAAGATGGGTAGACTCCTTGGTTGGTTGAACTTCTATGGAAAACAATCACACAATAAATCCTTCAGTACCTTTTATGAGCATCTTCATCATCTGGTGAGAACTAAAAAATTATGGAGATTTATCCCAAAAACCATGTAGTTTAAATGTCCTACCTTTTGAATGAAAGTGCATGAATAATTCCAAAAAATTCATCTCAATTATGCCCAAACTGGTGAGCCCTTGTATTCCCAAAACAATGTTAGCCCCACCCATGGAAATAAAAAACATAGGAGAATATAATAGGTAGTCTCTCATAAAAATATTAATACTATGGCATTTTCAAGAGTAGTTGACTGTACACCCATCTATAATCATGACCTAAAATTTTGGAGTTGGGTAAATGAAACAGTTCAAACAACTAGCCAAGTTACTATTGATGAAGTTGTGTGTACTCCTAGAGTCAATCAACATAGTCACCTTCTATTTATTGAGGAAACCCACCACCTTAATAGTTTGAGGATTACTAATACCTAAAAGTTCATGATAGGAAATAGTAGGTTTAAAATCTTAGATTCATCCTTGGGTTCTTTTAAATCTACACTTGAAGCCTCATCATCATCTTCATCCTCATTAAAACCTGTAATGTAAAACAAATTATTTTCATAACATCTATGTCCTTTTCTCCATTTGTTACCATATCTAAAACATAATCCTTTTGCATGCTTCTCTTTAATTTATTGAGGGGTCACTCTTGTAGGCTATAAAAATGATGGGGATAGAAAATTATGTTCACGGGCATTAGTGAAAGGTCTTCATTTGACTAGATATTTTTCCTTTACCATCTATACAATTGGTATAGATTTAGATACTAAACTAGGACTAACATGGGAACCTCCATTTGTATGCTATCTTTAAGGCCACCCAAGAGCATGTTAGTCAAATTTACCTTAGTGATGTCATCCACATGTAAGGGGAGATTTTGGATTTGATGAATATGATCCTTCACAATCCATATTTAATGTAGTTTGGATAGCTAATTGAATTAGTTTTTTATGACATTATTTCAATAGTGGATCTATAGATCCGTAGAAAATATAAATCAAGTAACCCAAAGGGATTTCCTTTTTTTTTTGAGAACACAACCATATATACCAAATGAACTACTCAATTTTTAGATATAGAGAGGCCATAACCACATTTTGTGCATATATATTCTAATGTAGATCAAATAAAATTTTGATTTCATTGATCTGAGTGAGTGTATCCTTACCATCAAACTTGTGTAAGTCCACTTTTGGTAATAACTACTTTAGACCAGGATTGGAGGTGTGATTATTTGAATGGGGAGAGTTGAACTTGAGTGGTAGATAATTATTTTTTGAAGGTTGAGTTGTAAGATTGGAAAATTACCTAGTTATAAGTGTCAATCAATCTTTCAAAATATTTAGGTCCCTTCTTACCCCAATGATTTCCCTTTTGATTGCATCAAGATAATCTTTCCATACTAAGATTTGTAAATTTGACTAAAGTTAGTGAACCACCTCAGAAATAAAAGGATCAGAAGTGTTAGAATCCATATCATCCATGTGAGGAGGTTTTCGAGTTTATTTCCCTTTGTTGTGTCTATGAGTGTTATGACCAACCGTACACAAACCCTAAGATGGAGGGTTTCATCCCCCCCAAAAAAAATTATCAATAGATTATACCATTATGATCATATCACCAAGATGAACTTAATGACTGATAATGTGCACAAGGGTGATTTTTTTGGCGTAAAAGGTATACTAGTAAGTTATACCATCGTTATCATCTCACCAAGACAAATCCATGACTACCAATTTTCACAAGGGTGAATTTTTTTTCTAGACTTTTTTTACTATTTTTTCAAAAAAACCCTTCAAACAATACTATGGTGATGGAAAAATTAAATTCTTCCTAAATAAAAAATTATGTTTTTTCAATCATTCTACTTTCAAGAGACACACAACACTGTATCTAAAAATAAACCCATAAAAACTTACCTAAATTGAAGATTTGATAACACTTGTAATGAAAGTACTTAGATGTTCACATGATATAATATTATATCACAAAAATAAGAGCAGGATATGTAGATACATAATAATAATAATTGACAAAAGAGTAAAATTCTTCATAAATATAGCTGAGCCACTTTTAGGGGGAAACCTACACAACAATGCATTAAGAGCATAATTCACAATATATTCCTTAAATGCTACCCACTACTTCCTATATACTCTACTTAGCCATGGTTATTCCATAGGCTGACCTTACTAAGAACATAAAGAGATGTGACAATATAATATAAGAGGTATGTAAACTACAAGTTGGCCACACATATCCCTAGACATGCCTAGGTTAAGGGTGTAACACTTTGAGACTTCTTGGAATTAACATTGTTGATAAATTTTCATTAAATACATAGTCTAGACAAGTTGTATAGAATGCACACAAATGATGTTTAGGATTCCTTTTGACTTCATATAAAGGAAGATTAGGATCCAAAAAGTTGTAAATAAATAATATGTTATTTTAGGTGCTAAAATGTTATGTAATAGAGAACACAAGTCCATAGAGGGGCTAAGATGAGACATAGTTTGCTCAATGTGAGATAACTTAGCTTGTAAATCAAGAAATGTATGATCAAGATTAGCATTTTTAGAGGTAATTTAATGATTTTAAGTAGTAGGAGAATGCATATAAAAAATTTGGAGACCAAATTATGTTCCTAAACCAAGGGATGATTCTATAGGTGTAGAATTAGGAATGGATGCAATGGTTGAATTAACAACATTGGAAAGACTATATTGGGATCCTTTCTTTTGTTCATATCTAGAAACATATAAAAATAAGTCAACCTTTTTAGATGTTCATGAATATATTACATAAACATTTCTTCATTAGTTTTATCATATTGTTCTTGAGTATTAGGTTTTGATATGAGAGCCATGATGTGCCCTTCAAAAGGACATGGAATATGCAATAAGAGATATTTTGAAGTTTTAAATTTGAGACAGTGTATTACATATCCTTCCTCTTGTTCCCAAGTTATTTTACATTTGACAAAAGTTATTGGATAATAATAATGACATGATTTAATAGTGTAATAATTTTTAATAGGAAGAGCATGATTTTTAACATTGTTTAATATAGTTTCTCTATTAATTTTACATTTAATCCATGTAATAATATAATGAAAAACATATTTAAAATTAATATAAGATGTAACAATTAATTTAATAATCCTATGCAACACATGAAATACACATTCAATCATTGATCCTATTGTTCACTCTAAAAATAATCACGAGGTTGGGTATTTTCAAAGAGAATAGTGGGAATAGTGATGGAATTTCATCCTCCATTTTATGACTGATGTGATATCAACCAAAGGCACAATTTTAGGTATTTGGATTCACTATGGAGCCTATATGAAATAGTCTCCATGAGATACAACATCACCACCAAAGATTCAATATTAATTATTTGAGCTATAAGTTACTTATTTGGTCCTATTGCTAATGTTAATGTATTTCACTTTGCCATTTTATAAAATAAAGGGGAGGTGATTTAATTTCCAAAATAAACATAAAAGGATAGGGAAGATTAAGGAAGGGAATAATGCTTCCAAGTTATAATGAGATTAGTACTTCAATCACCAAACCTAGTGTCTCTACCATAGTTATAACACTGTGTGATGAGTTTCACCAAAGGTTTTAATTTCAAATCACACAATAAGACAAGTTTGGGAAATAAGGAAGAAAGCCTAATTTATGAACCCCTCATTAAGTGTCAATATTCAAAATCCCATAGTAGATAACATAGAGACTTCCAAGTCAACTTGTATACTAACACACATATTAAATATATTGTGAAGGAAATGAAAAGGGTCCATAAGAGGTTATATTTGACAAGAACATCATAACCATTACATCCATTAAGTGATAGAGCATTAGTTTGATTATATTAACACTAACATTCATTCTAAACTAGATATTATAGACACTTTAACACATAAAACATGTGTAATTTTTAGAAAGCAAAAGATTACATTCATTAAATAACAAGTCTAATTTACAAAGCATTGATCATGGCCAAATTTTCACAATCCAAAAGAGAGAAAGAGAAAGAAGTGAAATCTTGGATTAATTCTGACAATACTTTGGAGTTAAGAATTTCTATCCCTAAAAACATAATGTAATTACATATTTATTGATGAGGATGGGGCTCACCTCTAAGTAGCATGAGATTCCCATCCTAGGCCATGATGGTCACTCCTAGTTGTTACAACTACATAATTTTAAAAAATAAGAAAATCCCCTTCACTCACTTCAAAAATATCTATAGGGGTTCATTTAACCAATACATGGAGGTAGTACAAATGTACTGGCTCCCAACTACTTGGGATTTACTTTTTTGGCTTCCAACACTTCTACCACAAGGTTAAATTCCTTGTTCAACTTGGTGAGGTTCATTAGAGGCTCTCTAAAGATAGTCTCTAACTAGTTTATGAGCCTTTGGTAACCTTGGAAGGGGGAATCCATATCCACCTTGACTTCAGACACTTGGATAATTATTTCCATAGATTGGGTCAAGAGCTCGAGTATTTCCCAAGCTCCCTCTTTATTCACCTTGGCCACCTTCCTCCTCATAGCCTAGTTGAAGTGACCCAGGTGGACCCCAAATTCAACCCTATATATCAAAGTGGTATTTAAGTGAAATATCACTAAGATATTGACCTTCTTGAAGTAGGAAAATATCTTCTTATTTCCATCTTCCAAGGGGTCTATCATAGTTTGGTCCATACCCAAGCATTCCTCCATTGTGGCCCTCATACTCTTGGTGTACATTTAGTATAAAATCAAGTATGAAGTGGGCATCAAATTAAAATCTAGGATGATGAAATTATGTGAGATGACTTCTAGTTTCTTTTATTTTCTCTTAATTAGATCAATTCTCTCTAAATAGGCCTAGGTCCATTGGATGAGTGCCCAACCTTTTATTAAAGTCTCTATCACCTTCCCAAGGGAAGTAAATAGTTTTTGAATGGCATATTTGACATGCCTAATTAACTCAATAAGTAAGGAGATCCTCACCTATGCTTCTAAGGATTGAACTTGATTCTACATGTATTCTAATAAATTTTCTAATAAATTGTGCGTAGGTCAAAGAACTGAGAGAGGATCCTTAGCCACCTTATCCTCACCCATGGAAGTCTTGACCTTGGTTATGGAGAACATATATTATTGGGTTTTATCAACCATAAGGTTTTCCTCTTGCATAAATTTTTATGTGAATAATCTCCACATACTCCCCATCATGTGATGGAAATCCCATTACACATCTAGGTCACCTTGTATCATCATATTCAACAACTACAACATTGGGACTATTCCCTAGGCTTGAGGATGTATTGATGGGGTGGTGGATATGGTAGTGACAAGTGAAGGACAAGGTGGGGGGGGATATGGAGGAAACAAAAGGTGGGAATGAAGAAAGCAATAGAGGAGGAGGAGGCATAGGGGTGTAGGGAGTAAGATGAATAGGGAGGCACAAGGGAACATTTGTGCTTGCCATTAACCTTGGGTGATGCTAATCTAAGGGGAGATTATTCCTAGGAGAGGGGTGTTAATCAAGAGAGAAGAGATGGAATGATTAAAGTCAAATTTCTAGACACCTGGGGTGATATAAAAGGAAGGCCAGGGACCAATGCAACAAGCCACTAGGGTTAGTGCTAGAGGAATAATAAAAACCAATGGAAGAGGTAAAATTAGAGAAAAAGGTACCTATATTAAAGTATAAGCATGAACTACCTTCTAATTTTTCCTTGGTCTCTTGCTTGGGTTAGCTATAGAGGCTATAGTGGAGGGAGAAAAGGTAGAAGAGGTCATGGGGGATGATTGATGTAGCTATTGGGGCACCAGGGAAGACCTAGGTTAGGGAATGGATGAGGTAGAAGGAAATGAATAAGTGAGGACACTATACATGGCTAAGGATAGAGGAATTTGAGTGAATAATGGAGGGATAAAAATGGGGAAGAGAGGAGGAGCTATTTAAGTAAACTATTAAGGGAACGAGAAGCTAGGTGGTGTCATGAGAGGTTATTAGATAGTGGAGGGAGGGACTTATACCCGTGCCTATTATTGGTTATGTCCTGAGCTTATATCAAGGTTGTTGTTGATGTCAAACCTCAAAGCCTATATGGCTTAGAGTTTAGTCAAATGGGCTTGAGCCACTTTTTGCCAAGTCACCTAATTTTGAACTACCTTAGGCCAAACTGGTTGAGTTGCCAAAGATGGAGGAGGTGGAACCACAGGGCGAGTAGGAGGAGCTCAAGGGGAGATGGTTATAGGATCCAATGTAGAATACTTTTGGACAAATAGGGAGGAATTACCTTGATATCTTATCCCAACTAGGTGGATGTAGAGGGAATAATAGTCAGCTTGGGCTAAACCTTCTTACTCTTCTTTCTATGGGCCTCAATTCAAGCTAGCACCTCCTAGTCATCTACCACATTGAAGTATAAATCATAATTATCTTTGGGATGGTGGACATAATTAACATTTAGGTGAGTCAAGTATATCACCAAGTGGGCTTTAATCATGTCCTATGGGTCCTAACTCATGGTGTGGCTCCCCCTAGGGTAAAAGAGTCTCACCCAACTACAATCTTCTAGAGAGGAGGGAAGGCCTTATACAAATGGTGTTTAATGGTGATTAGAAGAGGTGAGTGGGCATTTTTTTAGTGACTAACATAGGAATCAAAGATGTCCTCCACAAATTAGTGTGAAATCACCTGTTATGCTAAATGGTTAGGGATGTAGTAGGGAAAATAGAGGGGTGCTTTGAGAATGATCATGACTCATATTATAGTGTCATCTTGGTGATACTAGTAGCCATAAAAAGTAGTAAGTGAATCCCTTATTTATTTAGATAAATAAGGCATAGGGGCCTCATTAATTTCATGATACACTACTAGGTAGAAAGACTTGTAGATATATGAAATATGGTTCCTATAATGATGGATATACAACTTGTAGAAGATAATGTATACCACTAAGCTTCTAAGAACCCATGTCAAGAAAGCAGATGGCTTGAAGGTAAGCATCCTATAGACTAAATATACAAGGTAAATCATCATGTAGAAATCCTTTCTTGTCTAAGCATCTGCTATGGTCTTGACTATGTTGAAATCAACCACCCTTCCTAGGTTAGGGACTCAAGAACCATCCAAAATCATGTGGAGTGGGGGTACCCACAAGATGTTGATGTGTAAAAATTATAGGGCTCTAAAAAAATTCTTTAAATGAATAATACCAACATAGATCCCCTCCTTAAAGGTGTGGAGGATATAAGCATTGGTGTCCTTTTTATTTACCTACTTGGTATTTGGGTTCTCTACCAATTCCCTCAAGATGTCATGGATTGGGTAGGAATTAGTCTAAACATTCACCATATTGTAATTAAATTTGGAGATCAATATTTTCCATTATTTCCCAATATTTTCCCAATTTATTTCCTAATCTTGGTTAGTGGCTCAATCTTTTCCTTTATTTCCCAATTTGGAGTTAAATTTGGAGCTCATGATTATGAATTGCCTAGAAAATATGACAAGGGTGATGCAATATTTTAAATTGTCATATTGGGGTCTAGTTTCCCAATTTATTAATGTTTGGAGTGTGGTAGGCACATGACCACATCATCTTCAAAGCTTCTCTAGTAGCTCCCACTTTGTGTCATGTGGGCCATGTTTATTGGATTCTATGGCCTTAGTTGATATCTAAATATGTCCTAACACTTTGATATTATACCCTTGGAGAAGAATTATATACCAGCTAGGTATATGTGGCATCCTTTGATTAGTCCTTATGATTCTAGATGTACCTTATTCTAACCATCCCAAGGATTTTAGGGGCCCACCTATTAATATACATGGTTATGCCACATGGTGTGTTATGATATGTTAGGCTCTCCCAAGATCTAACATCTCTGTCAGACTAGGGAGATTGGATACACTAATAATAGGATATGTGGCACTCTCTCATTCTGTCAAGCTCTCCTAGGCTTTGGTTGTCATGGTACTCCCTAGTTGGGCTAGATTATCTTAGGATCTAACTACTGTGTTTGGTCTAAGAGACTGGCTATTCTATCTTTGGCATAGGTTGATTAGCTAGAGCATTAACAACTACCCATATGAACTCCCTTCATTGTACCATTTACCTTTCTGAAAAAACACAAAAATGACCAAGTAAAAAAAATAAAATTAGTGCAACCAATTAAATGCTCCCCTGACTACTAGTTAGTCCCCCAAGGGATATGCAGGACTCTAAGATTTGATATTGTAAGAAGGGATTGAGATTCAAATAAATTTCCAAGTGAGAGTAAGCTTGAAAATTTAGCACATTAAATATCCTAATTAAGACAAAGTCTAACTTATTGGTTATTCCAAGAAGCCTTTAGGTTCCCATCTTAGGTTGATGAATGATTACAAATGCAACACATGCATTAGGAAAATTAGGGTGACATGTTTTAAAGACTTACCCTCAGGAACATGTCAAAATAACATGTCAGGTCTGAGAACTCTAAATCACATCATTTTTAGAGAGGGGTCTCCCATTTCTAAGAAATGGGGGTATGTTGGCCATAATAAATGGCTACTTCCATAGGGAAAGTGGTGTCAAGAACTTAGAACCCAAGTTGTTAATCCTCCATCCCTATGCAAAACATAGAATATAAGAGAGATATTTAGACATATCAAAAAATAAGGTGTTAAAGTCATGTATATCAAGTGACATACTAAATTATTACCCCATAGAAGACTGCAAGTGTGTGTAATAAGTTATTTTATCTTGACTTGTCGAATCTTGGATTTCACTCAAGCAACTGAGATCAAGCTGAGAATTTATATTTCTTCAAGGGCATTAATGGTTTTATGAATTGGAGGGAAATGGCATGGGCATTGCTCTATTGTCATCCAGGCTTGCACAACCCCATCAAAGATGCCTCTATTCCTATTCAAGGCCTTGTTTCACTATCAATCAGGATAAAAAGCATGAAATGGAGGTTGCCTAAATAGCCCTTTTGAGGAAGACTCATAATTTAAATATTATGTGTTTTATAAGTCTTATTCTAAGGTTTTTTTGAATAGATTTAGTAGTCTTATCCATTGAGGGTTCAGGACCAAGCCAAGGTTGATAGGATGATGAGGAAACTTTTAATACCCAATAGGTCATAGATTAGCTTGGATGCTCCAACTCTTTTAAGAAGAAGTTTACATTGAGTGTATTTTGATGGCCTCTATTGGGATGTGAGTTGTTCTAAAATCCACTTATTTTTTTGAGAATAATTAGCATTTGATATCTGAGATACAAAATACTTACTATCTCTAAATTATTTGAAGCAAAGAGTCAAATTTTGCCTTCCAAAATTCAATAATACCTTTTGAGCTTTAGTCATTATTTAGAGTGACTAATGATCTCTCTTCTTTGGGGATCCCTTATGGTGGGGTTTAATTTCTTGATTTTAAATGAGGACTAGGTTCAAGCCAAGGTTAACAAAAGGTAGGGGGGAATAAATTTCACCAAGACACCACAAAATTGAAGCAAAATGAATGCAAAAAAAATAACAACACAAAAATCAAACACACAACTAAAGCATACTAGACTAATATATACATTATCACCCTTTACTAAGGTTATTTTGAAATTACATTGGATGTGGTAGTCAAGAAGTAGTGCTTTAGGAATTGTTCATTTAATGAAAATCATAGGTCATTTCCCTTAAGATCCTTGAGGTGAAATACATTTTGGCCTAGGATCTTAGCTATCTGATAGGGGCCAATCTAGAGAGGTTTAAACTTTGAGTGCTGGCCCTTCTTCTCATGAGTCTTATCCCACATTAATACTAAATTAGAGATTCTAAAAGTCTTTATTAATCCCTTTTATCAAACAATATTTTGATAGTACTTTAATGTTTGCTTAAGTGTAATAGAGCTTCATCCCATTCTTCCTTTAATTGAATGATATCCAAGAGCCTGGAGTTTACTTTATCATCTGGTTATATGAATTGCTAAATTAAACTATAAGTTGGCAGTTGAAGTGTGACTGGCATGATTGGATCCAATCCATAAACTAAAAGGAAAGGAGAGCTCTTGAGGTCTTTATTATACCTAGTGCAACCAACCCATAAAGAAAACTTTAGTAATGATTGTCATTCCTAGGGTTTTTGCCTTGTAGACCTTTTGATGGTATGTATTAAATTCTTATTGGTATACTTTCCCAATCCATTTCCTTATGGATAGTGATTGGATGATCACATCATCATGACAACTTCATCATAATTCCACTTTGTAAACTCTATAGATTGCAAGGTAGAACCATTTTCACATACTAAGGAGACCGAGATCCCAAACCGAGTGGTTATAGTGTCCTTTATGAACTTAATGACTTTGGTAGCATTACTTCTCTTTGTTTTGACTACCTCAAACCATATTGTGAAATAATTTGTGCCCATGAGGATAAAATTGTGGCCAATTGATGAATTAGGGTTGATGACCTCAATGGAATCCAACCCCCATTGGATAAATGGTGTTGATTCCACTATGAGATGTAGTGGCATTCATGCATGAGTTTACTTCTTAGCAAAGGTCTAGAATTGATGGTAAATGAAAACATGGGCATGAAAATTTTTAAACAAGGTAGGATAGTAGTATCTTGATTGAATAACTTTGTGTATCGTGGCATTTTCTATAGGGTGACAAACTCCTAGTATTTCATGGAAACTTGCCATCACTTCCTTGGCTTCATTTGGTGACAAGAATCTTAGGTAAATCCATTTATGATGTTTTATAAAGATAATTACCTTCATCATATATTATGTAGCCTTCAACTAGAGAGATCTCTTCTATGTATGGTTGAGTCTAGGAGGTGTATTTTCACAGAGCAAAAAAATCATGATTGGGGCATACTAGTTTGGTTGTGGCTCAAGCTCTTGGTCTCTAATTATCCTTGGGTCTATTTTAGTTATCAGTTGGTAAGACCCTATCCTATGACCAAATTAGCTAGTTTAATATCTAAGTCATATTCCTACAACTTTGTCATCCATTACCCTCTACACTCACCTAATTAGTTTTGCCCCAACTTTTGCTTGATGGTTGGGTTTGAGATGACTATGTGCACCTTGGTCTTAAGAATGTAGTAGCTAAACTTCTTCATATATTTGACTAGGGTGTAGCATGTTTATCTATATTAGAATATCTCAATTATGAATCTTTGAGATTAGTTCTCATGAAAAAAATGAGATGTTACTTTCCATCTAATATTTGGGTGAGCTAGGCAGCGATGGTGTGTTCAAAAGCAAAGGGGTAAATGTAGAAATCTTGCATGTAGTCTAGGATGATAAAAATTGGGGATTGCAGAATGGTATCTTTGATATCATGAAAATATTTATTTGATTAAGCATGGCATTCAAATTTCACATCCTATTTCAACATAACATTCAGGGGTTTTATAATCTTGGTAAATCAAAAAATGAACTTATGAACAAAGTTGATTTTTCCAAAGAAGGATTGCAATTCTTTCTTGCTATTAGGTAAAGGTAATTTAGAAATCACATTGGGTATTTATAGATCAATATAAATACCTTCTTGTGTGATGATATGACTAAGAATCTTACCTTTAAAGATACCAAACACACTCTTATTTAGGTTTGGGGAAATACCATACCTCATGCATCTTTCAAAGATTTTCTCCAAGTGGCATATGTGATTTGATATATATTTTGAAAATCAAAATTTGTCCCTCTTGTCATCCATATAAATTATTATATACTTATCAATTAGTCATTCAAAATTAAATTTTTTCCCTCTTTGAAAAATTTCCCCAACATTGATTAAATCGAAGGGCATTTACTTGTAAGAAAATGTGCCCCATTTGGTGGTGAATGTAGTTTTGACCCGATCTTCTAAATTAACCAAGAATTGGTTATATCATAAAAAACCATACAAAAAAGACATCATATAGGATCCACTCACCAAGTGGATTAATTCATCAAGGGAAAATTATGGGTAGTGTCTTTGTCTAAGGCTCGGTTCAAGTTCTGGAAGTCTATGCATAGGTAAATTTTTCCATTTGTCTTCTGCATGGGTACTAGGTTGGCCACCTAGGTAAAGTGGAAAATTGGGAAGATTATTATGGAAGAGATTAACCTATAGACCTCTTTGTGTAGTAAGGGTTTGATGATTGGGTTTATCGGTCTCTGCCTTTGCCTAAATGGTTTTTGACCTAGTCTGAGGGGGATAGTATGAGTGATTACTCTTGGGACAAAGACCTTAGGTCTCCATAGGCCCAAAAAATTACATATTTTTACCTCAGTAATAGTTTTTGAAAAATTTCTAGTTTGATTTCTATCTAGTCAGGACACACATTGATAATCTAAGGATTTTCCACAGGGTCAAGGTTAATGATTCAACACTTTTGGTTCTCAAAATTAGGTTTCTTTGTTTGGAATGTGGGGTATAAAGTATCAAATGATATTTAAAATGAAATAATATTATTAGGGATATTATTCCAATGAATATTAAGGATCATATCCCTATATAGCTTAGTTTTAGTGTTGTATTTATCTACCTCATCAATGATTTGGATTGCAAATACCCCCATGCTATTGAGAAATTGGATGATCTATTGGTCATCCTCAAAGATTTGAAAGTTTGTCATATTTTTAGGGATAGAAGGAAAATGGAAAATATCCATAGAGAATCCTTGCAACTCGATGTCATCTAGGGGTTAAGTTTACTACTACAGATGCTAGTGAGTTAACAACTTGGTTTTCTTCCCTAGGGATAGGGATGACACTGAACACACTAACCATTTAGATTAAGCACCATTACTTATGCTTATATATTTTGAGGTATGATAGATTGCATTATAATTTAATATTGATCTAGTTGAACACCACTTAATAGTTGCTAAATACTCTTAGTTTTTTTACCTTGTGTTTCAATACAAATTCTAATCCTAGGATTAATACTTCATACTTTGCTAGATTGTTTATGTAAGGGAACTATAGCTTATATGATGATAAGTGTTTCCTCTCTCGGGGATTTATTAGAATAAAACCATCTTGACTACCTTGTTTGGAACAAGCCCCATCTACATAGAGGGACCATAGGCTTAGAAAATTTCTCTGACTACCAGCTTTATCTTTGGCTAGTTTTGTACTAACCATATAGATTCCTAAGTTTACTCTCTCATTAATTAAATTATACTTAGTTATCATGTGTTTCATGTGGGGATTTATTTTCAATCTAATTTTATTGTCTACACCTCTCCAAGGTAGCCACATGTGAGAGAAATATGTGGCCTATTGGTCAATTTTTCCCACATACATAACTTTGCTTGAGGAGGTTTATAGTATAAAAATCCATACAAAGCCTTAAATAAATAAACATAGTTCCTATTGAAGAAAGATAAAATGGCTTAGAAGTAGGCTCAATATTGAAAGTGGAGGGATCTAAGCAGGTTTTCATGGTTTCTAAGCAATTTCATGAACAAGTCTAGAAGAGCCTGCAGGCTAAAAGGCTAAGCACAAAACCTTGTATTTGGCTAAGTCTTTACTTAACACATTACTTTCGGCTCTTATTTGGATAATTTAAATTCATGTAGATATTTTTAATTTTTGGATAAGTGTTTTGAATTCTATCAGACATTTTGTCTGAAGCAAAAGTCTCAAAGACCTAGTATTTATTTTAGAGAAAAAGTTTTGTAGCATTATTCCCAAAAACATATTTCTTTTAGGGAAATTGTCCCGAAGGAAAAAAAGCTAAGTAAATTTTTTTTTGGACATTTCATCTAAAAAAAAAAATATATAGACTTAATTCTTTTAGGGAAAGTGGCTGAGTAAAAATCCCAAAGAGTAAAGTCTTTCAAAAATTTTTTCCACAGAAAAAGAAGCTAAGTGCCTTTGTGTCAAGAAAATTATCCAGGACAATTTTAATGAAGACAAATTTTTTTTAGACATTTTGCTCATAGATAAATGTCTCAAGAAAAATCTTGAAGGAAATGTCTTAGAAAAATTCTTGAAGACAAAGTGCTTGAAACAAAAAAGTACAAGGTAAAATTCTTTCAGGGAAATTATTATGAAGGCAAAAGCCTGAAGTCGTTTCTATCGAATAATTTGTTTAATACAAAAAGGCCACAAAAAATAGCCTGATACAAAATTTATGAACAAGTTAATTATTTTAGGTAAATTTTTCTACAACAAATTACCTGAAGACATAATTACATTGACCAAAATGTTTCAACAAAGTTGATCCAATAAGGTGGTGACAAGTGTGCAAATGTCAAAATAAAGCTTGATAGTCATCTAGTAGAGTCTAAAGAGTGATAGTCATGCAAACATCATTGGTGTTCCCATGTATGTTAAATGACAGGCATGTAGATGTCAAATTTAATCCATGAAAAATGACTATTGAAGTTTAAATATCTCAGTGATGGTCACATAGACGTCAAATATAAACACATAGATGTCAAATTTGGGTCTCACAAGTTAGCCATTTGAGTTCAAATGGTGGGTCTAGGAAAATATGATGGTCTATGTTTATTCATACCAAGGATATCAATGACACATGAGTAAGTCAAATAGTTAATAGATCTTGAGAATGAATGTATGGTTGACAAGTGGCACAAGTGTGAAAGCAAATAGACTAATAATGGATCCTAAGTGCAAACATGAGGCTACCAAGTGGTACCAACTTGGATAGGGATTGATAAGTTAAAATTAGGATCGATGGCTCTCAATCAATCATACAAATCAAGATCGATGGTGAAAGATGAGTCAATGGGTCAATAGTCCAAGTCAATTTTGATAGCCAATTAAATATGGGCAAACCTAGGACTTTTGATAGAAGTTGATATAGCATTTTTCAACCTACATAAAGAAAATTTAAAGGAGCCACATCTAGATAGGATCCAGGGTGAACTAGAGTGGGGACACCAAGCATTACTAGTAGAGCTCCATGGGGATAGAATATGTCTTTTATACCTAACATAGACCAAGGGGTGGAAGTTTATTGTCAAATCAAGAACATGCACCTGATGAACTTCTTTTGTCAATTAAAACTATAGGAAAACCAATATTTTCAATTGGTTTTCATCTATAGTAGACCCAAGTTCAGATTTAAATGAGATATGATGGGGGCTTCTCATCTTTTAACAATCATAACTTGATAAACCACTACTTAAAGTACACTGGCATGGCTCTATTAGTTTCAAGATATGAGGAGTTTGTCCTTATAATGAGTAATAAGTGTTAGATGAAATGGAAAATGAAGGTAAACATGTAGAATTCAATAGCTTCATTATTAGATCTAGTTGCATGAAAGTGACCCTTCTCTCCACTCTTACATACCATAACAAACTAGTAAAGAGACGTTAAAACCATGATAAAATTATAACAGATTGATCTGATTTTTATAATTATATTGATGCCAAAACCTAATTTGAAATAACTTGATCCCATCATTTCAACCATAAAGAAGATCAATGAAGGAATAATGTAATGGTGCAACTATTTGAAGTGACTTGGATCAATCAGGAAGCTTGAATGGGCATAAATGTAGAAGCAATTGTAAATGTGGTTCAAATGGAGTTGTGCTCATTTTGATTCCCTTTTCAGCACCAAAATCTCTCTCTCTCTCTCTCTCTCTAAATATGGCCTTTGAGCTATTATTGAAGATCCCTTAGGCTAGTATGATTAGACTCTACCATAAATTATATTTTTCACCTCTTGGAGTAATGAATAGATCATTTTATAGTTGTTTGCCTTTCTATACTTAGTGTTTTATATTTGTTTGATATGAAAAAGTGGCTCATCTTCCCTTTTTAGGTCCAAGTGCAACCTAAGTGCTAATAAAATTTCCTTATAGGTCATCTAATGTGTCTTAATACTAATGTCTTAGGTATAGAGTTGACTGTTGACTGTAAGTGCTTTAAATCAAGACTTACCCTCATATCCCTCTAGCATAAGTATATCAAATAGACCTCTAAGTGAAGTACTATTTCTTGGAAACAATTGTAAGCATTGTATTAGTTTTATTAATAGTCTCTTAGTGTGTTAAATGTTTCAAACTTGAGAGTGGATCATTGAACATTTGGTGCATCACCACATGTTAGAATAGGTTTTATTTTATGTAATCTCTTAACTCTTTTTACCCCTACTTATTTTGGTCTTATAAAGAGAGGTCCAAACTATAATATCTGAAGAACTAACCTCATTATAAAACTTATAGGTTTGATCTAGATATAGGCATTCCATAGCCTTAGATCATATCCATGTTAGTACAAGTATGTGTCAGACTTAAGCAATCTGATCTCTATTGGGTGCTATCTAGATAACTAATAGTCCTAACATGCCTGGTGGGACCACCTCTTTACATAATTTTGCATATCGAAGTATAGTAGCAAAATATAAAGAGATATTTTATTTACAAAGTTTTATTTTTGGATTTGTATATTTTTCATGCCTGCATGAGTTGTCTCAAGATCCTATGCAAAAGAGAAAGAGATAGATTTATCTGAGCTATCTTTTTAATTAGAAAAGGAGAATAAATCCTCTTAGTCAAATCCTATACCTACACTCTTGTTCCCCCTATTATTTCACAAAATCCTCCTATTTAAGCCAATATTGTCCAACCAAACATTATTATAAATCCCATACCTCATATGGCTATTCCTAGAAGGTAAGCCTTTGTGCTATTCAATGGTTTTAATCCTCTGAATCTTACTCAATGGGATGCTATTCCAGTCTTAAATTTAAAGGATCTTCCTTATTTTATGGGATAAAATCTAGTTAATCTTATAGAACATATTGCAGATATCCCTAAGCTTTGTTCAGTGCATCATGTGACTAAGGAAAATGTAGCAATGAGGTTTTTAAAAACTTATTTAAAAGGGAAAGCACTTAAATGGTACAGAGGATTGGATCCTACATCAATCAATAATTGGGATGAATTTGGAGAGGTCCTATACAAGAACTTTAAGGAAAAGAGTGAACACCTTTCACTTATGGAGCAAGTTATAATAATCAATAGATTTAATCATGAATTCATGGTGGATTTCAATTATAGGTTCTAGAAGACTTTAGATAAATTTCCTATAGTGATCAAGACTACACCCAACTATGCTTTTCTATACTATCAGAAGGCTCTAAACTTAGATGTAGCTGTGATGATTCAATCCATGTGAGGGAACACTCAACCTAAATCTTTTGAAGTAGCAATCAAGGCTGAGAATTGCCTTATACAAGTAAGAAAGTTATCTCTAAGGACAAAAATGCCTCTCTTTCTAAAGATCCACCCTCCTACTCCAAATATTACTCCACTCCCACATTCAACAAAGTTTTATCAAATAGAAGGTGATCAAGCTGATAGACTAGGGAAGATAGAGAGTCTTCTCAAGACTCATAACAACAAGTTTGTTGTAATGGAAATACAACATGCTACACTATACAATCCATATAATAATACTAATCATAATTATCAATATAATAAGCCATCCTATTAGTCTAATCAGCAATGACAAGGATATAATTCTTAGTCAAGACAAAATAATCCTAATACTCCAAGCAATTTTAGATCTATTATGCCAACTCAAAATAATTATGATCAAGAAGGGAAATGGAATAATATATGGGATCAATAAAATGACATGATAATGGCACCAACTAGTGAGAGATCACATCAGTCTTATATGCAATAGAGTTTAATTCCTCCACATGAAAATAAGTCAAATAAGGAAGCCTCTCTACCACATGGAAGCATTCCTTTATTCACTCAAGAAAAAGTGCCAAATCAACAAGGAGGAGAGAATGGTAAATCACCTATTAAAACTACATTTGTGAACTTTTAATAAGGTGAGGATTATTTTTAGCACATAACTGTAAATCAAATTCAAAACATGCCTAATGTTGATAATTTAGTTGTAGCCCATACTAGATCTTGGAAAAGGGAAATCAGTGAGGGTTCAGGTCCTAATAAGGAAACCCCTTCTCCTTCTTAGCCATCATAAAGGACCACCACTCATCACCTACCTCAAAAGACATCAACTTAGTAGGTTTAATATCTAAAGGGGTAGAATGTGAAAGGGCCTTACATTCCTTAGTTCATAAAAAGAGTATTTTCAAGAAGACCTTTCAAAGCTCAATATCTCTGATGGACCACCTAAAAAGGAAGGAGTAAGTGTTGTTCTAACCAACTATAATCCATTTGTTGATCCTTAAGATCCCAAGGTAACTAAGCCTCCTCCATTCTATCTTTTAGTTATCATAAGAGATTGTCTTGTCCATAATTGTATGCTTGATAGTGGAGCTAGTACTTCCATCATGCCTAAACCCATAACTAAAAAACTAGGGCTCAAGTATGAACCTCATGAAAAGGGAGTGTTATAGTTAGATGGTTATCCTAATAATATTGTGGGCATCCTCAAATATTTTAAGATTTTACTTGCTGCTTGTCTAAATTTCACCATTTCACAAGATATAGATCTTGTTGATTTACCTCCATACTTTACACTATGCCTATCCAGGGATTTTACTAATAAAATAGGAGTTTACCTTTTTAAGATTGGTCATACATGTTTTTTAGAACCAAATATAGAACCAAATACAATATAAGATTAGAACCTATTTCTAAATTCCAGCTTGAACCGTAGATGCCAAATATGTCTAATATAAATTGTAGTATTTTAGAAGAATATGAGGGTACTATTGATCAAGAACCTTATAAGCCACATGAAGGCATAACATATCTAATATTAGATGAGTGGGATGCTGATAACCATGGGTGTGGCCCATACAAAGGTATTCAAAAAGCTAGTTTTGGTGTCTACTACATGCATGGAGAAGGTGACTCATTACCTAGTCTCACCAACCCAAAGCAAGATCAAGAGGGAGCATGGAATATATTATTTGATGGATCTAGATCGAAGAATGGGAGTGAAGCTAGTGAAATTTTGGTTTCACCTCATAATCAAATCTATTATTCTTTAGTTAGATTTTAGTTCAATTGTACATCAAATACTATAGAATATGAAGCTCTTATTCATGACCTTTAGTGGGCTAAAAAGAGAGGTATTAAGCTTTTACAGGTGAAAGGTGATAGTGAGTTGGTAGTGCAATAAGTTAGAGGCTTAAGTGAATCAAATAACCCCCTCCTAAAGGCCTAAAAACATAGAGTTTGGGACCTCATGGAAGATTTCCTATCATTTGATATTTGCTCCATTCTTAAAGAAGCCAATCAACATGTACATAGACTTGCTACCATAAGAGCACAATATGATATAGTGGAAAAACTCAAGGACAATAAAGATTAGAAAAAAATTAGGGTTATATGTAGGCCTTCAGCTCCAAACAATGAGGTAAGTTGGCAAGTCTTGATAGTGACAAACAAATAACATGTTTCCTACAAAATGAGGTAAAATTCTGCTTAAAGAATCAAAATAACTTACAACACCAATATGAAGATTAGATTGTCAAATTGAGATAAAAAATATGCCTAAATCATTAGTAACTTTGGAGATAATTTTGAATGAGTATGATCAACTTAGGAAGGACAATGTAAGCATCTCTTCCAAGGAAGAACATTATGAGCAAGTTCACATAACTGAAGGTAAGCAACTCAAATGGGGTAAAATGAACACTAATTCTGAGAGAGTAGCTTTCATTTCATTATGTAATGAGTACATATATTTATTTATTTGGGAATACCATGATTTAAAAGTGTTTGACCCCAATTATCAGAACATACTATTGAGCTTGAACAAGATGCAAAACTAGTAAGATTGAAGTAAAGGCCCATCAACCCCAAGGTTAAAATTTTCATGAAAAATGATCTTACCAAGCTGATTGAGTAAATTATAATATTTAATATCAATCACTCAACATGGGTAGAAAACTTTTTACCAATGAGAAAGTAAAATGGAGAGATAAGACTATGTGTAGATTTTAGAGATTTGAACAAAGTGTCATTAAAAGACCACTATCCTCTTCCTTCCATGGATCAACTCTTGTAGAGGGTATCAGTTCACAAAGGTTAATCTTATTGGATGGGTACTCAAGTTACAACTAGATATTTTTGAAAGAGAAATATTAGTATAAAATAACTTTCACAACCAAATAGGGTACTTATGCCTACCAAAAGATGCCTTTTGGGCTCTCTAATGCTGGATCCACTTTTCAAAGGGAAATGGATGTTGCCTTTCAAGGTATTTTGAGTGAACTGGTATTAGTTCATCTTGATGAAATTAATATATTTTCAAATTATCCTAATGATCATCTAACACACTTGAGAGTTTCTCTTGATAGATGGAGACAATTTGGAGTTTCATTGAAACCAAAAAGGTGTATCTTTTCAGTACATGAGGGGAGAATAATTGGGAATGTAGTGTCTAAATATGGTATTTATATTGATATAAATAGAATAGAATAAATATTTTCTCTATAATTTATAAAACATAAGAAAGGATTGCAAATCTTGTTAGGCAAGATTAATTTCATCAAAAGATTTATTCCTAGATTTGTAGAACTGGTAAGGCCACTCACTCAAATGCTGAAGAAACATCAAGAATTAAATTTGAGTAAGGAAGGTAAGATAATATTTAAATACATAAAACAAGTGATAAACCAAGATCCTACTTTTCCTATTCCTTATTTTAGTAAGGATTTATTTATGTATGATTTTTCTACATTTAGTACAATTTCAGCCATGCTTATGCAATAGAATAGTGAAGGATTAAAACAACCCATTAATTTTTTAAATTAAGATTTGGAAGACTATGAGGAGAGATATTATTTTGTTTAAAATAATGTTCTTTATGTTACAATAGGTTTGAAAAAATTTATACATTTGGTTTCAAATAACAAGATTATACTAATGGTAGCTCATCCTAGTGTGAAGGATTTCATCCTCAACATAGACTTAGGTGAAAAGAGAGCTGGATGGGTCATTAATTGCATGGAATATGATACTAAAGTTAAGGTCACAAATTTTTTTTGAGGTAAGGGATTGTGTGAACATCTTGTATAATATGTGCAATAAGAAAAAGAGATGGTTTTGACACTTCAAAACACCCAACAGGAAGTTGAAACTACTCCATCTAGTTAGACACAAGACATTACTAGATTCTTATAAATAAGAAAATGTCTAATAGGATTATAAATAAGAAAATGTCTAATAGTATTAGATGCATAAATGATAAGACATTTTAGGATGAAATCAATACCATACATTCTGATTGATGAAGTGTTGTTTAAAAAGGATATTGGAGGTATGCTTTTAAGGTGTGTTGAAGTAAT
The DNA here is from genome assembly GCA_037957365.1 of Torreya grandis. Lineage (NCBI taxonomy): Eukaryota > Viridiplantae > Streptophyta > Pinopsida > Cupressales > Taxaceae > Torreya > Torreya grandis. The sequence continues at coordinate 121,647 of JARHVA010002464.1, read as the reverse complement.
CAATTTGACAAGATTTAAAAAAAATTTCATGATAGTCCTCTTGGAGACCATTTTTTAGCCAAGATTTTTTTTTATAAAAATAATTATATCTAATTAATTTTGGTTTAATTTATTTAATGATGCACATGCATGGGTTAGGAAGTGTGCAATGTTTACAAATAAATAGAGACTAGTTGCTATGCCATTAAAGCCTATTCAGGTTGAGAAACCTTTCATGCAATGGGGTTTAGAATTCATTGGAATGATACATCTTCCATCTAGTGCTAGTCATAAATGGGTCTTGATAACTATAGACTATTTTGCTAAGTGGGTGGAATTATTACCTTTGAAGGAGGAAAATGAGAACTCTGTGCTTGAGTTCTATGAGAGTCTAGTCACCCATTTTGGAGTAACTTATACTATAATATAAAATAATGATTTGGAATTAAAAAATGTAAAGGTATGTTAATAGGCTCTTGATCAAGGTATTTATCTAACATCTTCATCAAATTACTATCTAAAGGGTATTGGACAAACTGAGTGCACTAACAAGAACCTAATTCGGATCATCAAAATAACACTAAAATAAGAGATCTTGGCATACAAAGATGAAGAATAATTTATGGGATGATAGGATCACCCAAAATAAATACATTAGTCATTCACCTTATCTCTTAGTTTATTGGAGAGAAGTAATAATACCTATCTCACTAGATCTCCTAGCTTTAGAACTGACACACCAACTAGAGCTTCTAGAAAGTGATGTAATGGAAGTTAGGATGAATGAACTGAGAGAGTTGGAAGAGATAAGAGATGAGGCTATGCATACCATGTGGTCTAACCATTAGTAGGTCAAGAAGAATTTTAAAAAAAGAGATTCATCAAGGACATTCCAACAAGGTGACATAGTCATGAAATGGGATGAGGACCTACAAAACCAAGAAAACACTCCAAGTTTGACAGCCTTTAGAGTGGACCTTATATCATCACAAGTTGAAAGGAAAGCAATTCCTTTGATCTTGATAGATTTAATGGAGAAAGCCTTATCATCCCTATCAATGTGAAGTATCTTAAGTTTTACTATTAGTTTAAGCTCATACTCTTTGTACATAATTAGATAGGTCTATCTTTTCCTCCAAATGCTTTTGCACATTGCTATTTTTAGTTGTTTAGTTAGTTTTTTGGTCCATTTTATTGATTTTTTTGTTTGTGTGTTCCCCATTGCTTCAAAAGTGATTTAGGAATAAATTATGATCCTTTTTGTAATCAATACCTTAATTCAATCATCATGAACAAGCTTGATTAATTACTAGGCTTCATGACCAACAGGCTGGTCAAGTCAACTGAGTTTCAAGAAATGTCAGCCATTTTGGCCCACATACAAAACTTTTCCTGAGGAGGTCTATGGTATATAAATCCATACAAAGCCTTAAATAAATGAGTAGAGTTCTTATTAAAGAAATATCAAATGGATTAAAAGTATGATCAACATTGTCAGTGGAGGGATCCAAGTAAGTTTTCATGGTATCTAAGTAATTTCATGAACAAGTCTGGAAGAGCCTACAGTTTAAAAAGCTAAGCGTAAAACCTTGTATTTGAATAAGTCCTTACTTGGGACATTATTTCAGGCTCTTATTTAGCTAAGTTCAATTCATGTGGACCTTTTTTATTTTTGGCTAAGTGTTGTGAATTCTCTCAAACATTTTGTTAGAAGCAAAAGTCCCAAAGACCTCATATTTCTTTCAGAGAAAAAGTTTTGCAACACTCTTCCTAAAAACATATTTCTTTTAGGGAAATTATCTTGTAGGAAAAAAATCTAAGCACAAATTATTTTGGACATTTGATCTAAAATAAAAAATCCATAGACTTAATTCTTTTGGTGGAAAGTGGCCAAGTAAAAAGTCCAAAGAGTAAATTCTTTCAGACATTTTATCCATGAAAAAAGAGCTAAGTGAATATATGTTAAGAAAATTGTCTAGGATAATTTCCTTGAAGACTGAATTATTTCAGACATTTTTTTGTAGTAAAGTGCCTTGAACAAAATCCTAAAGATAATGTTCTCAAAATAAAAAAGTTCAAGGCAAAATTATTTTGGGGAAATTATCCTGAAGGCAAAAGCTCGAAGCCATTTTTGTTGGACAATTTGTATGATACAAAAATGTTGAAACAAAGTGCTCAGAACAAAAAAGTACAAGGAAAAATTCTTTTGGGAAAATTTTCCCAAAGGTAAAGGCCCAAATTCATTTTCATTGGACAATTTTTTTGATACAAAAAGGCCACAACAAATAGCTCGATGCAAAGTTCTGAACAAGCAAATTCTTTTGAGGAAATTATTTTGTAACAATTTCCTCAAAGACATAATTACATCAACCAAATTATTTTAGCAAAGTTGATCTAGCAAGGTGGTGACAGGTGCACACATATCAAAATAAAACTTGGTAGTCATACATTAGAGTCCAAAAATTGACAATCACATAAATGTCATTGACGTTCTTGTGGACATCAAATGATGGGTGCATGAATGTCAAATTCAAGCCACAACAAATGATCATTAAAGTTCAAATATCTTAGTGATGGTCATGTGGGCATCAAATACGTTTATGAAAACATTAAATATGAACATGTAGATGTCAAATCTGGGTCTCACAAGTTAGATATTTGATTTAAAATGGTGGGTCTAGGCAAATTTGATGGTTTGCATTCATTTGTACCAAGGAGATCAATGACATGCAAGCAGAGCAAAGAGCCAACAAATCTTAAGAATGAATGTGTGGTTGACAAGTGGCACAAGTGTTGAAGAAGATAGACTAACAATGGATCCTAAGTGAAAACATGGGGCTACCAAGTGGAACCAAATTAGATAGGGATTGACAAGTTTAAATTAGGATCAATGGCTCTCACTCGATCTTACAGATCAAGATCGATGGTGTGAGATGACTCAATGGGTCAATAATCCAAGTCAATTTTGATAGCCAATTAAATAAGGATAAGCATAGGACTTTTAATGGAAGTTAATATGAAATTTTTTGACTTGGGCAAAGAAAATATAAAGGATCTAGGTCTAGATAATATCTAGGTTGAACCAGAGTGGGGATACCAGACCAAGCATTACCAATAAAGCTCCATGGAGGTAGAATGGGTATTTTAGACCTAATATAGACCAAGGGGGTGGAAAATTGTTGTCAAATCAAGAATATGCACCTGGTGAGCTTCTTTTATCGATTAAAACTATAGGAAAACTAATAGTTTTGATTGGTTTTCATTTATAATGGACCTAGGTTTAGATTCCCATGTAGGGGCAGATAAATGAGATATGGTGGGGGATTCTCATCCTTCAACATAGTAATATTTTGAAAAAATACCTCTTAAAGTACACATGGCATGGCTCTATCAGTTTCAAGACATGAATATTTAGTCCTCATAATGAGTAACAAGTGGTAGATGACATGGAGAATTAAGGTAGACATGTATACTTCAATAGTTTCATTATCAAAGCTAGCTACATGAAAGTGACCCTTCTCTCCACTCTTGCATGCTTTGATAAACTGGTAAAGAATAGTTAGCACCATGACAAAACTCTAACAAATTGATTTGATTATTATAACTACATTGATGCCAAAACCTAACTCAAAACAACTTGATCCCACCATTACAACCATAAGGAAGATTAGTAAAGGATTAATGTAATGGTGCAACTATTTGAAGTGACTTGGATTAATTAAGTAGCTTGAATGGGGATAAATGTAGAGGCAATTGTAACTATAGTTTAAATGGAGTTGTGCTCATTTTTATTACCTTTTTTAGTGCCAAAATATCTCTCTCTTTCTTTTTTTCTCTCTATAAATATGGCCTTTGAGCTATTATTGAGGATCCCTCAGGCTGGGATAACTAGACTCTACCATAAATTATATTCTACACCTCTTGGAGTAATGAATAAAGTATTTTATAATTGTTTACCTTTCTATACTTAGTGTTTTGTATTTGTTTTATATGTAAAAGTGGTTCATCTTCACTTTATAGGTCTAAGTTCAACCTAAGTGATAATAAAATTTCCTTGTAGGTCATATAACATGTATTAATACTGATGTCTCAGGTATAAAGTGGACTACTGACTATAAGTGCTTTAAATCAAGCCTTAAACTCATATATCTCTAGCCTAACTCTATCAAATATACCTCTAAGTAAAGTATTATTTCTTGGAAACCATTGTAAGCATGACATTATTTTTATTCATAGTCTCTTAGTGTGTTAAATGTTTCAATCTTGAGAGTGGATCTTTGAACATTCAGTACATCACCACATATTAGAATAGGTTTTATTTTATACAATCTCTTAACTATTTTACCCCAACTTGTTTAGGTATTATAAAGAGAGGTCTAAACTATAATATCTAAGGAACTAACCTCATTAAAAAACCTAGAGGTCTGATTTAGATATAAACATCCCATAACCTTAGATCATTCCCTTGTTAGTCTAGGTATGGGTCAGACTTGAGTAATATGATCTCTATTGGGTGATATTTGGATAGATAACATGGCTATATACTGCTTTAGGGATTTAGACTAATCTCTACTAAGGAGCATGCCATAGGCCTCATGAATCTCCACTACCTGGATGTCTATGAAGTGTTGAACCCTAGGCTCAGATTCTAGCTATATTTGGACATTTAGAATCTCACCCACATGTTTGAACTCAAATTTTTCTATTTAAACCACTACCTTAACTAACTTGATAGGGATTAACCCTAACTTATTGTAGATGCCTACGAGCATTACATTGGCTGAGCCTCCTAAATCCACTAGGTAATTATGTAGGTTTGTTAAAAATAATTTTATGGTTAAGAGGAAGGGAGGTAATTCCATCTTATTCTTATGAATGAGCACATTGGTATGGGATATTATTGGTTTTATATGGGTTAGTTGAGTTGGCCTCTCAATCAAGGAATTTACTAGAAGATCGTGTTGTTCCATGATCTAAGAAAGTTCATGAAGCATGATTTTAGATTTGATATTCTTCACATCCTCTACTATATTATAACCTCATTTGATCTATACTTATGGGGATTCCATGGGAGATTTAGGTTCTTGAGGCCTTGGGGTGGGGGGTCATTCTTGGCACTTTGGTCTGGTGGGGTCATACCATTATTTGGGGGAGTTGAGGTAGTGAAGGGTTGTTGTGGTTATCTATTCCTATGGGCATAGTTTCTCCTTTAGAACTATTGAAATACATGCACCTCACTAATACCTTATTCTGGCTCATTTTATTCTTGTAAAGGGAATTCCATGGTTTCCAACACTATGGCAGTGTTAGGGGATTTACCCGTATTAGATGATTTTGGGTGATTGGGGACCATCTCGTACTCTTCCATTTCCTTCTAAAATATATCAAAGACACAACCAAACTCCATACAATTAATTTCTCCATGAGTGGCCATGTTATGCACTCAACACCAATTAGGCAAGGCTATTTCAAAGATATTAACTTCTAGTAACATATTAGGTGAGGGTTTTAGTGGATTATGGGGATGATTGTAGTTCTTGTTTAGTCCTTGATATGTGAAGTTTTTGATGGAATTATTTGTGTTAGAGCTGCTCATATACCTTTGTAGCCCAAAGAAGTAATTATTGAGTTTTTGAACCATTCACTAAATGACATCCAGTTTGTTCTTTATGGACTCCTAGGGTATGGTATAGGTGTTATTAGCTATTGCCAACATCACCTAGTGTTAAGGAAACCTAAGTGTTGGTTTGGTGCAACATGACTCAAATGGAGTTGATTTGTTATGGGAAATTATTGAAGCATGGGGATATTTTGATTAACATTAGGAAATAGGCTCAACATGGGCATTTATGGAAATGCATTATGAATGGGAGCCATCATCTGACCTTATGGGTTCTACTATGTATTTACCTTGATGGCCTCTACATAGGCCATGGGTAAGTCCACTATTACTAGGTCTCACCTCAAGAACATATCCATCCAAGGGTCCAAGGTATTTTAATACATTTCAAATGCTAGTTGGGGGTTGGGTTGGTAGAGCACTGTAACCCGATTGTACATCTTTTGAAATCTAGTGTTGAAGTTCTTGATAATCTCATTGGGTTCTTGTTTAATGTAGGTGAATTAATGGTAAAGTATAATAGGGTTAATCACTTGCCCAAACTGGGTAAGGAAGGTAGTACTAAAAGGGTTTCAACTAGGGATCAAGTTCTTAGGGAGGTTGAAGAACCAGTCATAGGCTATGTCTATTTATGTAAAGGGGAAAATATTACATACCACATTATTATATTCTACATTAAAAAGACTTAAGGTGGTCTTGTAAGAGGTCACATGCTCTTCAGTAGTTTGTCCTACACTAGGAGTGAAATGAGGAAGATACCTTTCAAGGATTCTAGGTAGGTCATGGATAACTCCAATAACATCAATGGCCAACCTAACTAACCACTATACTGGGAGATCCATTATAATTAGTCTATTTGGGGGAGACTAAGAGGATGAGCTAGTGGGGACTACTATAGGTTTGAGTCTAGGTCTATAGAGCCTAGGTATCTTATGGAATTATAGGGGTGAAACCACTAGATGTTCATGATGAAACCTAGATCTGGTGATGGATGAATTGGACTCTAGGGTGCTTCAAATATAAGCAATACTTAGCATGTTACCATCAACAAGCATAATATCTAATAAGCCAACACCCAATATATAAATTCTTGAAGGCCCTCCTTATAGTTCCATCTGTTATGTGTGTTTAGCATGTAAGAGATGGGGGAACATAAAAGAGGGAGAAGAAGGCTCAATAAATAAAATAATTCTTGTAAGGATTGGATTCTTATTGATAATTATTCTTAAAAAAGAAAAGGCCCTCTTTCTAGCACTAACTATTGTTTTATCCAAGATCTTACTCCAAAAATACTCATGAGGTTGCATATTATCAAAGAGAATAGTGGGAACAATGATGGAATTTCATCCCCCATTTTAAAATTGATGTGAGATCAACCCAGGGCATGGTTTCAAGTATTTAGCTTCACTATGGATCCTATGTGGAATACTCTCCAAGAGATACAATGCTACCACCAAATATTCAATACTAATTATTTGAGACGTAAGTTACTTATTTGGTCTTACTACTAATGTTAATGTATTTCAATTTGCCTATTTTTAAAATAAAGGGGATGTGATTTAAGTGATGGGTGTCGTTATTTCCCCTTCATTTAACCAATGTATGTTGGTGTTTGTTCTTACCAAGGTGGTACCTAAAGCTATTTGTAGTGAGGTATTTATTGGTTTTAGGTTAAAAATACTTGTTTTTGGGGTTTTTTAATTTTTAGGCTAATCTATATCTACTTTTAATCTCTAAGATATAGTTTTAAAAGAAAACACTCTTTGTAGAAAACATAAACCACTTAATCTGATCTAAATTGTAGAATCTAAAAATGCTTCACACAACTATAAGACAAACCTTCCTAATCACTCCTATAAAATTAAAATAATATAAAATCTTCACTCACTGATTAAAATAATTATTAATCTATATTTTTTAAATCTAAAGGAATAAAATAAATGCTTATGATGGAAATGATAGATTAACCATTCAATCTTCCTTGTAGGTTTTTAATCTGAATTATACAAACATATATCTATTACAATATTTAACTGAGAGAAATATAAAATAAACTTATAAATACCAAATATATTTCATGTTTCCTCAAGAGTGGGTCCTTGCTTCCTCAGATCTAGGTCCAAATTAACTCAGCTCAAGATATTTCTTCAACACATGAATTGAGAAAGGAAATTGTTACAATATTGGTATTTCAAAAGTTCACCAAAATTATAATATATTTGTATGTAGTTGAAAAATTTATAGATCCAAGCATGGATCTATCTATTTATTCTATACTAAGAAATTATTTATCCTAATATTCAAGAAACAACTTAACTAACATTGAAAATAGAAGATATTCTAGACAGATTGAGTGATATAGTTGGAACAAAGAGTCATTGCATTGAGATATTTTAGGAGTCAAAGAATCCATAGATAAAATTTTCCATGCCTAAGTATATCAATCAAATATTTACATATATTGATATCCCTATCTTTTATCTTCATTTTTGTAACCTAGAGTAGTAAATCGCAAAATGGAAGACTAAACATAAATAGACATCTATTTATATACATGTATAAAAATGGCAATGTTGAAAAGAGTTCTTTAGATTGTCATGAAGAGGTTGGAGAAGCTATCTAAATCCTTTAGAATGTACTAGGATAAATTTTGGAGTAATCTGGGTCAATCTATAGCAAAATGGAATAATCTATATCTTACTATCAAAATCTGTAGCTCGATTGTCAAAATTCGTAGCTCACTTGTTGAAATTAATAGCTCACTTGTAAAAATCCATAGCTCACCTATCAAAATCCATAGCTCATTCTTAGATGGTTCAATCTTCACCTCAGATCCTCTTTGTCTTCATAATATTTTCAAAACTCATATTAATACTATTATTTACCTGTACAAGTCAAAATGTGGAGCCTAAAACATGTAAATGTAAAAACAATGTGTAAAGAAGATAAAATTAGAATTTACATGAGTTTATTTAGGCAAAAGCATCTATTTCCTACTTTATGAAAGTTTTAAACATCAAGATTACACACAATGCTAAACCATTTAACATATTTAAGGCCATAAACTATAGTAATAATGATTCAATTTATGGACTCATCATCTCCCCCACTCCTTACCTTTTGCAAGTCCCTTTGCAAACTATATCCTTAATCTCCATAGTTATGAACTATCTACTAAAACTTTAGACTCAAAGAATAAATGGAATATATATATTTTCAAAGTATCCTCTGATTATGAGGAATGAAACCCATATCCCTCTACATAAAATGAACCTAAATATCAAACTATTCTTGAGATTATGGTCTTGTATTTTTCCAAGGATACATTGTAGAAAGTATCAAGGGAGGTCTAAACCTCATTCCAATCTATGGATTTCTTCCATTCATCTATAAAACTTCTAAAATTATCTATGTAATAACATTATCTCTTCTCAAATACCATTGAAGGGTAATATATTTACCAGAAAATTATTTGTATTTCCTAAAATAATGTCACATAAATAAAACTCACAAAGCAAATCTTGTCTATCAGGGGTACTATTTCTGAATGCTATCATGAAATCATCACTGGTGTTTATCTCATGTGGTAAATCAAAATATATATATAAAAATTTCCATCTAAAAAACTATTCATGTAAAAATAAGCTATATGTAGAAGAAGGGACTCTGCATGATAACAACTATTCACTTAATTGTTAGGTAAACTAAAGAGTTTGTTTAACTTATTCTTCTTTTTGTTGGGCTTGAGTCAATTCTTCTTGAATTTTCTATTTCTCTTCTTTAAGAAGATGATTTTCATTTTTAAGTAGAAATTTTTTTATATTCATTTCTTCAAGTTGTGAGAAGACTTAATCCCATTGTCTTTTACTTTTGAAATAGATAAAGTAGTCTGACAGCCTTGTTCCATCATAACCTTAGGAGGAATATAAGAAGAGCTAGAGTCTTTTTGGGTTCTCATCCTAGCATCTTCTATTTTAACTTTTAAAATATTCCTCCTCAAGGAAATGTTTTCTTCTTAATTTTATCTAGTATGACTCCATAAAACAATAATCTCATCCTCTACCTCATCCTTTTTCTTCAGGGACTAAATTTGCAAAGTTTTAATTTGTTTCATTAAATGATCAATCACAAAATCTTTATTTTGTGCTACAACAACTATTTTAGCTATATCCTCTACATTTTTTTTAATAGTGGCCTCTAACTAGGATAAGGCTAAATCATGTTGGAGTTTTATATCATCTATTTCCTTTGAAGGCTATCCCTCCTCTTCAATCATGAGGGATTTTCCTCTATCCTTTATCTGCTATGTAAGAGGAATAATACTTTCATCAGGAATAGTCTCAATAAAATCATCAACTAAATCTCCACATGGAAGAAAGGTTTCCTCTTCTTCTTTATTGTGAGATTCACTAGTAGTGGTTATGGGGTTTTGCCTTAAACCATCTAGTGTCTCAGCAACAATGGTCTCATCACTATCAATTGCCAAAATCAATCTTCTTCTTCTTTTAAGATGGGGCTGAGCTTTTGTTGGTAGGGTTTCCTAAGTTTTAGACTAAAAATTAGGGTCTATAGAAGACTCTTATTAAACAATTTGAATGGGCTCTTGGACTTGAGCAACTTGGAAAACATGCCATTAACTTCTAGTAGAGGATCTGAGCCTCAATTTCTTACTTATTGGCTTAGGAGGAGAGATTGTGGGAGGAGGATCTAGGGTTTGCAATAGAATAATCTTGGTAGTGGATCTTATGCTATGGATGAACTTAGAGGCAATTTATTTAGAAGAAATATTTGGTGGGGTTTTTAAACTGGAGGCATACATGTGTGCAAAAGTTTGTTTAATAAGTTTAGGAGTTTTCTTCTTTTTTCCTTTAAAGAAGGTAACCCAAGCTTCCATTCCATTTTATTACTATAAGAAGTGGTGTTGAATAATAATTTAAATCAACCCATGATGACGTATGGAAAAAATATTTTTGGCATACCTCATAGCCACAACTTAAATGGATCCTAGGAGAAATGAAGGCAAATTTATCTTGTGTTGAGGTTACTAAAGACCATATCTTAAATAAATTAACATTCTTAAGACCGTACTAATCAACACACTACACTATCCTTCACATGTCAAATATTTAATAATACAAAGGAAACTAACCTCCAAGGTTTAGGTAGAGACTCTATACTTACCCCTTTTATTCTACCTTTGACATCTTCCACAAAAACTAGTGTGGCCTCTTCTTCAACGCCAAAAATTCTAACAAGATCATGAAATGAGGATATCCCTGCTATTTGATCTCCTTCATTTAGAATCCCTGACAACTCACTAAGGATTTGCATGGAGAAGGGTATTTAAATGCCTCTCTGATCCAAAACTCAAAATTTTTGATTGATAGATATTTCAAGAACATGAAAACAACATAGTAACAATGAATTCTCTGAGATGAGATGTTTTATTACTCAAAATTACAATACAACTATATACTTATCTTTGGGAAGAGATGTCTCATTTCCTTTTTAGGTGACATATTAATTTATACACATTTTGAAAGTATGAGGAGGATTTGGAAGGTCACCAATCTTGAGGGAGATTAAGTGGTTTGACTTCCATGATTTAAAACAATACATAATTCAAGGAATTACTATTTTTAGACTGCATTACTAAAATTAAAATTTGGGGAAATTCCATTAGTTTTTTGAGGATTAAAAACCACTAAGTGGATCTTAGTGCCATATCACACCATATTATACTCATTCTTAGCTTTCCAATGATTCAAACGGGGAGTCAATTGGAGCTATGGTGCAAAAGTTATGGCTCTTAAAAGTTGTAATCAATTGGGGTAGAACTGTCACTTGAATTATTCCCAGAATTATTGCTTGGATCATTCCTCCCTCCTTGAGAATAAATGGTCCCCATTGCATTAATATTCCTCATTAGGTGTGGAATTTGTGTCTTAATTTGATTCTCTGTGTGCCACTCACCTTGGTGGCTAAGTTGGCCCCTTTTGACCACCTGATAAAGCAGAATAGAGCATCCTCTTGTTGTCTTCATTTAGGTGTCTACAATCTAATCCTCCTCCACTAGTGAAAAACTCTATAGATCAAGCTCATAAATGTCTAGTTGTTCTAATATGAATGAAGTGTTCAATAGAGGTGGATGATATGGTTTGAGGAGCTCCATGTTGAATATTAGATGCAAACCAAGGTAGGCTGGTAGATTCAACTCAAAAGCATTTTTTCCAACTTTTTTGGTGACCGTGTGTAATCTTATGTTTTTCATGGCATTGCTTATACTTCTAATTCATCTTCTCTAAGATGTCATGAACTTTCTGCTATATGTGTTGCATTTGTTCAATGAACTTTGTTGCTTTTGCTGCCTCAGATATCCCATGAGGTGTGTATTTTATGGTGGATAATGGAATGGATATATCAATTAGTGCCATGGGTTAGAACCTAAAGCATACATTGAATGGATTATGCTTGGTCGAGCTATGCAGGCCTAAATTTATCCATGTTGAATGAAAAGAAGCCCCACATCATATGTGCGTGGATGTTTAGAGTGATACATTCGAATCATGTGAACAATCAAGTGGTTCACCACTTCTATCTGACCATCAGTATATGGATGGATGGATGTGGACTTCATCAGCTTGATATCCATCATCTTCCATAGAGTGGACCAGAAGATGCTCATGAACTTGCTATCTTGATCTGAGATAATGGAATTGGGGAGACCAAAATAAAACCATACATGACTAAAATATACTTGAGTAGTTTCTTCAATAGATATATTTTTATTACAAGCAATCATGATAGCCATTTTTGAAAAATTATCAACTACAACAAAAATATAGTTCTTTCCATGTTTTAAAGTGGGCAAACCTGAGAGAAAATCCATTGAGATATATTCCCAAGGTCTAGTTGGTTCTGGCAATGGCATGTACAATCCTTACTTCTTATTTGTTGGCTTGGATATTACACATGGGGTACAAGTTTTGAGGTACATTTCCAAATATTTTCACGTATGGGGCCAATAGAAGTGTTTATGAAGAACTATTAATGTATTTTTTACACCAAAGTGTCTAGCTATCCTACTAAAAAGTGCTTCCCATAACATCTTCTATTTCTCTACAACTGGAAAAGAGATGTGCCCCATATGACAGAGGACATTATCTTGCAAATAGAAATAAAAAATATGTTTACTTTATTGAAGCACCTGATATGTATCAACAAAGGAATGATCTAATTCATATAGATCACCCCAAGTGGTAGTCTCATGTCTACACAGGTCAAAAACTATTGTGAGTGTAGTAATTGGTGGACAGCTTAGATAATCTATGGCTATATTTGAGCCCCCCTTTTTGTGTTTGATTATCAGATGGAATTGTTGTAGATATGTGGCCTAATTTTGGTGCCTCTCATTTCATAGTTTGTTCTACCTCTAGATGAATTCTAATGGTCTATGGTAAGTGTGGATAACCATCTCTTTCCCCAAGATGTAGTGTTTCCATTATTTGTAGGCTTGCATAATGGCATAGAACACCTTGTCATATGTCAAGTATTTACTGACTATATCAATGAAAGTTTCACTGTGATATGTAATAAGATGGCCATGTTGTATGATGATAGCTCCCATGGCATATTCAGATGCATCTATCATCAAATCAAAAGGTTGATGCAAATCTGACAAGGTAAGAATAGGGGTTGACCAAATTCTATTATTCAAATTCTCAAATACCCTTTGTTGTATGTCGCCTCATTGAAATGTAGCTTTAGATCCTCCTTTAGTCACTTGGGTTAGTGACCAAGAAACATGTGAGAATCCAAGAACAAACCTATGATAGAAATTTGTAAGACCTAAGAAGCTATGAAGTTCTGTGAGGGTCCTTGGTGTAGGCCATTCTCAAATAACCTGAAGCTTCTTTGGATTGACATAGACCCCTTCCTCATTCACAACATACCTTAGGTACTAAATTATTTTCATCCCAAATGTGTATTTGTCAATATTTTCATACAACTTATTCTCTTAAAGAGTTTGAGTCACCTTACAAACATGTTACAAATGTTCCTCCCATGTTTTTCTATAGATGAGTGTGTCATCCAAGTAGAAAACCATGAATGAGTTTATGAAGGGTCACAAGATGTCATCCATCATCCTCATGAAGGTTTTAGGTGAATTAGTCAAGCTAAAAGGCATAACCAACCATTTGAAGAACCCCACCTTAGATTTGAATGCAATCTTTCAGACATCAGTGGGATTGATGGAAATTTGGTGATAGCCAGATTTGAGATCAATTTTGGTGAAGAACTTCACACCATGGTATTGGTCCAGTAGGTCATCAATCTTAAGGAGGGGGTAATGACTCTTCACAGTGATGCTATTCAAGGCTCGATAGTTAATGCAAAGCCTCCAAGTTCCATCTTTATTTGGTGCCAAGATAATTAGGCTACTATAAGGTGAAGAGCTTAGCTTGATGTGACCCTTTTGGATCAATTATTGAATCTATCTTTTTATCTCATCATTCTCCAAAACTAATCTATGATACATAGGACTATTAGGTAAAGGTGATCCTATGATCAAATTGATAGAATGTTTTACCTAGAAATGTAGTGGAACTCCTATGGATGACTTGAATAACTCATCATATTCTCCTATGATTTGTCCCATCTACTTTTATTGTTGTGTTGATTGTGTAGTCAAGACTACAACCTCAACCTTCTTGGATTTTTGTGGTTTGACCACCATGAAAATGAATTGATTCAACTTATCCACCAATCTCTTACATTGCTTGTCACTAATTAGGGAGATAGATATGGAAGGTGGTACCTCTGGTACCATATAACACTATGTTCCAAGCATGAGGGTGATTCTTTGGGTTCATGATTCATAGATGCCATGCCGATCATACATGAACAACTGACTAAGGAATACATCACAAACATCCAAATTGACCACATCACACAATACTTCATCTTGTAAAGGTTTTATTACATATAAAAGAAGACACTGATGGGTGACACAGAGGTCTTTTCTTGGGCTCAACCATCCAATACTGTATGGCCTTGGGTGAGGCTTCATGGATAGATTTAGACTTTTCACAACTTTAGTAGAGATTAAATTCTTTTAACTTCCACTATCAAGAATTAAATGTAGAGGCTTACCTTTTACCCATACTTTGGAGTGAAACAATATTTTATTGTCATATGGTCTTTCCTCATAGGTTTGTGATGAAGTAATGATGGTATTAGGCTCAACATATATGATTTATTCTTTGTCCTCTTCGACTATAGGTTGTGTATGAGATAGATCAGTAGATGTTGAGTATTGTGACTTAGAAAGTAGTGACTTGATGGCTCAACATTATCCTTTAGAGTGAGTTCTAGTTTTGTGGTAATCACACCATTTTCCAATCTTCCCCTTCTGGGGTTTCTTATCTTGAAACTCCTTTTGATTCCAATTTTGGCCTTGTATTTAACCTTCCTTGTCACTTTTCCATTTCGAAGGCTGACTCTTCGTATTCTTTCTTCCATGCTTCTACTAAATCTTCAATATGAACTTGTATACCTCACTGATATTTAAGAGTCTTATGTTTCTCACTTTCTTGAATGCCCAATATTGTAGATAAAGAATGAAAAATGTTAGTGTAATCTTGAACAGATTGGTCCTTACCTTGGCTAATTTGTTTCCACTGTATGTACATATAACATATGCTCCAATGGGATAGTTTTCTTCCTTTACCACTTCCATAAAATCATCTCAAGTAGGTTCCACCTCAAGTCCAATGCCATTTGTACTGACCTCTTTTTGTACACTTTCCACCAATTTTTCACAAGCAATGATGCTTTCAAAAGAGCAAAAGTAATATTTTCCCCATCAGTGAATTTATTTATAGAAAAGTAGGATGAAAATTGATCCAACTAATTTTATACTACATCATCATTGATTTTACCTTCAAATTTAAGGATATCAAAATTCACCTGAACCTTGAAGGGTGTTGGGGCATTGAAAGGATGTTCTATGGATGAGGAGCCATGAAGTGTATATGAGGAGCCAAAATTTCCCATCAAGAATTATTGGAGAATTTGGAAAAATTATTGCAACATCTATGTTTATTTCCATTAAAGGGATTCATTCACCATTTCCTTGAAAGGATCAGATGTCTCGGTGTCATCTTCCATTTAAATTTGTTTGGAGTGAATAGGTGGATAGTTTGGAAGCTCTATTATTTTCCACCCAAGTTTCTTGTAGCTTAACCTCATCCTCAAGATCATACACTCTTAAGACAAACCAATTTGATACCACTAATCCAAAACTCAAAAGTTTTGATTGACAAATATTTTAATAACATGAAAATAACATAGTAATAATGAATTCTTTGAGATGAGATGTTTTATTACTCAAAATTGCAATAAAACTATATGCTTATCTCTGGGAAGAGATGTCTCCTTTAATTTTTGGGTTTCATATTCATTTATAAATATTTAAAAAGTAGGAGGAGGATGTGAAAGGTCACCAATATTGAGGGAGATTAAGTGGTTTGACTTCCATGATTTAAAACAATACAAAATTTGAGGAATTACTATTTTTAGAAACTTACTATTTTTAGACTGCACTACTAAAATTGAAATTTGGGGTACTTCCATTGGGTTTTCAAGGGTCAAAAACCACAAAGTGGAGATCAGTGCCATCTCACCATGTTAGACTCATTCTTATATTTCTAATGGTTCAAATGGGGAGTCAATTGGAGCTACGGTGTAAAAGTTATGGCTCCCAAGAGTTCTATCATCAATTGGGGTCGAACCGTCACCCAAGTTGTCACCTTAATTGTTGCCTAGATCATTCCTCCTTCCTTGAGAAGTAATGGTCCCCATTGCATCAATATTACTCATTAGGTGTGGTAGTTGTGTCTTACTTTGATTCTCTATGAGCCACTGACCTTAGTGGCTAAGCTAACCCATTTTGACCACCCAATAAAGCGGAATAGAGCATCCTCTTATTATCTTCATCCAGGTGTCCACAATTTGATCCTCCTCCACTGGAGAAAAATTATGTGGATCAAGCTCATCAATGTATAGTTGTTCTACTATGACTAAAGTTTCCAATAGAGGTGGATGATATGGTTTGAGGAGCTCCATGTTGAATATTGGATGCAGACCAAGGTAGGCTGATAGATTCAACTCAAAAGCATTTTCTCCAACTTTTCTAGTGATGATGTAGGGACCATATCGTAGATGTTTAATTTATTGTGTGATATTTCAAGTTATTCCTTTTGAAGCTACAACCAAAACTTGTCACCCATAGAAAATTGGTGTATAATCCTATGTTTATCATGGCATTGCTTATACTTATGATTCATCTTCTCCAAGATGTCATGAACATGCTGCTAGATGTGTTACATTTATTCAATAAACTTTGTTGCTTTTGATACCTTAAATCTCCCATGAGGTGTGTATTCCATGGTGGAGAATGGAATAACTATATCAATTGGTGCTATGGGTTAGAACCTGAAGCATACTTGGAATGGACTATGCTTGGTCGATCTATGTAGGGCTCAATTGTATCCATGTTGTATGAAAAGAAGCCCCTCATCCCATGTGTGTGGATGTTTAGAGTGATACATCTGAATCATGTGAATAATCAAGTGGTTCACCACTTCTATTTGACCATCAATCTCTAGATGGAAGGCTGTGGACTTCGTCAGCTTGGTATCCATCATCTTCCATAGATTGGACCAAAAGATGCTCAGGACCTACTATCTCAATCTAAGCCAATGGACTTAGGATGACTAAAATGGAGCCATACATGACTAAAATATAGTTGAGCAGTTTCTTTAATAGGTATATTTTTCTTACAAGCAATCATGATAGCCATTTTTGAAAAATAATCAACTACAACAAAAATACAGTCCTTGCCATGTTTTGAAGTGGGCAAACCTGAGAGAAAATCCATTGAGATAGATTTCTATGGCCTGGTTGGTTCTAGAAATGGTGTGTATAATCCTTGCTTCTTGTTTTTTGGCTTGGATATCACACATGGGGTGAAATATTTGAGGTACCTTTCCACATCCTTTCACATATGGGGCTAGCATAAGTGTTTTTGAAGAACTATTAATGTCTATTCTACACCAAAGTATCCATCTATCTTACTAAAATGTGCTTCCCATATCATCTTTTGTTGCTCTATAGCTGGAACACAAATGTGCCCCATATGATAGAGGATATTATCTTGCAAGTAAAAATCAAAAACATGTTTACCTTATTGAAGCACCTAATATATATTAATAAAGGTAGGATCTACTTCATACAAAACACCCCAAGTCGTAGTCTTATGTCTACATAGGTCAAGAACTTTTATGAGTGTAGTAATTGGTGGGTGGATCAAACAATCTATGGCCATATTTTAGCTCCCCTTTTTGTGTTTGATTATCAAATGGAATTGCTGTAGATATGTGGCCCACTTTTGGTGCCTCTCATTTCATAGTTTTCTCTATGTCTGGATGAATTCCAATGGTCTGTGGTTAGTGTGGGTGACCATCTCTTTCTCTAAGATGTAGTGTTTCCATTATTTGTAGGCTTACACAATGGCATAGAGCTCCTTATCATATGTTATGTATTTCCTGACTATATTAGTGAAAGTTTCACTATGATATATATTAGGATGACCATGTTGCATGATGATAGTTACCATGGCATATTCAGATGCATCTATCATCAACTTGAAAGGTTGATGAAAATCTGGCAAGGCAAGAATAGGGGCTGACCAAAGTATGTTATTCAAATTCTCAAATTACCTTTGTTGTATTTTACCCCATTGAAATGTAGTTTTAGCTCCTCTTTTAGTCATTTAGGTTAGTGACCAAGCAACATGTGAGAATCTAAGAAGTAACATGTGATAGAAATTTGCAAGATCCAAGAAGTTGTGAAGTTATGTGAGGGTCCTTAGTGTAGGGCATTCTTGAATAACCTAGATCTTCTTTAGATCGACATGGACCCCTTTCTCATTCACAACATACCTAAGGTACTAAATTGTTTTCATCCAAAATATGTATTTGTCAATATTTTCATATAACTTGTGCTCCCAAAGAGTTTGAGGCACCTTACGAACATGTGTAGATGTTCCTCCCATGTTCTGCTATAAATGAGTATGTAATCTAAGTAGACAACCATGAATGAGTTGGTGAAGGGTCATAGGATGTCATCCATAATCCTTATGAAGGTTGTAGGTGTTTTAGTCAAGCCAAAAGCCATAACCAACCATTCAAAGAGCCCCTCTTTAGATTTGAATGTAGTCTTCCAAAAATCGGTGGGATCGATGGGAATTTGGTGATAGCTAGATTTGAGATTAATTTTGGTGAAATTTTTTTTACCATGGAGTTGGTCTAGTAGGTCATCAATCTTGGGGAGGGGGTAATGATTCCTCACAGTGATTTTATTCAGGGCTTGATAGTCAATTCAAAGCCTCCATGTTCCATCTTTCTTTGGTGCTAAGATAATTAGGCTACCACAGGGTGAAGAGCTTGGCCTAATGTGACCCTTTTGGATCAATTCTTGAATCTATCTTTTTATCTCATCATTCTCCAAAACTGATCTATCATATATAGGACTATTAGGGTAAAGGTGATCTTGGGATCAAATTGATAGAATATTTTACTTGGCAATGTAGTGGAACTCCTGTGGGTGACTTGAATAATTCATCATATTATCCTATGATTTGTCCCATCTGCTTCTATTATTGTGTTGATTGTGTAGTCAGGACTACAACATCGACATTCTTGGATTTTTTTGGTTTGACCACCATGAAAATGAATTGCTTTGTCTTCTCCACTAATCTCTTACATTGCTTGGCACTAATCAGGGAGACATATGTGGGAGGTGGTACCTCTAGTACCCTATAGTACATCACAAACATAGATGCCATGCCAATCATACATGAATGGATAACCAAGGAGTACATCACAAACATATAGATTGACCACATCACACAAGACTTTATCTTGGAAAGGTTTTATTTCATATGAAAGAAGACACTGATGGGTGACACAGAGGTCTCTCCCTGGGCTCAACCATCCAATACTGTATGGCTTTGGGTGAAGCTTCATGGATAGATTTAGAATTTTCACAAGTTTAGCAGAGATTAAATTCTTTTGACTCCCAATATTAAGAATTAAATATAGAGGCTTACCTTTTACCCATAATTTGGAGTGAATTTTTTTTTCCTTGTCATCTGGCCTTTCCTCATGGGTCTATGATGAAGCAATGATAGTATTAGGCTCAACATCTACAATTTCTTCTTCATCTTCTTTGACTCTAGGTTGTGTATGAGACATAATAGTAGATGTCAAGTATTGTGACTCAGAAAGTAGTGACTTGATGGCTCAACATTTTTCTTTGAAATGAGTTCTAGTTTTGTGGTAATCACACCATTTTCCAATCTTTCCCTTTTGGGGTTTCTTATCTTGAAACTCCTTTTTCTTCCAATTTTGGCCTTGTGTTTGACCTTCCTTGTCACTTTTCCATTTTGAAGGATGAATCTTCATATTATTTCTTTCATGCTTCTAATTAATCTTCACTACGAACTTGTATGCCTAAATAAGGGTTTTCAAATTGAAGAGTTCCATTTCCCCCTGTATGTACCATTATAGTCCACCATGATATTTGAGTCTTATGTTTTCTCACTTCCTTGGAGAATTTCCCATCAGGAGTTATTAGAGAATTTGGGCAAATCATTGCAACATCTATGTTTATTTTCATTAGAGGGCTTCAATCACCATTTCCTTGAAAATATTGAATGTCTCAGTGTCATTTTCCATTTGAAGTCATTTGGAGTGAATAGGTGGATAGTTTGGAAGCTCTATTATTTTCCACCCAAGCTTCTTGTATCCTGACATCATTCTCAGGATCATACACTCTCAAGATAAACCGATTTGATAACAATGATTCAAAACTTATAAGTTTTGATTGAAATATATTTCAAGAACATGAAAATAACACAGTAATAATGAATTCTCTAAGAAGAGATGTTTTATTACTCAAAATTGCAATACAACTATATGCTTATCTCTAGGAAGAGATGTCTCATTTCTTTTTCAAGTTACATCTTCATATATACACATTTTTAAATTAGGAGGAGGATGTGGAAGGTCACCAATATGGAGGGATATTAAGTGGTTCAACTTCCTTGATTTAAAACAATATAATTTTTTTGGAATTACTATTTTTAAAAACTTACTATTTTTAGATTGCACTAATAAAATTAAAATTTAGGGCACTTCCATTAGGTTTTCAAGGGTAAAAAACCACCAATAAGATCTCTATTCCATTTCACCATGTTATCCTCGTTCTTATCTTTCCAACGGTTCAAACAGGGAGTCGATTAGAGCTTCAGTGCAAAAGTTATGGCTCCTAGATGTTTCATCATCAATTAGGGTAGAACCATTGCTTGAATTATCACTTGAATTATTCCCTGGATCACTCTCACTATGGATAAATTAGGATTTAAGTGAAGAAAAAATTCTATCACTAATTCTTCATCAAAACCCTATAACTTGAGAAAAAATTCAAGCTATCCAGCTGTAGGTAATATCTCCTTTATTATTTCATTCTCTAACAGTTCACTCACATCTTTAGGTCTTGAATTTTTCTTCAAACCCATTTTTAAATTCATCACCCTTAGGTTAGATCTACATAGTTGATTCTTTCCCTTGTTTCCAAAAGGAGATTAAACTATATTTTCAAAATGATTTGATTGGTAATAATATCATTTGAGGGTTAGACTATGGATATTACTTGAAGCACGCTGAGTAATGATAATAATATATATTAGAAGTAATGATGTCATACCTTTTTGTTTTAAATCATTCTGACATCAATTTCATTTTATTCCTCTATTTAATTCCTTTTTATAGATGACCCATAATGAAAATGATGTGTCATTATAAAACCTTTTTTTAATCAAAAGGGTACTATTCATAGCTCTTTGGGTTGATATTTCACCATATGATCTTTTGAAATGACCTTTGTTGAATTTATAAGGTTTGAGCCCTTATAACACAATATGAAGATTTCATATCAATTGTTTTGATCATGTGCATGTAATCCTAAGCATCTAAATCTAATACTTAGTAGAAAAAGAAATACTTTACCATACAAATCTCAGCATTATCCTTATCAGTCTTCTTGATCTGTTCTTTTATAAAAAAATTACATGAGTTAGTGATAGTAAGCAAATAATAGTATTATAATTATTGCTTTGGAAAAAACTAATTTTTTTTATATTTTTTAATTTTTTGGTATTTTTCCATTGACTAGCCATTTCTGGTTTTCTAGTCAAGGCTCTTTTTTTAGTGCATAAACAACCAATAAGCTAGTTTTTTGTATATGACTGTCAACAATGTCTCGAAAGATTTTTACTATTGATTTTTTTTTTTTATAGTTTTTTTTAGGGAAGAGAAATATTCTCTTCCTTTATTCAGGCCAAATTTTTCCTTCAAAGATCAACTACCATGGAAGATTTGAGTTCTTCCATGGCACCAAACTCATTCTATATTGACTGAATAAATTACTCCTTGTTGGTAGGCTTTGGTATAGTTTCAGATGATGTCCATTTACAAGAAGTGTCTTTTGATTTCCATCAATAGGCAATAACTATATAGAACCATTATAAAAAATTTATCCTCTCTTAAATGGTCCTAACCATATAGTTTAGAGATTACTTTTGAAATTTTGATATTTGGAATAATATAAGAGTTCCCAATCTCCTTTGAATTGATATTTTTTGATATGCAAGATATGCAATTATTTTATCTAGTACTATGTCATTTCTATTTTCTACAAGGCTTCTATCCTCATCTCATCCAATTCATTTAATTACAACATTCTTTCTCTTTGTGCTTCATCCAAATCAAATCCTACTTCTAATGCAGTCTTTAAAGTTTGCATTTCAAATTCAATTGAAAGAAGAGGTTTATTACCATAGACCAACTCATAATGTTAAAAACTAGTAGTGGTCTTTCATGTAGTGTTATATGCCCAAATAGCTTTTGGGAGTTTAGTTTCCCAATTCTTCTAGCTACTTCTGACTATCTTGGTAAGAATGTTTTCCAATTCTTTATTAGTGACTTCTACTTGTCCATTTGCTTGAAGATGGTATGGTGAATATTTTTGATGTTTGACTTGATATATCTCCATGAATGCTTGAATCATATTGGATATGAATTATGGTTCTTTATCTGATACTATCTTTCTTGGTGCTCTAAAATGCTTCATGATCTTAGAATAGAGTAAATCTACTACTTCTCTTACAGAAGAAAGAGCTTGAACTTCAGCCCATTTAGGTACATGGTCTGTACATACCAAAAATTATTCTTTACCTTGTGAATATGGATCTATGGGCCCAACAACGTCCATACCCCATTTCTCAAAAGGTTATATAATTACTTGTGGATGTAGAGGCATCTTGAAAGATAACGTAGTTTTTTTAATTCTTTGACATGCATCACATTGCTAAACATAGGTCTTTACCTATTTGTAGAGAGTTGGCCAAAAATATTTAGATCCAAGGATTTTGTGTACCATTATTTTCAATGAATAGTGTCCACCTCCAGGTTCATCATGACATGCATGAATGATATCATACATCTCATTATCCTTCACACACCTACAAAAAAGATGATCAGGTCCAAGTTTAAATAATATACCATTAATTCATTTATAAGAACTTATTCCAGTTAAACATTTCTTTTCATTTTTAATACATTGAAAAGGAAACTTCCCTGTAGCTAGAAAATTTGCTATATCTACAAATCAAGGTGTTTGTATTGAAATAACAAATAATTGTTCATCCAAAAAATTATCTTCTATAGGTTCTTCATCTTCATTATGCAATCTAAAAATAAAATTAGAAACCATATTAAACTTTCCTAATTTATCAATAATTATTATATCAAATTCCTATAGTAATAAAAACCATCTGATAACTCTTCCTCCTATTACTGGCTTATTCATCAAATATTGAATAGCTTCATGATCAATATATACAAAGATTTTATAGCCAGTAATATAATGTCTAAATTTTTTTATGGCATAAATTACAACAAGGAATTCCTTTTTAGTGGTTGTATAATTTCTTTTAGTTGAAGTTAAGTTCTTGCTTATGTAATAAATACCATACATATGTCTATTTTCATCTCTCTATTATAAAACAACTCCCATAGCATGATTAGATGCATCAATATAAATATGAAAGGGCTGTGACCAATTAGGTCTTCTTAAGACTAGTGCAGTGCTAAGATTTTCTTTGATGGTTTCAAATGCTTGTTGATAGGTTGGATTCCAAACAAATTCATTTTATTTAGTAAGCAAAGTAAACATTGGATCAATAATTTTGATAAAATATTCTATAAATCTTTTGTAATAGCCTGTATGTCCTAGAAAACTTTTAATGTCAATCTCATTTTGAGGAATAGGCAAGTTTGAAATAACTTCAATTTTATTTGGATCTACTTGGATCCCTTTTTCAGAAATATGATGTCTTAAAACTATGCCTTCTTCTACCATAATCAAATATTTATCATGACTTAGAGACAAATGGTGATCCTAAAATATTTATATTACCTCTGAAAGATTGCTTAAAATTTCATCAAAATATTTCTCATAAATAATAAAATCATCTATATAAACTTCTACACAGTCATTGGTCAAATCTGAAAATATGGCTAGGATAACTCGTTGGAAAGTGGTAGGTGCATTGCATAAACTTAAGGGAAAGACTCTATAAGTAAATGTTCCCCATGGGTAGGTGAAAGTTATTTTTGTCTCTATCCTCAAGTTCCACTTTTATTTGGTTATATCCACTAAATCCATCAAGAAATGAAAAATATCTTTTTCTAGCTAGATTATCAAGTACTTAATCAAGGAAGGGTAGAGGGACATAGTCTCTCATTATTGCTTTGTTTAGTTTTTTGTAGTCCACACATAATCTCCATTTACCATTTTGTTTGGGAACAATGAAGAAAGGAAAGACTCATTAGTTTTCATAAATGAGATAAATAAATCTTACTTCTAATAGCTTCTCAGTTTTAATTTTTACAATGTCTCTCAAGGTAGGATTGATTCTTCTTTGTGGCTGTCTTATAGGCTTAATGTTCTCCATGTAAACGTGGTGTGTACATAATTTTGGATGAATTCATTTCATATCTTGTTATTCCCATGCAAAATCTTATGTGTGATCCCTAAGTACATGAAAAACTTTAATTTCTTGATCATTTGTCAACCAATTATTTTTGTTGAGTGTCTTCCCTGGTGTTATAGTGATCTATTTAGTTCCTAGATGAGAAGACTCTATTTACTTGAATTCACTCATCAATGATTTGAGAGGACAAGTATGTAGAAGTAATACATGAAATTTAATAGAATCTTTAACAAATTTTTATCCTATGGGAATAACTCTAGCTAATGGACAACATAAGGTTGTAAGAAATGAGTCTTGTCCTTCATATGCCCATTGCATCACACTATTTTGAATGTCTTTATGATCATATAATATATTTGAAGAGGTGGAAGAGGATGAATTATTAGAAGAATAGGAAGTGATATCTTGAAAATGTCTTTTACTCAAATCCATAACTACTCTATTGTAATCCATAGCTGGACTGTCAAGATCTATAGCTGGACTATCAAGATCCATAGCTAGACTATCAAGATCTGTATCTATTTAAACACTTCTTAATAAATCATAATTTACTTGCTCAACATGTTAAATTATTATATCAATATCGAGAGAAGAGATGCTATCATATATTTCATTAGGTTGATCAACCCATAACTGTTTAACAATATTGATTAATGGTTGAGCAGGTAGATATAGAAAAATCCATTTTACTTTAAGCCCATTTAAGATGGTCATATCCCATGATCTAAAATAAATAAATACTACTATAGTTACTAACCAAAGTCTTCCTAGAATCATTGAGTATCTAATCTATTTATTTTTAGGTTGTAAGACAATAAAATCAGTAGGATACTCCCATGATTCTATAGTCAACATTATGTCTTCAATGACACTTTATGCTTTGGTAGTTGAATGATCTGTCATTTATAGGATTGTGTTGGTTGGTTGCATGTCCTTCAAGGAAATATTTTTCATGGTGTCTATAGTCATCACATTAATATTATCCCCTAGATCTACCAATAAATTTGGTATCTCCTATTGTCTAATTTTTATAGAGATGACAAGACTTCCTAGGTCTCCATTTTGGTCAACAACAACTTTTCTGCTAATAAATAAGCTTACTATAAACTTGTATGGTCTTAGGATACTATCTTTTTCTACTAGGTGTCTTGATACATAAAATTTTGATCACCCTGTTTGCTTTTAGGATATGTCTAATAGCTTATAATAATAGAATCTCTATGTTTAGTTTTTTGAGTTCTTGGATAAATTAAGATTCTTTGTTATTTTATACTTCCTTTAATGTTTTTGGGAAAAGCACAGATGGAGGTGTTATGATAACTTCCTATATTTTTCTAGTTTCCTCTTTAGACTCTTTTTCTTCTACTAGTTGACTTTATGGATTTGTTTTTTCTTATGGTACTTCTATGATGATGGTTTGGGGTTCTTGAACTATTCTTCTTGATCTAAGATGAATATCTACACATTCAATAGCTCCTACCCCCATTGTTTCACCTTGTTAATTTACAAAAACCTATTTGTTTTTTGGATTTACTATTGGCTGAGTAGGTAACTAAGGCTAATTTACTTGTTCCATAGGGGTGGCTTGATTTCTCTAGGTAACCATTAATGCTTGTTATTATTGTTTTGGATACCTTCTTTAGTGTTACTGATTATAGTTTAGACCATAATTCTAGTGTTGGTTTATCCATGGATGTTGATGACCTTGTAGCATCCATGTTTATTGAAAAGGTTGGGGCATCATCCACTACCATGGCATCCATTTTTGGGTTCCCAATGGTGGTACACTCCATATTTGTGGAGGTGCATGCCATTATTGGAAAGGAAGTCTTGAGCCAAACCGTTGATTTTTTTAGAAGGTATTTCCTTGTCTCTGAACATAATTGATTTCTTCTATGGCTTGTGTATTTTGTTTGAACTATTTATTTAGACTAGGAGGGTGACTATAATTCTTTATGTTATGATCCTTAGCATCACATATTCCACAAATTTTAGTTGTATCCAAAGGATAGTCTCTTAGTGCATGTTTCAATCTACATTTTGGGCAATAGATTTCTAATGGATAATTATTGGATTTGGCCTTATCCTATAATCCATATAATGTTGAATTAAATTGGACCAATATATCTATTTTAATGTTTGCTAACTCTTTCATGAAATGGCTTACATTACTAGATTTTCACATTTTCCCTCTTCTACCACTAGGTTTTGTTCTAAAGTAGTTTGTGCATAATTGTGTGATTTCTTAGAAATCTAGCTTAGTAATGTCTCTTTTTCCCATAAGATTCAAAGAATCCATGGTAGAGTCATCTAACCCATTAAGGAAAATATTTTTGACCACTTATTCAGGTAACTCATATCCACATCTATTGAGAGCAAAGACAAACCTATCTAGATAATCTTCAAGGTTCTCATCATCATTTTGTCTAATTTTGAAAAAATATTCTTTCCTATCCTTGACCCTATAATAATATTGATATTTATCTAAAAATGCCATTTCCATTTCTCTACAAGAATGAATAGAGTTCCCTCCTAGGCCCATAAACCACCTCATAGCTCCTTCCTTCAAAGTAGAATGATTTTTTTTTAGCTTTTGGCTATCAAAGGTGTAATCATAAGTATGGCAGAGAACCTTAAACTCAAAAAGAAATTGATCTGGGTCTTTGGAAGATAGTCCTCTAAAGGTAGGAAGATTAGCTAGAAAAATATTTTTCATTGTTTATTCATCATATTCAAAGACAATAGGATAAGAGAAGGTCATTTTAGGAGCATTCTTGCAAGGATTCTCCACTTGGCCTACATTTTCTCCCATGTCAAATAAAGTTCTATTGAGAGGAGGGGATCTTGGTCATTTAGTGTCTACAATTTCAGTTGTTATAAAAGAGGATTCTTCTTTTCCTTTAGAAATAATTTTGAAGGATTATCTTATCTTTTTTTTGAAATCTATCTATTTTGTCTATGATTACCTTGATTCTTTCCTGGAAAGGATCATAATATTTTGGAACAAATCTATCATGTGAATCCTGTGGTCTACTCATATACTTAATTTTGACAAGAGAGTGATTTTATTATTTTTTTTATATTTTTATGTTTTATGGACTGTTAACCTATATTTACCTTACTGAAACCTAAAAGTCCTCAGTAACGATGCCAAAAATGATAGGTGTCATTTTTACCCCTTCATTTAACCAATGCATATTTTTGTTTGTTCTTACCAAGGTGGTGCCTAAATTTTTTTGTAGTGAGGTATTTATTAATTTTAGGTTAACAGTACTTATTTTTGTGGGTTTTTAATTTTTAGGCTAATATATATCTACTTTTAATCTCTAAGCTGTAGTTTGAAAAGAAAACACTCTTTGTGGAAAACATAAATCACTTAATCTGATCTAAATTATAGAATATGAAAATGTTTCACATAATTATAAGATGAACATTCCTAATCACTCTTGCAGAATTAAAAAATATCATATCTTCACTTGATGATTAAAACCAATCATTAATCTATATTTTCAGAATCGAAAGGAATGAAATAAATGCTTAGGATGGAAATGATAGATTAATGATTCAATCTTCCTTGTAAGTTTTTAATATGAATTATAAAAACATATATCTATAACAATATTTAACTGAGAGAAATATAAAATCAACTTATAAATACCAAATAGATTTCTTATTTCCTTAGGAGTGGTCCCTTGGTCCCTTAGATCTAGGTCTAAATTAACTCATCTCAAGATATTTCTTCAACACATGAATTGAGAAAGGAAATTTCTACAGTATTGGTATTTCAAAAAATCACCAAAATTATAATATCTCTATCTGTAGTCACAAAATTTATAGATCCAAGCATGGATCTATCTATTTATCCTATACCAATAAATTGTTTATGTCAATATTCAAGAAATAACTTAACTAACTTTGAAAATAGAAGATATTCTAGACAAATTGACTGATATAGTTGGAATAAAGAATAATTCCAATGAGATATTTTAGGAGTCAAAGAATCCATAGATAAAATTTTCCACACCTAACTATATCAATCAAATCTTTAATATACTGATATTCCTATCTTCTACCTTCATCATTGCAACCTAGAGTACCAAATACCAAAATGGAAGACTAACAAAAATAGACATCTAGTTATATACATGTATAGAAATGTAAATGTTGAAAAGAGTTCTTCAAATTGTCAAGAAGAGGTTGGAGAAGCTATTTGAATGCTTTGGAATGTATTAGGACAAATTATGGAGTAATTTGGGTCAATCCATAACAAAACTATAACAATGTATAACTTACTATCAAAATCTGTAGCTCGATTGTCAAAATTCATAGCTCACCTATCAAAATCCATATCTCACCTATCAAAATCCATAGCTCACCTATCAAAATATGTAGCTCATTCTTAGATGGTTAAAACTTCACCTCAGATCCTCTTTGTCTTCACAATCTTGTCAAAACTCATATTAATACTACTATTTACCTATACAAGTTAAAATGTGGAGCCTAAAACATGTAAATGTTAGAATAAAGGGAAAATAAGATAGAATTAGACTTTAGATGAGTTTATTTAGGAAAAAGCATCCATTTCCTACTTTATGCAAGTTCTAAACATAAATATTACACACAATGCTCAACCATTTGACATATTTAAGGCCATAAACTATAGTAATAATGAGTCAATTTATGGACTCATCATTAAGTTCCAAAACAAACACAAAAGGAGAGTGAAGAGTAAGGTAAGGAAGAATGTTTCTAGGTCAGAATGAGATTAGTGATTTATCCATCAAACCCAATGTCTCTATCATAGTTCTACCAGTGTGTGTTGAGTTTTACCAAAGGTTTTAACTCCAAATCACACAACATGATGAGTTTGGGGAAACAAAGAATAATGCCTAATTTATGAACCCCTCACTAAGTGTCAATATTCAAAATCCCATAGTAGATAACACAAAGACTTCCAAGTCAACTTGTAGACTAACACACAAATTCTAAATATTGTAAGGGAAATAAAAAGGGTTCATAAAGAGGTTATAGTTAACAAACACATTATAACCATTACATCTATAAAGCAATAGAGCATTAGTTTGATTATATTAACACTAACATTCACTCTAAATTGGAGATGATAAAAAATTTAACACACAAAACATTCATAATTTATATAAAGTAGAAGATTGCATTCATTGAATGATGAGTCTCATTTATAAATCATCGATCATGGCCAACTTTTAACAATTCAAAAGAGCAAAGGAAAAAAAAATTGAAATCCTAGATTAATTTCAACAACACTTTAGAGCTAAGAATTGTTGTCCTTAAAAACATAATGTAATTACATATTTAAAGATGAGGATGGGGCTTGCCTCCAAGTAGCATGAGATTCCCATCCTGGGCCATGATCACCACTCCTAGTTGCTACAAATACATAATTACAAAAATTATAAAATACCCTTTACTCACTTCAAAAATATCTATAGGGGACCACTTAACCAATATGTAGAGGTAATATAGATGTGCCAGCTCCTAACTACTTGGGCTTTACTTTTTTAGCTTCTAACACTATTGTCATAATGTCTAATTCCTATTCCAACTTGGTGAGGTTAATTGGATGCTCTCTAAAGATAGTCTCTAACTAGGATATGGGATTTTGGTAACCCTAGAGGGGGCCCTATATATCCACCTTGACTTTAAATGCCTAGCTAATGCTCTCCATGGATTGGGTTAAGAGCTTGAGTATTACCTGAACTCCCTATTTATTTGCCTTGGCCAACTTCCTCTTCATAACTTGGTCTAAGTAACCTAGTTGGACCCTAAATTCACTCCTATATATTAAAGTATAATTTGGTGAAATAGCACCAAGACATTAATCTCCTTTAAGTAGGCTAATATCTTCTTCTTTCTAGGGGGTTTATCATAGTTTGGGCCATACCCAATCATTCATCCACTAGAACCCTCATACTTAAGGCATATGCCCAACATAAACTCAAGTATAAATTGGGAATCAAATTTAGCTCTAAGAATATGCCCTTATGTGATATGACCAGTAGATTATTGCATTTACTCTCAACTAGAGAAATTATCTCTAAATAGGCTTGGGTCCATTAAATGAGTACCTGACCCTCTTTTACAGTCTTTACCACCTTCCCCAAGGTTATAAATAGATGTATAAGGGAATCCTTGACATATATGATTAAATTATTAGGGAAGGATCTCTTCACCTATTCTTCTAAGGATTAAAATTGTTTATACTTGTCTTTTAACATCTTTTATGATAAATCATGAGTAGCCTAAAGAACTAAGAGAGGATCCTCGACACCTTATCCTCCCCTATGTAAGTCCTCACCTTGGTTCACCTTGATGAGGGATAAAAAATTAAGTTGGGTCTATCAGATCATAGGGTTCCTCTCTTGCATGAATTTTTATGTGAGAACTCTTTGCATACTCCCCAGGGTGTGATCAAAATCCCATTACATGTCTAGGTTACCTTATATTATCATTTCTAGCACCTATGACATTGGGACCATTCCCCAAGTTTTGGGAGGTATTGGTGGGGTGGTGGAGATGATAATGATAGGTAGAATATGAGGAGGAGGGGGTATAAATGAATTAGAAGGTGGGAATGAATAAATTGGTAGAGGAGGAGGAGGCATAGGGACATAGGGAGGCAAGATGAATGGGGAGGTCTAGGGGAACATTTGTGATTGCCGCTGACCTTGGTCATGCCAACCTTATGGGTAATGAGTCTTAGAAGAGAGGTGTTAATAATGAGGGAAGAAATTGGTTGATTAAAGTTAAATCCCTAGATGCCTAGGGTGATAGAGAAAGGAGGTCAGGGACTAATACAAAGAGTCATTAGGGTCGATGCTAGAAAAATAGTAGAAATAGATGAAGGAAGTGGAATTGGAGTAGCAAGTAGCTATACTAAAGGATGAGTGTGAGTTAACTTCTAATTTTTCCTTGGTTTCTCTTGCTTGGATCAACTCCAAAGGTTGCAGTGGAGGGAGCATAGGTAGAAGGGGCCATGGGGATAGATTGAGGTAGTTGATGGGGCACCAAGGAAGTCTTAGGTTGGGGAATGGATGATGTGGATGGAAATAAAGAAGTGAGGACATTATGCATGGTTGAGGATAGAGGCATTTGAGTGAATATTGTAGGGGGAAAAATGGGGAAGAGTGAAAGAGCTATTTGAGTAGACTATTGAGGGAATAGGAAACTAGGTGGTGCCATGATAGGTTGATAGATAGTGGGGGAGGGATCTGTACTAGTGATTATTATTGGTCATGTCCCAAGCTCATCTCAGAGCTATCACTAACATCAAACCTTAAATATTCTATGGCCTAGGGTTGATTTTTTTTGGTTTGAGCCACATGTTTCTTAATCATCTGACTTTAAATTACCTTGGGATTTTTTGGCTTAATTATTGAAGACAAAGGAGGTGGAACCATAGGGTGACTAGGAGTATCTCAAGGGGGAGACAACACTTGGATACCTTATAAAATTCTTCTTGAAAGTTTGGGAGGAGTCACCTCAACATCTTCTCCAAACCGGGTGGATGCATAGGGAGTAACAATCAACCTAGGCTAAACCTTCTTTTTATGAACATCAATTTGAGCCAACACCTCCTAGTCATCCACTAAATTTAGGTATAATTCATCATCTTCTTCAGGCTAGTGGCCATAATTAACATTGAGGTGAGTTGATTATCTTATCAAGTGGGATTTGATCATGCCCTATGGGTATAAATCTCAAGGCTCAACTCTCCCTAGGGCAAAAGAGTCTTACCTGGCTGCCATCTTCTAGAGTATATGTAAGGCCTTACACACATGGTGTGGAATGGTGATTAGGAGAAGTGGGCAGGCCTTTTTTTATAAACTAACATAGAAGTCAAAGATGTCTTCCACAAATTAGTGTGTAATCTCCTATTATACAAGATGGTTTAGGATATAATAGAGAAATTGAAGGGGCACTTTGAGAATTCACACCACTCAAATTGTAGTGTCCTCTTAGTAATACCAAAGGTCATCAAAGGTAGTAAAGGAGTCCTTGATTTCTATAGATAAATGAGGCATAGGGGCTTAGATAATTTCATTATACACCATTTGGTAGAAGGACTCATAGATATCTTAAATATGGTTCGTATACTGATGGTTATAAATCTTATAGAAGACAATGTGGACCACTAAGCCTCTAATAACCCACATCAAAAAATTAGGTGGATTAAAGGTGAGCATCCCATAGACTACATCTATGAGGTAACTCATCATGTATAAATCCTTTCCTACCTATGCATCTATTATGGCCTTGACCATGTTGAAATTAACCTTCCCTTTCAGGTCAAGGAATCTATCAAAGTTGTTGCTAGAATCGGGATAATGCAAATGCAATGGAGACGTGATCACATGAGATGAAGCAAGTGCACACCACATAGATGCTAAAGCAATTTGAAATTATACAAGAAGCTAAATTGCATAAGACAAAATGGAGAAAACCAAAATTTGATTAACATGAGATGGCCAAAGTGAAGAATACATATAGGAGAGCACATAAGTAACTCCACAAAAGGTGGCCAAGGCACCCCAATAATAGACAGTAACTCCTCCATGAAAGGTGGTAACAAGGTGCTAAGAATAGAGAAGTAACTCCCATCAAGGGAGTTACTTATGACATTCTTATGACACCTATGACACATCTATGACACACATCTCCACATAAGCTATCCTATCCCACAAATGTAGGAAAACTCCATGTAAGCACAAGAAATATAATTTCCCTAATTAAAAAATAGGGAAAAATAAAAACCTACACTAATACCCCACCATAAGCATAACTTAGGTGGGCAGTGTGGAAATATAAAATGGGTTCCAATAACTAGGCTTGATGAGGTACCCATGTACAAATGCAATCTCCCATAAGATAGAGAAAAGGAGAAAACACGTAGGAAAAAACTCCCCCCCAAAAGAGAGACATAAAAGAAAGAAGAGGCTAATGGGCCACCCTGAAGATGATGCTGCTACAGATGTAGACCACACCCTAAGAAGAGCTCGTAGATGAATGAACTTTCTCTCAGTGAAAGGTTTGGTGAAGATGTCTGTAACCTACTCTGAAGACTGGAAAAATATCAAGTCAATGACCTGACTATGAATAAGCTCCTAAATGAAATGCATGTGAATCTCTATGTGCTTGGGCTGTTGGTGCTGAACTGAATTCCTACAAATTTGAATGGTATTTTGGTTGTCACAATAAATGATGGTGGGCTACCTAATAGGAATGCCAAACTCAGAAAGTATCCCCTGAAGCCAAATAGCCTCAGTAGCTACATTAACAACTCCCCTGTACTCTGCCTCTATGGATGATATAGCAATAACATTCTGCTTCTTGCCAAACCAACTGATAAGACTAGATTCTAAAGAGAAATTGTAACCAAAAGTGGACTTGTGAGTCTGTGAATTGTCAACCCAGTCTGAATCTGTATATCCAACTAAGTCAACCTCTATGCCAAATTTGTAATGAATCTCGTATCTCTGTGAACCCTGTATGTAATGCAAGATCCTCTTAGCTGCTTTCCAATGTAGCTCATGAGGTTCCTACATGAATCTGGAGATAAGTCCCATTGTATATGATATGTCGGGCCTAGTGTGAGTCAAGTAGATGAGACTACCAACAAGTTGTCGATACTGAGTGGCATCAACCAATGGTGAAGAACAATCAGCCTCAAGCTTGAATCCTAATAGAAAGGGAGTCGAAGATGGCTTGCAATCAGCCATGTGAAACTGAGCCAATAAGTTAAGAGCATACTTTGGTTGTGCAAGAGAAATCCCTAAATCTGACTGTGAGATCTTAATGCCAAGGAATTAGTGCAACAAGCCCAAGTCTGTCATGTAAAATATATCTTGGAAAGATGCCTTCACCACTGCAATAGCCAATGAAGAACTCCTGGTGATCAAAAGGTCATCAACATATAGAACCAAAATTAGGAGCGAATCATCCTATCGTAAGAAGTAAACATTGGGATCAGAATGGCACCTAGTGAAACCCACTGTGAGAAGGAAGGAATCCATCTTGGCATACCAAGCCTAAGGGGCCTATTTAAGGCCATAGATTTCCTAAGTT
Source organism: Torreya grandis (assembly GCA_037957365.1). NCBI lineage: Eukaryota > Viridiplantae > Streptophyta > Pinopsida > Cupressales > Taxaceae > Torreya > Torreya grandis. Next base: position 86,764 of record JARHVA010002464.1, on the reverse strand, counting down.
TGCATACTAAGGAAGAATCCTAAACAAATCCTAGTGGCTACTCCATGTAGATCTCCTCCTCTAGGTCTCCATGAAGAAAGGCACTCTTCACATCCATTTGGTGCACATCCAAACCATGTGCTGTGGCAATAGCCAAGGTGATTCAGATAGAAGTCATCTTTGTAATGGTTGCAAAGGTCTCTGAGTAGTTAATGCCTGCCACCTGTGAGAAACCCTTGGTGACTAATCATGCCTTATACTTATCAACTGACCCATCTGTTGCAAACTTGGTCTGATATATCCACCTACATCAAACCATCTTTCTTCCCTTAGGAAGTGAAGTCAAATCCCAAGTGTGATTTTTGATTAAGGAAGAATATTCTTCCTCCATAGCACTATCCCACTCAGGTACCCTTAATGCCTCTCAAAAAGTTTATGGATCCAAAACTAAAGCAAAGAAGGCATGTGGATCTCTCTAAAAATCCCCCTAGTATGTTTGTCATCTACGGGATCTCCTACCCAAGTGCCAGCACTCTCAAGTGTTTGTCTAGCCCAAAGTGGCCTAAAAGTGGGTGAGTCAGGTGCTAACTCCTCATCCTTTGATTGACTAGAGGTGGATGACACTGCATCACTATCCTCACTGTCTGAACTCAAAGAAGAAGAAGATGTCTCTGGCTCAAGAACCTACTATGGCTAATCTGAATCTGATGAGGAATTATCATGAAGAAGTAGATATGATGAGGGGGAAGAAGTGTCAAGTGTTTAGTCTCTAGGACTCTCCTAAAAATGGACACTTCTCTTGATGAACAACTCATGAGTGACTGGATCTAGAAGGTGATACCCCTTAATACCGTCTAGATATCCTACAAATATGCAAGGCTTGGACTGACATTCCATAGCTTTGCATTTTTTCTTTGGAATGTGGGCCATGGCTGGGGATCTAAAAACCCTAAGGTGCTCAACATCAGGTTTCCTTTTATGCCAAGCTTCAAAGGGTGTTATCCCTTTCAAAGCTTTGTGAAGAACCCTATTTTGAATGTAGCAAGCACAATTGATGGCTTCGGCCTAGTATTGTGGTGCTAAGGATTTGGAGTGAATCATACAGCTACCCATCTCTTTCAATAACCTATTATTGTGTTCAACAACCCCATTCTATGAAGGACTGTAAGTGACTATGCACTACAAATCAATCCCCTCTATGGTGTAAAATTGCTCAAACCTGTTGCTGACATACTCCTCTCCATTATCAATTCAAATAACCTTGATGGATTTCTCACTCTATTTCTCAACAAGAGCCTTGAAGTCTAGAAAATTTTCAAACACTTCAGACTTTTGTTTGAGAAAATATATCCAAGTGTACCTAGAGAAATCATCAATGAAAGTGAGGATGTACTTGGCCCTTGTGAAAGATGGTTTGGGAAAGGGTCTTAATACATCACTGTGGACTAACACCAAAGGTTGTGAAGCCCTCCAAGCTTTGCCTTTGTCAAATTTTGCTTCAAAATGCTTCCCAAGGGAGCACCCCTCACAAAGTCCTTTTGAGAATTGGACACGAGGCAAGCCAATGACCATTTCATGTTTGCAAAGTTGCTCAAGGTAGTGGTAGTTAAGGTGGCAAAACCACTCATGCCAAAATTTTATAACTCCATCTAAATGAGTCAGAAATGCTATTAGAGAAGAATCTAATGCAAAATGTGAGGTGTATAACCTTGCTTGGTGATCTGCCCTACCCACTGCCACTATAGTATCACTATGCAACTCCCTGATAGCCACTAAATTTGGTGAAAACTCAATTCTCATGCCCTGACCAATGTGAGTGATTTGGTACACTGATAGGAGATTTATTGAAAGAGAAGGAACACTTAGAACATTATTGAATGTTCCTCTTTCCATTTCAACTGACCCTCTCTCTGCAATAGAAATTGATGTGTCATCACCTAAACTAATTGAAGTCATACTACAAGGCTCTAAAGATGAAAACTCAACTAGTAAGGAGCCCATGTGGTGAGAAGCACCTGAATCAATGACCCATGATGTTGTAAAATATGTAGTAGCTACAAGGGCCTTGACCTTTTCTTTCTCCTTACTCTTGCCTTTTGCCTTGGTAGAATCTTGGGTAGATGAATTCTGCTTGATGGACTCAAGAACACCTATGTTGTGCTTCTCTAGAAGATGAGTTAGGTGATATATTTGTTTCTTTATGAATTTGTGTTCATCATGACCTATATTTTTACAACAGGCACACTTAACCTTCTCCTTCTTAGGTTTAGCATTGGAGGAGGAAGACTCAATGTTGTTTTTGGCAAGATTGTTGTTTTCTTTCTTCTTCTCCTGGTCCTTGTTCTTTTTCTTCTTCTCCTTTGTTGAAGTATTATCCTTACCATTTATAGCTATCAAATCTTGTGGTTGAGTAGACTTCATTTTGCCCATTTGAATTAGCTTATCTTGTTCCCTAGTCAAGTCAGCAATGACTGAATCCAAAGAAGGCCTTTTTACATGTAATGCCAAGGGCACTTTTTGTGGCATGAAAAGTGGAGACAAAGACTGAATAGCTTGGACCTAACTTTGTGAGAATAGAAAGGATGAGTTGATCATCTTTCTTCTCTATCCCACATTCTTTCAATTTCAATCTAAGGGCCTTAAACTTAGTGAAGAAGTCTTGTAGGGTGTCAAAGTTGCTAGGACTTAGACTTATGAGTTTGTTTTCAAGCTCATGTCCTCTCATCTCATCAAGCTTCCCAAATAAGAGTTCTAAGGTGTCCCATATGTATTTAGGAGTCTTGGAGGTTTATAAATGGAAGAGAAGTTCTAGAGACATAGACAAACTCAGCAATCCATAGGTTTCATCACTACAGTTGTACCACTTGACCTTTTCAACATCAATGTTGGGTTCTACTTCAGTACCCATGGTGATCCTATACATCCCTTTGATTCTAAGAATGATTGAAATTTTAACCTTCCATTCATGATAGTTGAAGGGTTTTAGGGGTTTAAGTTGAAAAGAATCCATTTTAAGCTGAATTTAGGTGAAGTTGTGTTGATTGCAAGTTGTGAAATTATGTAGAAAGGAGAATGAAAGCAAAGATTTGCAAGTTGTGAAAAGTAGTCACACCCCCCCAAAATATTGAGCCCCCCCCAAATATGTAAGTGAATTCTCAACAGACGTCAAACTTAGCTAAGAATGCGTCTTAGAGAAATCAATGCAAGACTATAAGCAAACAAGACATCGGACTCAACCGAAAATGCGTCCCGAGAGACCCAAAGTTTAGGCACTTTATAAACTAGTGTGTTTTTGAAAAATAAAAAGCCTACACTATGGAGAATTGAATTACAAACACTTTTACAAAAAATGGCACCCAGATCTGAGCTATCATTTGCAAGATATTAAAGGTTCAATTTTCCTGTAAACTAGTGTTTTTGCAAAAAAAACATTAAAACATTAAAAAAATGCCTGTTTTGAGAGAGAAAGTGGCCTTCCAACCACTCATTGGATTCAGCACAAAGTGAGGAATCCAAAGAAGGTATTTTTGAGGGGTAATTGGCCTCCTGCCAACCTGGGCCTCACCCTTCATCTTCATAGGTTGAAGATACACATTTTAAATGTAAACCCCCAAATTATCAAACTGTCTAAAAAACTTAATATTCAGTCAAAGTGACTAATTTTTTTTTACAAGTCAATTTTTAAGTAAAAAAAATAAAAAAAGGACAATTTGATGGATGCCAAGTGTCCAAGGGTCCACATGGGATGCCAAGCAAGGAAGGGGCACTAAAAAAAAGTTTAGATTTTGTTTGCAAAAAAAATAAAAGAATAATGAACTACATACCTGCATGCTGGACGCCATACAACTGCTTGGCACCTTGTTGTTGCTGAAGGCACTATAGAAAGGACTTGGCATGGAGTTACAAAAGCTTGGCACATACTAGAAGAGTGTCTAGCATTGTAGAAGCTTGGCGCATACCAGAAGAGTGTCCAGCGCTGCGGAAGCTTGGCGTAGACCAGAAGAGTGTCCAACATTGCAAAAGGAGCTGCATGGCCTAAGAGCACCTAGACAAACTGCGTGGAGTGATTTTGAGTGCATGGAATGACTATGTGGACTGAGAGCACTTGGACTGACTGTGTGGAGTGCTACTCCTCCCTCTTCTCGCTCCCTGCACACAATAATGTCACCCGAGTGCAAGATCTCCTCCAACGTAGATATCTAAAGGGTAGATCTGGGTGGCTCTCAACAAAAATAATTTTTTTAATAGAATTATGTATGGATTTGCATGAGTTTTCAAGAAACTCTACCAAAACTCTCAAATGCAATAGAGTTAAAAAACTACTAAGAAATCAACGTAAGAATTTTAGAATAAACTAATAGCATAACCAGACACACGATTATCGGAGTGGCTCTGATACCATATCAGAGTTGTTGCTAGAATCTAGATAATGTGAATGTAATGGAGATGTGATCACATGAGATGAAGCAAGTGCACACCACATAGATGCTAAAGCAATTTGAAATTATACAAGAAACTAAATTACACAAGACAAAATGGAGAAAACCAAAATGTGATTAACATGAGATGGCCAAAGTGAAGAATACATATAGGAGAGCATGTAAGTAACTCCTCCATAAAAGGTGGCCAAGGCACCCCAAGAATAGACTCTAACTCCTCCATGAAAGGTGGTGACAAGGTGCTAAGAATAGAGAAGTAACTCTTATCAAGGGAGTTACTTATGACATTCTTATGACACCTATGACACATCCATGACACACATCTCCACATAAGCTAGCCTATCCCACAAATGTAGGAAAACTCCATGTAAGCACAAGAAATACAATTTCCCTAATTAAAAAATAGGAAAAAATAAAAACCTACACTAATAGAATCGAGATTCATATATAATCATGTGAAGTAAGGGTACCCATAAGATGTTGATGTGTAAGCTATATTGGGCTCTAAAAAATTAGTTCAACATAATCATGCCAACATATATCCCCTCCTTAAATGTGTGAATCATGTATGTCTTGGTGTCCTCCTTGTTCACCCACTTGAAATTTGGGTTCTCATTCCATTCCATCAAGATGCTATGGATTGGGTAGGGATCGGTCCAATCCTTCACCACATCTATGTCATATGTGAAGATTAACTTTAGGAGGTTTTAATATACCTTGAAGGAAGTCCTAAAGATGTCTATGATCTAATTTTTGGAAGTGGCTAAGCAAATTTTTCACCCACCTAGCTATTAGAAGTAACTTTCCAAACAAGTTAGCATAGGGGAATACTTTTAGCTTGGTCATAAACCTATGCATACCACACTTATCATACACCCATAAGGCATCCTCAAAATCTTCTTCCTCATTATCACTATTTCATTCCTTGGGTACTTTGTTGATAACCTTAAACATTTTTTTATACGTATTGAACTAAGTCAGGTATTCTAAGATGAGTGTATTGCGATACTTGGGCTTAGCCTTGGGACTTGAATATGGGGAAACCATGATAGTTGAATGTGATTTAATGAAAGAATTACAATCAAAGGGAAAAAAAACACAAAGGGTACTTGGTGGGAGCATAAATCAAGGATTTGATCTCTACGAACTTAGGAGTGATAACCATTAATGGGTTTCCTCAAGGCATTTAATGAAATTTGGTGGCTCATTCATTGTGGATTTGAGTTTCAGTTGGTAGCTCAATCTTTTCCTTTATTTCCCAATTTGGAGTTAAATTCAAAGCTCATGATTATACGCCACTTGGTAGATATGAATAGGGTGATGTGACACTTTAAATTATCTTATTATGGTCTTGTTTCCTACTTCATTACTATCTAGAGTGTGGTAGGCACATGACCACCTCATGTTTAAAACTTCTTAGGAAACTCTTAATTTATGCCATGTGGCCTATGTTTATTATCTTTTGTGGCCTTGATCAACACCTATACATGGCCTAACACTTTGATATTATACCCTTGGGGATGGATGAGATTCCATATAGAGATGCTTGACATCCTTTGATTAGCCCCTATAATTCTACCTATACCTCATGCTGACCATCTTGGGGATTTTAGTGCCCTACCTATTAATATACATGGTTATGCCACATGGAATATTATGATACATTTGGATCTCTTAGGATTTGACATATTTATTAGATAATGAAGACTAACTACATTGATAATAAGCTGCATGGTGCTCCCTCATTATGTCAGGCTCTTTTAGGCTCTAGTTTTCATGGCACTCCCTAGTTGGGCTATACTCTCTCAGGCTTTGATTAGTCTATCAAGACTAGGAGATTAGACATTCTAACTTTGGTGTGGGCCAATTGGCTAGAGCATTGATAGCTTCCCATGTGGCCTCCCTTCATTGTAACATTTACTTCTATGAAAAAACACAAAAATAACCAAGTAAAAAAATGAAAAATAATGCAACCAGCTAAATACTCACCTGACTGCCAACTAGGCCCCCAAGGGTCACATGGGACTATGGGATCTAATACTTAGAGAAGGGAATGTGACTCTATGAAATTTCCAATTGAGAGCAAGCCTACAAATTTAGTGTGTTAAATCTCCTTAGTAAGATAAAGTCTGACTTATTAGTTATTCCTAAAAGCCTTTAAGGTTCCCAACCCAATTTGATCATCAATTAAAAATGTAAAACATGCATTGGGAAAACCAAGGTGAAAAGTTTTAAAGACTTGACTTTGAAACATGTTAGAATGAGATGACATTTCCAAGAACTCTAAATCATATTGTTTTTTAATAGGGGTCCCCATTTTTAAGAAAACAGGGCATGTTAGCCACAACAAATCCCATTATGAATATAATATAAGAAAAAATCAAGGTATAAGGGTGATCTAGATAAGGGTTTGCATGATTGTAAGGAATCTCAAGTATACCTGATCGTTCATTGATTAGTGGTGGCCCAATGTTTTAGAGCACCAACTATAGAGGAAAAACCTTTCATGTATCCTACTAACCCTATTTTCAAGGGCATAGTGAGATTAATTTCTCTAAATGATACAGTCCTCTCAGGTGCACCACAAATAAAATGGATAAAAGAGGATTCTTATGGTATAAATAAGGGATCATAGGTGTTTTTGATATACTTTGAGGTACATGGAAACTAAAGTTTATATCTAGTGTTGTATAATGGCTATGAGGAATGGGGTAAACTCTTCATGGCATAGTTTATATAAAATAAATCACCACATAGCTCTTCATAATAATCATTAAATAGTTTTAAAACTATTAGAACATAATTTATAAAAACAAGCATAAATAAAGAGAAAAAAAATAGGTTTTTTGGTGCATAGATATCGAAAAATATCAACCCAAGGTCAAAAGAAAGAGATTTTATAATGTATTTATCCAAGGTGATAAGATAACATATTCAATGTTGGATTACTCTAAGGTTGAAATGGATTGAATTTTTATGTGTGAGATTTATATCCAAGGTTGAATGATGTTTTCTTTAAGTGTCAAAAATTTACATAAATTTGAATGAAAACTTAGGATGAAAATCAAACAAATAACAAACAATGTTATAAAATAGTGGGTTCACCAGAATGTTTAATTTATCTTGAATTGAATTTATCAAACTAATAGATATAAACTATTCAAATTGAAATAAAAGATTATATAGTAAGATACATAATTTACAAAATTTAAAATTATCTAAAAATAATAAATAGGCCTATAGATATGCAAACCTCCTTACAACAAATATTATGCTAATTATGTAGGTTGACTGCTTAAAAATATGTGTATTATGTCATGATTGAATCCATAAATTAAAACTATGTTGGAACAAGTCTATAGAAGGAGGACATGGATGCACTATGACCTTATATATTTACATCAGCCATGTACTGATTAACTGTGAGCTTGATTTTTTGATCTAGGTCTGTATGACTATCTGTGAGGGTTGAATGTTTAATTATGTGCTGATATGCCACATGTAAAATCTAAAAAAGATAAACCCTTTTTCATGCATAATAAAAAATAAAAATTAAATTATAAAATAGGGAAATAGGGTAAGGGGAATATCCAAGATAACCTAAAATAACCCCTTGTAATATGAGTGTCACCTACATAGCCCAAATGGTCCTCCAAATTATGTGGTTCTCCCTCCTAGGGTGAGTGTGTGTTATGTGATTATGCAACTGTATGAAGATAACTAAAATATTGATTGAAATTCTTTAAAATGTATGCCCTTGACCTAAAATAAAATATATTCAAAATTGGCCTATGATTTTTATATGAATCAAAATTGAAATTGGAAAAAATAGTGCTTTTTGATTAGTGTGTAGTAAAATTACCAAGTGATTTATAGATGTGTTTGGATAAACCTTGATGTGATTATATAGGGAATATTTGGAATATTTTCACTAAGAGAATTTTAAAAAGGTGCATGAGAGCCATTGTGAAACATCTTGATTTTAAAAAGTGCCTATTTGAGTAGGGGGACAAGGTCATGCTAGTGGACAAGGTTACAATGTGATCTTGTCTGACCTAACATGAACCTATCCCAGAAAGATAGACTATTGGAAGAGGTCTGAAAAGAACCTCTAGTTTTAATAGAGATGGATGAGGTTGAAATAATGATGCATTTTTGATATTTTTAGTGTTTTTAAGAGAGTGGGACTATATTTATAAATTATGAGTTAGCAAAATGGTGAACAGACCAAAAGAGGTAAGGATGTCAAGATTAAACATTATCAAGAACTTAATGATTAAATTCATATGTTTATAAAAGACTGTGCTTTCTAAAATGAAATATCTAATAGATAACAATGACTTAAAATATATATTTAATCAAATTTTGCTTGCCCCTCTATAAGAGTCAATCCATTATTTTTAAGAGATTCTAATAATTTGATGACTTATGCCACATAATTAAGGATCAAGAACTTAAGGTCATAAATATAAATAAGTTAAATCATGTGGTTAATCCTTAGACTACTTCAAGATAAAAGTTTCAAATTAAAAAAAATTATAAGGCCAAAATGAATGATACTAAGAATGAGGCAAACATAATAGTTAATACAGTGTCACAATTACTAATCAGCTTATCCTCTTAGCCCCACAAAATAGAAATTTCCATGATTATCAAAATTTCGTCATAAGATACCACAGAATTTAATTGATTATAACCTTATGTCTATCTTCCCCCCCAAAAAAGATTGATATGAGTAGGCCTCTACCCAAGAGATACAACAATAATGCATATTATGATTATCATAGATGTTTGAGGCACTTTAAAAATAAATTCCATTCACTAAGACATAAGATTTAAGATTTTATTGATGACAAGACCACTAAGCTTAATGATATCAGTACATCTATGAATGATTCAGTAGCACAATCTAATGGGAATGAAAAATTGAAAATCTTTTCCAATCCCTTTCCAAATCATGTGGTAATAAAAACTAAGACTAATCCTGAGGTACATATGACTTGCAATGGACATCCTCCTTTAACATGTTATGATTTTATGAATAAAGAGGATCATCCCTTCAATGGTATTATTTGTAAACTTATAATCAAAATTTTACAATTACCTATAATTACATTTTATGACAAAAAAATTATTGATGATGATTTTATTTATATGCCATTTTTTTTGCATGCCTACATTGACTCACAACCTATGCATAGTGTTATGGTGGAAAATGGTTCAAGTGAAAGTGTTTTCACTATGACACTCTTTACTAGTATTGGATATACATAAGAAGATTTGATGGATACAAATAAGATAATTAGAGGATTTGATGGAAATAAACATAACCCTTTTGGGAATATTATGCAACCACTTAAGGTAGGTTCTACAATAGTTTCTACTTTATTATTAGTTTAACCAAGTACAAAGGCATTTGGCATGTTTGTAGGACATCCTTGGATAATTAACATTTGTGTAGTGTCATCTTTAGTACATATATGTGTGAAGAATATACATGGATTAAAAATAGTTATAGTTATGACTATTTCATATGAGTATCCCATTCAGCTGAAGACATTTCCTCCTCTACTTCCACCATAACTAGTTATACAACCCATCCAAATTCATTTTACACCAATAGTTTAGAGTAATTTAATGTAATTTATTAGACAACCAATATTTCAATGATGAAGAAATCAAAGGTATATTTATGTTTCATGATAACCATTATCCTCTCCACCATATCTAAATCTAAGTGTTACAAATAGCTTTGTATGTTCCATAACAAACATAAGAACGTTTTTATACTATTTAATAGATTCCACATGATACTATGGATAATAGGGTTACACATTATACACTCGGTCTGAGTCCCTCTTCAAAGTATATGGCTATGTAGGCAACACTCATTGACATATTGGTATTTGAGGTTAACTCGATTTCACTTGAGCCCACTAACCCTTGTTTTGCAAGGTAACATGCAAAGTTGGAGGACCTAGGGTTTTAAACAAAGACTAATTTAATGAACCTTTGTGTGTGATCCATGTTGATAACCTACAAGATGTTTAACCCTTTTTTGAAAATAAGGATTATTAATAAAGAATAGTCTAATAAAATCATGGAGTAAGCTACTCTAATAAGTAGGTTAATTAATGAATTTATATTCTACTAATATTCTGATAAGAAATATTAAATCTAAGCATATGACAAATATATAAAGTAAAAAGTTTAATATTATGATAATAACAATATGAAGAAAAAATTATACTTAGCTTATACATTGATATGTAGGAAAATCTAAGTAATACAAGTGTATAAATAAATTATATGAATTTTCTAATCTAGTCATTAGATTTTGAAAATTAGATTTCTATTAGCACAAACACTTGCATCTACTTGTGAACACTTGAATCAATTCTATTATCCATGATTCAATGCATATGTCATGTACATAGTGTTTATTATTGATTGAAACTTTTACCTAGTTATTTTTAGGTTTTCTATCACCTTTCAGATTGTGTGTTTAGATCATACACATAAACTCTAATATTTGTCAAGTGTAGAAGACTAGTTTAACATATAAATTGAGATTTAAACATCTACATTTTCATCCCTTTAATCTAGTAATGTGTAAGAATGATATTACTATTTTAAGAGAAAAAAATGCATATTGTGGCGTGTAAAACACACCTTGATTTGATCAAGCCTTGTTTAAGTTTGATGTATGTGTATGACTTAAAATTAAGAGTATGTTACAAGTGTAATTAGTGTATATAATTTGAAAATGAATAGTTAAAATTTGTTTTAATGAAAATAGAGCAAGGAAGGAGTACACCTATGTGTTAATGCAACCATGTTTCCTCTTTATATTTTGATTTGGTAATGATGCTTCCTAGCTAAAGTATTGGAGAGAGGTTTTGTAGATACCCATATTTGGTACAAACATAGTTTCATATAATATTGTTATAGCCTTTAACATATATACATATTTTGATGAAGATTTAGATATATCGTGGCACAGTTTCATGTGGACCTCTTTGGTTCCATATTTTTACTTGATTTATCTACCATTATGAGACTATATGTTATAAATTATCCTTTATCTAGTTTATCCTAGGGATCCCCATATGTGTTTTCTATTATCCCTATGTTTTTTAGCCTTTAGAAAATATGACAATATTAAACACTTGTGTCAATGCAAGTGTCCAAACATGATGCAAGTATCCATACTTATCCTTTTATTATTTTTTGTATCTTTCACTTGGTGACCATTTTTTAATCCCCTTTGTTCATTTTATTGTCGGTATTTTCATGCACCACTAGGTCCTAATTCAAAATCAAAATATCCCTATATATACAAAGGTTATGGTCTAATTATACTACCTAGAAGTTTAATCAAGAAAGTTGTAATTATCAAGTATTTTATATTCCAAGCTACCAAATCACACTACAATACTATATTGAATATTTGAAGCAATCAAAAGGTTACTACACTCTTGCATTATTTATACCAAGGGTTATTATAGGATAAAGAGCATTTAGTTAGACAATTATAATTCCACACACATGCCCAAGAGGGATAACTACATGTGAGTCTAAGGCCCTCTTTGGAGTATTGGCCATGTAGGTAGCACTTATCAACAACTGGGTTCACTAGGGTTATCTTGACTCATGTGATAACCCATTTTTACCAACTTATAAGAGGCCAAACAATAATAAGATTAGGGTTTTAATTTTTGGATAGATCTCACACATAGACAAGTATGTTCCGAGGCACCAAATAAGCACACAGGTGATAATGTAGGTTTAACATAAGTTTTGCTCCACTTCTATGCATACTTTGGGATGAACACCTATGTTAACATTAGATGCCTACACCAACACAAATGTCTAAGGTTGATGCAAGTGTACTTTAGGTGAAAATATCTAAAACACAAAGTGAGTATATTCTAGAGCCTAATTAATTCCCTAAAATGATTCTAAATCATTATCACATCCCAGATTTGAACTTAGAAAAAGATATGATCTCTCTATACCTTGGGTACATTCTCTAGATACATCAAAAAGTGAATGTCCTTATTCTCCTTAAAATAATGAAAATGTTAAAGAAATTTAGTGTGTTCCTTCTTGTTAAAGTGATAATAATATTGAAAATCTAATCCTTTCTTGGATCACTCAAATGAAAATAACAAAAGTACTTCTCTTTCTAAAAATTGTAATGCATAAAATGCATGTACTACTTCCTCTACTCCCTTGCTTGAACTAAAAATACACGTGAGGGTCCTAAGAAATTATTTATACCAATTACATTGTGTGGATATATAATTAACTTTTTGAGTACATTTGATATAAATAAAAGTGAAACTTGTTGTACTCAATACATCCCATTCTTATTTTTTTTGAATAGGAATCCAATGTAGTCTGAAAAGCCCAAGTTTTTTTCAAAAATATTTTTTCAATAAAATTCTTACGTGCACCTAACTAATATTAAAACTTTAAAAATTTCTTATTCTACATGTAGATGATTTTCGTTGTGTGATGATCATGTATAAGGGTAATTGGCATTTCCTTATTATCTAGGTTTTTACTGTATGATTTATTTGGACTAATGTATTGATAGTTTTTAGGAGTTTTATATATATACACATTTTATGCATATTTTCATGAACTACATAAATAAAATCCTAAGTTTTGGACTTCTATATTTTTCACTTCACGGGCTGTGCATTTCACATATTTGGGTATTTCATAAATTTTGCTCTTCATAAACTTTGTATTACTAACTTTTATTTAGAAACTTTGTCTTTAGAAATGTTATTTTCAAGATTTATTTTTGGATGATTTGTTCTTTGGAAATATTGTTTTAGAAACTTTTATTCATGGGATGTGGTCATTGGAATTTTTGATCAAAACATGTGTTTATCAGAAGTTTATTTTTGAAACTTTTATTCATCAAAACATTTATCACCAATGACCTTAGACATCTTCAAAATTTTGAGTCTTCACAAATTTTTTCCTACACATATTTTTACCTTTGCATATTTTACACTTCAAAACTTTTATTCATGATTCTTTCCCATTAGAACCTTCTATTCTTGAAACTTTTAGATTTCATGAGTTTTATAATTCACATATTTTGGAATTTTTATAAAGTTCAACTTCTAGATCTTGGAAACTTTTATTAACAAGGTGTGTTCAAAATTTTTATTCAAAAGTTTTATTCTTTATAGCCTTTGTTTTCATGTTTCATGTATTTGAGGTATCACAAGAATTTTTTAGTCTAGTATCAACAAAAGTTTTGACACCTAAATTCCGAAGGCATGCCATATATCACACCTAATTTTGCACAAAATTAATGATAGGGTGACACATGTATAAGGTTACAACATGGTTTTTATCTAAATGTATATAAATTATACATGGAATACCCACAAAATTAAGTGGAAAAGTTTGAATTAAATAGATAAATCAAGCTTAAATATGTTAGGCATTAATGGCACACAAACTAATTTTAAATTATTATACTAAAAAACTATATAAGTGAATTCAAAAGAGATATTATGCCTATTGATTGATAACGAGCTTGACTAAATTTGAAATCTAAAGAGCATTTGAATCCTTAACTATTTATATTTAGTTACAAACTACTTTTAGTAATAGAGAAAATAGTATAATTGAAGACAATATTTAGATGAACATATAGGTTAACAATGGCATCATCATCTAAGATGTTCAGAGGAATATTTCCATGTTGAAGTTTTCTACCAAGGACTCCATGGAATATACAAACACCATCTTTGTCTCAAAAGTATTCAATGAAAAATTTCTAAATTACATAGCTCTATGGGGCATAATGGATAATGTAAATTCACACTCACATGAGCAGAATCTAATGACAAAACAAAAGTATCTAGTAGTGAATTCTCATCATCAGGCTCTTCTTCTTGCCCATGTCCCAATAGGTTTTCTAGGTGGGTCATTGCTTGACCATATCCTTCTATTTACACTTGAATATTATGCAATGCACCTAGGATTTAATGAAGAGTATCATTTTTTCCATCAATATTACCAAGGATATTTTGATCCTCAACATTGTTATCATTATAAAATTGTCATAAAAGTGTGCATGCTCATCATGATCATGATCATCAATCAGATCACTTTCAACATTCCAAAATTATCAGTTCACTCTAGTTCATACCAACCTAAAAAATATTAAACACATATTTAGGTAAGTTATTTCATTTTTTTTTATTAAAGTTAAACAAAGGCTATGATACCAAATATCATAACCCCCAAAAATCAAACTAACAAAAAACTTGACTTATAGGGTTAAGTGAACTAATTCTAATAATAAGATAGTCAAGTAATAAGGTTTACTGAGAAATTGATTGCTTAAAAAAACTTAGATATATATTCTTATACACACATTAAATTTTTTTTTCCAAGCAATCATCCTATCATTACTAAATATTTTTAGTTAAGTCAGTTCAACTAGTGATAGTAGTCACTTACACAATTTAGAGAAACCCACTAAAATACAAAGCCAGTCCCTAGTTTAAGAAATAATCACAATATATTAATTCACAATGTTATAGTCTATAAAAATAGTATGTTATGATTTAAATAACATGTATTTAATTAATAATATATTTATTTAAAAGAGTGATCCTTCAAATTGCTCACTTAAACAATTTATAGTTTTGAACTCCATGTTATTGTCTTAAAAAGGAAACACATTTATTTTCCTGATGATCATTAGGTGAGAGAAAATTGGCCTAAGTCCAAAGCATATGGCACCTTCATTCATTAAGACAATATTTATAAATATACCATGTTAATTTTTTACTTGACATAATATATCGTGGGATAATGGTGTAGGATTACCATGCCACTCGAATAGTTATCACCATCTAGATGACAATATACTATTTATTTATGGATTTTTGTATCCCAACTACCCTTATTCATGAATTTTACACATGAATAATATCCATATTATATTCATTAAATATATATTAAAAAATTACATGAATTAATAATTTAGAGATTGTCTAGAATTTAACCATAACCTTATCGATCCTTAAAATAGGACTTTTAATATTAACCTATCATTTTCTCAATTTATAAATGTAATATGAAAACCATTAGGGTTAAAATGGTGTTCATAAAACTTTATAATTTTAAATTCATAATCATCCATAAATAGGTATGTAATTAATGTGAAAAGTTAACATAAACATTAAAGGAGTAAGAGCCATTAATGTAGTTAAGACTTAAGATAACAAAGTCAATCTTTTGTATCCAATTACATTAGATAGGAAAATTTCCCCCTATTGTCTACAAATTGATTCAAATTAATGATAAATAACACTTACATATTAAGAAAATATTAAAAAGTAACCTTATCAAATTGAGATTTAAATTACAAGTTGAGCAAGAACCTTTTGAACTATGTAAGATACAACATTATTATAAGATAGGGAAAATTGGTATTAATCATTGCCCACCACTTAATTACTAAGAATGATTAGGATAATGCATAAATAGTTGAACTAATTGAATTAGTCATTTTATGAGTGATAAACTAAAATTAACACCTCATATCTATGTAAAATTTGAGAACTTTATGAAAACAATACTGTTCCATTTATACCACCAAGACTTTATAGCATTTAATTTATTTTGAAGTCATTTTACTTTCAAACTAAAACATATCACTTCTATAGATGTGTTAGCAAGAATACCTATTTCACATTATGAATTTACTATTGCATTCACAAGAGCCTTCTTAACTATAATTATCAATGAATCCTGAATGAACCATATAGGCTATAGTAAGTGAATTGATTGTATTTGTTATAAGTAATAGTTCATTAATAATCATGAATACCATATTTCATGTTTAAAATTTTTAATATTAATATTAACAACCCTATCCATTAATGTCATCTCCAATATAAAATAAGAGTGAATATGAAATAAAAATCTTCAAACACTAAATAACTATAAATAAGACAATGCACTCAATTACACTTAACTTGTAATTAAAAAGATTAATTCATGTATGTTATGATAACATGTTACATAATGGATAGTTTGTATTCGTGATAAGTAATGATTCATTATACCTCACCAATGCAACTATTATATTTCCATATTTGATAATTTTCCTTATGAACACAAAATATTATCATTTATCTCAGTATAAAAGAGAAATATGAGATTTAAATGAATATTAAAACTATTCAAATTACACTTTTTATACTTACTATAATTATAAATAAGATAATATAAATGTCATATATCTACATAAAATAATAGTCCAAAGAACAAGATAAACATTTTTTTCAAATAATTTTCTACATCAAAACTATACAAGGCCGAATTCCATATATAATACTATTAATATAAGTTCCCATACTATCATGCATGTACTATTCAAATAAACAAATATTTGTAAATAACAAAGATTCATCTTTGAATGTAAATGGAATAACAAGTTTATACCATAAAATATTATTATTAAAATAATATGGTCAATTATCAAAATTCATTCAAACAGGGTTAACCAAGAATCTTCATAATACATAAATATATTCATACTTCTATCTATAACTAGTATTCTGTAACAAATTTATGAAGGAACTAAATATAGAATAATGAAAGATTTTACATCAACATGCCTTAAATGAATTAAATAACATTATAACTAGTTATAACTTTCATGCTACTATGAATGAAACCAAATCCACACAATATATATCCAATCTATGTCTTTAAATAATTAACAATCCTAAAGTGATTATTAAAAAGAGTTTAACCATTTTTTTTTACATATTCAATTAACCATAAGATAATAAACAAGGCCAATTTCAAAAAATAATTTAACTAAATATTACAGTTGCACCAGTACATAAACAATGACTATTTAGGTTAATAGAACCTTCATCATAGTGAAAAAAGAATACTAAATATTAAATCATAACCCATTAAACATAACAAATAACTAATGACTTCAAAGTAAGTAATGAAATAATTTTTGACCTATTTAAGTCTAATTTTTTTTTGAAACTCAGAGAAATAAATTTAAACAATAGTAAAACTTTTTGAAATTTATTTTATAGTGGATCTAGTATATACAATAATCATTACATACATTCACCATTTAGGCCAATAAAAACATACATTATAGTGAATGAGAAGGAATCTAAGATTCAAACAAGAGGGATCATCCATTAGAGAAATAAGCATAAAAAATACATTCTATAAATCCTTCCATACACAATTAACCCAACCATTAATTGGTCCATACCAACCCAAACCATCTATTGGAGAGGGTAACATGTAACCATTGACAAACCCAAAACATACTGGTATATATTTAAAGTAATATTATAATTAGATCCATAATGAGTTATGGTTTCACACAAAAGACACTTAAAATAACTCACAATATGAAAAACCAAAATAAAAAATAATAATTCCATGATACACACAATAAGCTCAACCAAAAAAATAACCCAAACATAGTCATGGATTGGTCATAAATACCCCTTTTCCATAGATCATCTTTACACCATCTAAGGGTAAGATCAAACTCAATAGACTCCCCCAAAAAGGAATATACTTGGATACTATGAAAATAGTTGTAGGTATTTCAAGAAGAATTACATTATACTTCCAAATCAACTTAGTTTCCACATAAAGTAAAACCCATATTTAACTTTTACTCAAAATCTGAAAAAGAACTTACTTTTTTATTTAAGGATGTAAAGACCAACTAACAGTCATTTGAACCTTATTTCTTTCTCTCTCCAATTTTAAACATGCTATTATTTCCCCAAAACCTATCCATTTAAGTAGTTTACTTCAATACCAATCAAGTTTCGAACTAGGAGAGAACCCTAGTTTATCCCAACTACAAATTCCATCAATTACCCTAAAAGATCTAGTGATACCATGGCAATCAATTATAAATACAAAATAATGACTTTAAAACCCTCCTTATTCTCCATATAATACTAATCAAATGTGAATAATACATTGGAGAGTGTTATTCTCTATGAAACCTAATCAATGATTCAGTTTACAAGGGTCAACCAATAATATCATTATCATTTTAATCTTCTAAGTTCATGATGATACTTAATACAATCAATCATAAGTCCTATGGATTGAATTTTTATTTTTAAGAAAGGATATAATCACATGTCATTTTCATTTTATATGGATTCCTTTCCTTGTCATAGTCTTAATGATTATGGATCTTCAATAAAATGGATTTCAAACATTTAAAGGTTCAAGTGACTTCCAATATCCACATATGTAACTATTATATATACACAACCTAATATTTCACCAATTTTATTCTTGATTTTGACTCATCAGTGTTAGAATGACAATGTTATTAACACATGATCAAGACCAATTTCATTCATCAATAAAGAAAGTAAGTAAAACAAAAATTCTAAACAACAATAAATAAAATTAACCAATAAATAAAGTAGACTACACACAATACAAGAATCACATTTCAAGGTAAGACTAAATATGAGAATAAAAAAGGGTCAATGGGTCTAGGTTTTAGGATCTCATTCACATTATACCTTAACATATTCTTTTATAACTTACATTTTTTATTGAATGATGTGCTCCAATTTATAACCTAGCTCATATCATGGAAACACATGCAGTCATATGAATAAAATTAGTAGTACTTATCTAATATGTTAAAATAAATTAAACATATCTCTAAATTAAATCAGATTAATAAGCCTAAAACATCATAATTTCTTGAAAAACTATAGTAATTATCTAAGTTATTTAACAACATAGAATAAATTTAAAATAATAATGAAAATCATAATGTCTGGTAGGTGTGGTCATGATAATTACCTACAACCAATAAAATGTTTATAGTGTAATTAGTGCATATAATCTGAATGTTAAAATAATTTAAATACTTAAAAGAAAAGAGGGTAAGGAGTAAACATATGTGTTAATTCAACCAGGTTTCCCATTAGTATTTTTATTTTTTAATGATGTTTCCTTGTTGAAGCATTAGAGAGAGGTTCATAACTAAACCTTAGAGGTGGGAAGAAGGTAACTAAAGGGTGATCATGCCCCTAATCCAGTGCAAGGGGTGAGTTATGCCAAGGCCATCAAGATCATTGTATCTCAATATAAAACTCAAATATATACATAATAAATTAAATATATCTAATCTCTCCTAATTCAAATGTTGTAACCATATCAACATGAAAAAGGGTAGTAGTGTTAAGGCCATCAAGTGTATTGAATCTTGATCGCACTACTTAAGGGAGCCAATTATTGTAGACAAATTAAGCTCAATCAGTGTATCATGATAGTTTGGTACATAAATGTGTATATACTAGTATATGTGATCTTAGTACATTTACATGTCATATGAACCTATAATGTGTCTCAAGATGGAGTATCTATAAAAATTTAAACTTTGCTCTTTAAATTATGTAGTATCATGCACACACACAAGACCACTCAATGTCATGTGAAAGGGGTCTAAGGAGATAAAAAAATAAGGGTCATGTTTAAATGCAAAAAACCAAAAGGGAAGGACATGTTTAAAGTTCATAAAAGCAAATAAACAACACTTAGTGTCCCTATGGCTAATAAACAAGGAACATATTCAAAATTTACATAATACAAACAAGGTAACAAATATTAAGTGCACTTAGGTAAGCCATGTGATAAGATGAATAAGTGAAATATTAGAAAATTATCATAAGCATGTCATACTAGTTATTGCATACATGTGTTAGCAAAATGTCCTATAGCATCGCATATATAACACACTGTATAACATATAAACATGAGTATAGACATGTGTAAATATTAGTATATAAGCTTAAAATTATAATTTAAAATGATCATAAAAAATATAACCTATATCACTCATGATCAATAGAATTAGATGCCCCAATGTTATGTGTCACGTAGGTAGATGAAAGGTCCAACATCTATCTATGAATATATCATGGATATAATGTATGCCTATATCAAATTAAAGTACCTATAAATACTATGTGTGTATATAAAGGAAATGATATGATATATATTAACATCCAGTAAATAACATATGCAAAATCTAGTAAATATGTAAATGCTAAGGATTTTTATACTTTTGATTTATTTAAATGCTTTTATATTTTCTTGATTATTTTTATTTTTTTGAAATTTAAATTTTTTAAAATTTAAAATTATAAATATAGATGATGATCCCATTATATATCTTCGATGCAATAACCTTTCTAGTATCATGCACCTAAGAAATAGGATTTCCTTTTTATTACTCTTTATCTCATGATCAACATTAATATGTTGTATGATTAGTTGAATTAGAATAACTATCTCTTATTATACTGGACATTTATATTATATTCCTAAAACTATGATTAACGTGTTGGCATGAATATGCTTGAGAAATCTATGCACTATATAAGGTATTGCATGGAGCTTATGAATCTAGGGTAATACCAATAACATATCAAATACTCTCATATGTGGTATAACAAAAATTTGGTGGTCACATGTGTTGGACCAACCTATAGGTAAATCAATCTCACCAAAATCCTCTTGTGCTTTCCCATCAAATAGTTTGACCATCTTGGTTCAAGGTTATAAATAATCATGTGTATATAAAAAATGTGTGAGTAATGTCATGGTACATACATTATCATTAGATCCATTATCAACCATAACACTATGTATAGGTTTATGATCAATATGTTCTCTAACAAGAAATGAGTAAAGATCTGAGTCATCATCCACAATGCCAATGCCATCAAATTTAATAGAATGCCTTTGAACCATTATAGGCATATCATGTGTAAGTGTGCCAAAAATATAATCTAATGGTTTTTCATAATATGGTGGAGGAGGATGTGAAGCATATTCCATTTGAATTTATAGTTCTTCTATAGAATGGTCTTGTAATGGATTTCTAAATATATTCTAGTTTTGATGGCCAACATGTTGTGATCTTGAATCCTTTGGTAAATCATCAAATGTGACATTTTCACAGTATCTTGTGATTAAAATTGAAACATCTATTCATGGAATTACAAACACATTTGAGATAATCACAATAATTATTTCATCTTATCTTTTTGGTAGACGTTGACTCATAACAATCTCTAAGGGAGGATGGAAAGATAAGAGATGATACTACACTAGATTATTAAGGAGTGAAGTTGGAGACTTAGGTAATCATGTAAATTTTCTATTAGGTGAATTAGATAAGATTATCCAACTAAATTATTGTGACACCATATTCATCTTTGATTTATTCCTTCTTAGCCTATGGAGGTTTTACTTTATATCTTAGTTTGATATGAAACTTTGTATTTATGTATTCAATATATATCTTGTGATTCAAATTGAAACATCTACTCATGGAATTAAAAACACATTGGAGATAGTCAAAATAAGTATTTCATCATATATTTTTGGTATAAGTTGACTCATATCAACCTCTAAGGGAGTATTGAAAGATAAGAGATGATGCTACACTAGATTATTAAGGAGTGAAGTTAGAGACTTATGTAATCATGTAAATTTTCTATTAGGTGAGTTAGATAAGATTATCCAACTAAGTTATTGTGATACCATATTCATCTTTGATTGATTCCTTCTTAGCCTATGGAAGGTTTAATTTATATCTTATTTTGATATGAAACTTTGTATTTATATATTCAATATGTTGGATACATACCTAAACATGTTTAATGCAATGAGTTTCATTTATTGATCTCTAACAAAATGGATTAAGTCATCAAAATATTTAAAATTATTGAATATGATATAGTCATGTAGTGGATCAAGCAAAATTTGTTTGAAGATATATTTAAGATATATATCTACCATTAGATTTGTCATTTTGGCCAACATAGTCTTGTTTATCAAAATATATTAATTGATGGGATTCTTGGTTCCTTTTCTGATATTTTAAAGTTATGCATATGACATATTTTTAGTAATGTTTAATTATAAATATGTTATAAATTGATCCACTTGAGTCTTGAATGCTTTTACTAATTTTATTGATATATCATAGAATCATCACAAAGCAAAGTCTTAATTTGGTCAAAATTTAATCATTATAAGCATAATCAAGAAATTCTATATAGAAATATCAAAAACAATGTTTAAGATTACCCTTGCAATCATAAAGTGTGAGTTTTGATACTACAAATTTGGTTAGAAAAGGGTGAAAATGTATCTCAAGTGCAAGAGGATTATGAAATACATCTTATGAATCAATAATATGAGTTTATTTTTGAATAAATTTGCTCAAAATTGGTAAATTTTGCTTCCAAATCTTGAATAACATAGAGAATATTTTACACACTAAACCCATTAGGATTGAGATTTGACATTTGAAAAGTTACTAAAGGGGATACAAACACTAATTGTGTTGATATAAGAATTGAAACTGGTAATTGAGTTGAAGTATTGATTATTCCCATGGATGATGTAGCAAAATTTATTTTGTATTTAGGGAACAATGAATTGAAGACATATCACGTTCTTCCACTATATGTAGGTATCAATGGTATACTCAAGGGGAGGGATAATCCAATAAATACCAATTATTTTTCACTAATTATTATATATTTTTATTTTCTAATATACTATTTAGGATCTTCTAGAGATCTTTAAGATTTTCATGAATACACTCTTGAAATAGTGCAATATATTTAACTTTATTTTGATCTACTTGTTAATTTTCATTTTCCTCATGTGTTTCATTGTCTACATGATTAGATTCATCTTCTATAAAAAAATTTAGTATTTTTCTCATTAGCATTGTTGACACTCTCATTCTTGGCATAATTTACAAGGGTATTAACTTAAGACATTTTAGGTGGTATAACAAGAAGCTAAATATGTTCAATAGGTAAAATAACTATTCTAACACTCTACATAGGTTACATAAAATATAATAAACATAATTTTTTGTATTTGATTAGGTAAAACTCAAGTTTTATAGGGATCCTAAAACCACAATGTTCACCAAGTATACATGAAAGACCTTCTAAGGAATACAAATAAAATTGGACACCTTGGATGACCAATAATAATAGAATTTAGCTAAAACTCTACAAAAACCCTAGAATTGACACACAACAAAAATGACAAAAGAAAATACAAAAATAAAAAACCTTTAATACTCTTCAAATAAATATTGGTTCTCTACTATTAGGAACTTGCTCCTATTACTATTATCCTTCAACCTTATTTTCTTGAAGCTACCCCTTGTGTAGATACCTGGGCCTTCTACCTTCCTCTCCTTGTACTCATATGCCACCTTAACCTTAGGGTTCATCTTGGTGAACTTTTTATTTTCAATCCCTTTAGTTTTTTCCTTGACTTTAGTAATATAAGGGGAGATAACTTTGGTGAGTTTGGCCCAGGAGGCCTCAACTTTTTTGATGGGAGTAATGTCTATCTCTAATAAATGGGCATCACCTTTAGCCTTTTTTAGGTTGTTATAGTCTTGTTTTATCTTGTTTAAATCCATTTTGATTACATTCTATTCCTCCATTATGGATACCATTCAATGACCCAGCTTTTATAGTTTTTCATGGAAGCCATGTAACTTCCTCTTTTGGCCCACATGGGGGTCACCTAGTTACCTACTATCCTCCCTTCTTGTGACTTTGGTATCCCTCAGGGCTTGGATTTTAAAATTTAGGTTAATTTTCTTTCCCCCTAGAGGAGGTAAAACCTGGGCCTTATTCTTGCCCTTTTTATCTTCCATCCACTTTTCCACCTGATAGGATCTCCAAAGTGTGGAGTTAGAGTAAGGTCGAGGCACAAGGTCACCCACACTTTCTTATAACATGTTTTTAAAATTCTCCTTCAAAACTATTCTCCTTATTTCATTCATTAGTGTGGACCTCTACCATTATTGGGATTTCATCCTCTTAGCAAGGAGGAAGATAAGCCCTTAGTGGATCATGTCAGAGTTGAGTTTGGATTGGAAATAAAATACTATGTTTTTAAGGGATAAGATTAGAAATTAGGGAATGCTAATGTGATGAGATTTAAAATGGTTAATAAGAAAGAAATGGTGTGAAAATATATTATTGAACTTACTCTCTAGTGTTAAGTATTTCATTACTTGCAGATAAATATTTGGCCAACACCTAGTCATTTCTACTCTTGAAAGCCCTTCTTATCCAAGTGTAAAGTGATGTTAGATTCAAAGATTTTTTTCATAAGTTCTTGATTTTTTCATTTATCTTTTTATGCCTTGGTTCCCTTACATGACATTTTCATGACCTTGTTGATCAGCTCATCTGATATATCAACCTTTATTCCTCTATAGATGACCTTCCTCTATTTCCATCCCATGGAAAAATCCTTGAAAAGCATTTAATCATGGACCTCAACATTAATTTTGTGAGCCCTATTTTACATAAATTATTCCATATCTTTTAGTTACTTTGGACTTCAACACATGAAATAGGTTCTATCCTATCACTATCACCTCCCATTACTCTTGTCCTTCTTCTAGTTGTCTTCTAAGAAAATTTGCAAGTGCTCAAGGTGTGGCCCAAAAAACTACAATTTACATAAGGTGAATTTTGCATTTGAGATGATGTATCCCAATATGATTTTGATCAAACTAATACATGAAATTAGTGAAAGCATCTAGTGCCTACAGAATTGAAGCTCAGGATTAGATTTTAGCTCAAGTTTCATGTGTGACCCTAATCCTTTATAAATTAATGAAAGCTTGAAAATCATGATTAATGAGGGTGATTATGTGGGGAGAATAAAAACAAAATATGAATAAGTACTACAATCTAAAATTATATAAGGATGAAAACCTAAGGGAAAGCTATGATTGACATAAGAATTTTTTAATTTGATTAGGTAAAAGGAGATAGTTTTATAGGGATCCAACAAACAAAAAGTTTCAACAAAATAATAAACCCTATGTCAAGAGACAAAATGCAAATAAGCTATAAAACTAAGGACTTCAACCAACCATTAAATAAAAAACCATAGGAACAAATATCCTAGACAAAATAAATATAATCACTATAAAGAGAAAACTATATTGAGTTAGAAGGCTCCACAGAGCTTGCATGGTCCTTTGGGGTATCCCATTCTAGCTCTTCAGCCTTGTCCTTTTAAAATTAATTGAGTGTCATCAGTAAATTTTGGATCAGTTTTAACACTTACAACTTTTTATTCAGAGAGTTATCCTCCTCCTTTTTAGTGGTGAAATTTAATTTAAGCTTGTCACTTTTTCCTTTTATGTCATTCCATTATTATATGAGACCCACCATAGCCATAACCATTTACATTAGCTTCACCTCAAATACACATATCTTCATTCTGTGTTTTTAGTTTGGATCTTCCAAGTTACATATTTCCTTCCCTTTTTTATTGTCCTCCTCCTAGGAAATGGCAATGGATTTAGGTATTTTTACCCTAGGATCATGGGGGATGATATCTATGAATTTTATAGGTCTAGTGATAGGGGGAATTAAAAAGGTGGGCGATATAAAAAATGGATATGGGTTGTATATTTTCAATGGCATGGGTCATCTCCTTCTCTGGGTGGCCATATTCCTCATTTGATGAGCATTCCTCAGGGGTGAAAATATTCCTCATCTCATGAGCATTCCTTAGGGGTGGCATGTATAATTTTTAGTTTAAAATATTACACTTTTTTTACCATGATAAACATTAGACCTTGGACTATAATGACATTGTCATGGCTAATCTGGTAGGCCAGGGTGGTACTCTCTAGGGACTTTAAGGGGTAGAATGGAAAACTGATTTCATGACCATGAAAATGGTTAAGTAGTAAAAAATGATGCAAATACATAGATTTAAATTTCACCAAAATTTTAAAAACTTTTAGAAATAAATGTAAAGATAACACTATAATCAATTAAGGAATAAACTATTCTAAAAATAGGCCAATTAAATAATTTAGATTCAAAATATATTTTCATATAATGTTGAATTATGTAAATATGGTAAATATAGAAAGTATAATGCCAAATAATAATTTGATTGATTAAACATAAAAAAGGAAAAATATATATCTTATTGAATGAATTGTAAGAATATATATAAAGTACAAGTGTATAAACAATTAGGATGATGCTCAACTATGATTCTTCAGATCTAGAAATCAATTCTTTGTCATCCTACACATTACCATCAATATCTAGACACTAAAATCGATGATTTTGTCCTAATTTAAAATTTTTTATCTTGTAAAAAATATTTATCTTTTCTTGTAATGAACATTTACACATGTTAGGGCTCACTATCACCTTACATATTATTTGTTTGGATCATGCACACAAGTTCTAGATATCAATGTGTAGATTAAAACACTAGGGCATCTAATTAGGGTATTTAATCTTGAAAAATAATGGTTAATGGTCTCAAGTGAAGTCAATATGACCTAAAATACCTATCTATAAGTGAGAACTACCTACATAGCCAATAATCTAAAGAGGACCTCAGAACGATATAATTCTCCCCTTTATGTGGGATTGCATGTGAAAAATTGTGAAATATGTTATATGCATGTGCATGTAGAAATTTAACATGTAAATTAACAAATAATGATCATGGGTTACTATTTTAATGCTTAATAATTATAATAATATTTTTACTATGACTAATTTTTAAATAAGGAAGAATAGGGTAGTTTTTAAATATTGAGAGGTGATTTTTCCTAGTATAAGAAAGATGGATGCTTGATTTATATATGATGATAATTAATGGTATTTGAATTATATTTATATAATTAATTTTTAAATAATATCATTTGAATTTTAATTAAGATAAATACTTTGATCTATACATTTTTTAATATTTGTAAATTTGAGTATTTATAAGATATGGGAACAAACATCAGATCTGACACACTATCATCAATGCTAATGTATTTATATAGATGATAGTTTATTAAGACTCTAAAATTGAATATTTATAACATCTAAGTATTGTAAATTTAATAAATACTAATAAGGTTTGTGCCCTTAATTTATATACCTCCATATTATTGAAAGGTTTGCATTCACCATCTCATTATGCCTACATGTTTATCTTATAGTTTAACCCTTATCATTATGATGATCTAGACCACCTATACCTTACATAAAGCTCAAAAATTGAGATATATCCTTAAATTTTGGTTACATGTCCATACATTTTTTCTATCCTTTTGGACACTACCATCCACAGATGGATAATGACATCGAGGCTAGTGTTTAGATGCTTATCTAGTGTTTAGTCACATAAATTCATCCAATTTGTAAATTATTTAAAACCTATGGGTCAGCTATTTGTCTTACTGAGGCTTAGTATGAGATATTTTAAAAATGTGTGGTATAAACATAAGTTTAATAATTCTCATTAATCATATATAGAATACCAAGAAAACACATAATCAAGATCATTTAATCAATTATACAATTTATTTCTACTTCCCTATTCCTCCTTATTTTCATATCAGTCATAGAAGTAGTCATTAAAAATCTATAAATCATCAACCCATGAGGAGTATTTATTAAGTTAAAATATATATCATTGATGCATCTACATATATAATATCATGCCAATATTCACACACAATCCTACACATAGGATAACATTACATAAGTTTTAATCCCTCTTTGGAGTATTGTCTATGTAGGTAACACTCATTAAAAGAAGGCTCTTTGAGGTTAGTTCAAAACCATGATCACACTAACCCATTTTGGTAAAATACATCCCAAAGGTAAAGAAGGGTGAATATATACTATTTGATCCATAATTATATATATATATATATATATATATATATATATATATATATATATATATATATAGCCTATGTTCTAGATCTGAATACATCTGAATAAAGGTGATAGAAAACATAGAATAATGAAATTGATTACATTGTAATTCATCACATATTTTATACTATAAAATAGTGTCATAGAAGATGACATTATTTTACCAATGTCAATAGTATTATTTTCAGCTCCAGAGACATCATTTTGATAATATTATGATTTTCTCATAATCTTGATCCTACACACCTGTGCCTCTATATATTTAAAATCCATCTGCACATTATAAACCTAGTTATGTATCATTTCACCTAGTCAATTTAATTTTTTTTAATTTATACATTTATAAAATCTTGATATTTTAATTTATAATATTAATTTATCTAAGTTTGTTGTTAATTGGCCTAATCTATGATTATTTTATTCATCCTTGTGTATAGCCTATTCTACTCCCTTAACCCTTCACACAATATTTCTAAAAAGGTTTAAACATTTGGTGAACTCAACCTATGAGTCTCCATGTTGAATCAACATAACATATCTAATGCTTATTTATCTTATTTCACTAATCTTTGTATTGCTTATTTCACTCTTCATGGATGATATAGATAATTTAGATACCTATAATGATGAAAATATCCAACTTGATATAAAGTGGGAGTGAAAATAGACTACTCCTATCTTAAATTTTTTATAAGGGCTCCTCTCAACTCTTTGGATGGTGATAGCTACCATCCTTATAATGAATTCTATGATATCACTACTTCAAGGAGTAAGGTATCCCATCCTATGATTTCAAATGAAGGAAGTCAATATATCCTTCATTAAACCCCTCCATCTCCAAAATATCCCATATATGGAATGTGTATTAATTTTCAATATGAAACACATAAGGGTTCATTATTTTTAATTCCTAAAAGATCAAATCATTATTAAGAGTTGAAAAATAACTTTAGTTCAAAGATCACATTATTGTTAGGTTGTGGAGCTAAAAGCTTCAACCTTTGAAAACTAGGAACAGATGGTTGCTGAGTTCTACAGGAACCGACGTCGGCAGCATGACCGATGTCGGCAGGATCCAGTGCAGAAGGCAACCAGCGACGGCAGGAAGTCAGCCGACGTCGGCAGAACCAGACCAGCAGGGACCGACGTCGGTCGCCTGTGTGTTCCCGAAGTGTTCGTTTCACGGACAGTTAGTTAAGTGAACGATGAGTTTGCATGTCAAGACCAGCCAGAGTCTTGGGTTGCGAGGATAATTGTCTAAATTAAGAGTCCTAGTTAGTGTTTGAGTTAGGGATCTATTTATAGACCCATTGGCATGTATTGTTTTAAGGCATGAGATAGAAAGGAAGAGTTCCTTCTAGTTGTAAGATCTATGAGTTGCAGGTTGTTGCAAGCTCATTGGTGATCTACATGTAAGCTTGGTCTTTGAATTGCAGGTTGCAGGTTCATGAGAGATCAGCTTGAAGTGCTATAGAGTGCTTGATGTACCGGCAGGGTTATTACTGACTGGTTGGTGAGGTGAACACCAATTCTGTGTGTGAGTTGGTTGTTGGGACCGTTTTTGTGTAGGAGAGTGTGTGTGA
Organism: Torreya grandis; assembly: GCA_037957365.1. Taxonomy (NCBI): domain Eukaryota; kingdom Viridiplantae; phylum Streptophyta; class Pinopsida; order Cupressales; family Taxaceae; genus Torreya; species Torreya grandis. Next base: position 56,920 of record JARHVA010002464.1, on the reverse strand, counting down.
GAAGAATTACTGTACACTTGAGGTGTGGCAAATCTCTGTAAGGTGAAAGAGTGTGGCAGCTCTTTGATGTATTCTTTTCTGTTAGTGTTAATACAAGATAGTGTATTGTCTCTCATATTCTGTGCTATTGGTGAATTCTAGTTACTTGTGTTTCTGGTTTTTTCTGCATATTCAATTGCTTATATATTTGGTAATCATACTGTGCTCTATCTGAGGAGCAAGATCCTAACTAGTGGAGTCAGAGCATGTTTGTTGTTCTTAGATTCCTGACAAGTGGTATCAGAGCCTTGGTTGTAGGTTCTTGAGCTTGATACCAACAAGTGGTATTAGAGCTTTTTTGGTTGGGATACTAACAGATTGGTGTAGATCTGGGTAGTGTGTTTTGATTACAGGTTACTCACAGGGTATCTGTTTGAGTGGGAGTTGAGCAATGTCAGAAAGCAGTCAACTACGAATGGAAAAGTTCAATGGCAAGAACTACCAATTATGGAGGATGCAGATTGAGGACTATCTGTATCAGAAAGATTTGTACTTACCGTTGGGAGGGGTTGCTAGCAAACCCTTGGATATGAAAGATGAAGAATGGGAGGTTCTTGATCGGAAGGCTCTGGGATCTGTTAGATTGAGTCTTGATTCATCTGTGATTTCTAGCTTATCACAGTGTAAGACAACGGTGGAGTTGATGAAATCTTTGGCAAATTTATATGAAAAACCCTCGGCTTCAAACAAGGTATTTCTTATGAAGCGTTTATTTAATTTGCAAATGTTGGAAGGTGGATCTATTCATAGCCATCTTAGTGATTTCCATGGTTTGGTAAACCAGTTAAGTTCAGTGAATATTGTATTTGATGATGAACTTAGAGCTCTCTTAATCTTGTGTTCATTACCTGAAAGTTGGGAAGGTTTGGTAATGGCAGTTTCTAATACTGTGTCTCCTTCAAAAGTCTTAAAAGTGGATGATGTTGTGAGTGTAATCTTGAATGAAGAGATACGCAGGAAAAGCACAGGTGAATTATCTGGAAATGCTTTGAGTGTTGAAGGAAGAGGAAGGCCAAGAGAGAGGACAGAGCGTGGGAGATCAAGGTCGAAGACAGGCAAGAGATCCAAGTCCAGGTATGGCAGAATAACCTGCTGGAAATGTGGAAAGCAAGGGCACTTAAAGAGAGATTGCAGATCGGGTGAAGATCATCATGAAGAACATGGAGAAGAAGCAGATGTTGCAGGCTACGTTGCACAGGATGCTCTGGTATGTTCTTTGGATAAAGTAGAATCTTGGGTATTAGATTCTGGTGCCTCTTTTCATGCATCTCCACATAGAGAATTTTTTCATGAGTATGTCCAGGGAGACTTTGGAGAAATTTGTGTAGGGGATGGTAAGCCTTGTCAGATTGTTGGCAAAGGCAAAGTGAAGCTAAAATTGCAGACAGGTGACACATGGGTGTTAAAGGAGGTCATGCATGTCCCAGTTTTGAAGCGGAATCTGATTTCTGTTAGAAGTTTGGGTGAAGAGGGTTGCACAGTAACTCTCACAGCGGACTCTTGGAAGGTTACCAAGGGTACACTTGTTATAGCTAGAGGTAAAAAAGTAGGTACGCTTTATCTATCTACTTGTTTTACTGATTCTCTTTCTGGGTTATCTACTTCAGCTGTAGATTCAGAGATGTGGCTTGATAGGCTTGGTCACATAGATAAGAAGGAGATGCTGGTTCTTGAGTCAAAGAGTATGCTTTCAGATTTGGAAGGCATGGATCGCGGTTTCTGTATGCAGAAGAAGAAGGTAAGGTTTCTTGAGGAATCTGATGTTAGTGACAAGAACGGGAAAGCCTTGGTTTTCAAGGAGAAAGTGACGGACAGAGTTCAGCATAAGGTGCAGAGGAATTCTGAGCAGAGCAAGGGTGATTTAGACAAGGTTTTGATCCAAAAAGAGCTCACAAGAAAAAGTCAGGTCTCACAAGAAAAACACAGAGACCGACGTCGGCAGGAAAACCGGCGTCGGCGTCCAGACAGGGACCGACGTCAGCTATGTGCAGCCCGACGTCGGTGACTCAGGGCAGACAGAGATCGGCGTCGGCCAGGGGAAACTGACGTCGGCAGGGAGGCAGTCGCAGGGAACCGACATCGGTCGGCTGTAGACTGAGATGTGACCGGCATCGGTTACTGAGATGAATTTTGGGTGGACAGCTAGTTGTCATGGAGTCTCAAGCGCCCATTTGGAGGACTGAAGGTGTAAGTAAGTTCTTAAATTCATCATTTCCCTTCTTTACACTACTTGTTGCTCACTTATGGCATAGGACCAGGAAGTTATTGAAGAAGCAGAACAGGTAGATCCAGGAAACAGTGGGAGCTAGGCATGGATGAGGATGTGATTCCTTAGAGGAGAACCAAACAGGTGTTTTGGGTAGTGTTGCCAGCTGGAAGTAAGCACTGAGAGACGAATGGATGTTGAGGATGAAGAAGAGCGGAAATGGATACGTGAGATGGTAGATTAGGGTATATGATCTTGTATTAGCTGCAGGACAATGGAGGTTTGATCATTGTGTTTCTCTTTACCAGGTTGGATAGTATTAGCTACACTATTCTATTTTCTGTATGATGTGCTTGTTGCAGGGTTACATATACAGGTATTTCTGAACTAAAGGTAAAGCTAGTTCAGGTGTTTGTCATGGAGAATCTGGGAGCAGCAAGATTCTTTGGCATGAGTGTGTTCTGGAGACATGGAGGTCTTGTTGACTTTGTTTCAGGATGATTGTGTGAAGCCGGTTAGCACACCGATGGTTAGACAGTTCATAAAATAGGTGTCTTGATTCACATAGTGAGGTTGAGTGCATGGTATGTACTAAACCTGAGTTTTCCCAAGCAGTGGGAGTTGTCACAAGTTTGGAGTCAATCCGGGAGAGTAATACTGAAGGGCAGTTCAGTGGGACCAGCAACAGGTGCACATGCTATGCAGGGTCAAGTTCTTTTTCTACATGGTTGTAGATGCGGATGTGGCAGGTAATTTGGATGACAGATTTTGCACCATGGATTTTGTGGTGGTTGGTCTTCAAGAGTGATCTTGAGGAGGGATACAAAGCCAAGGAAACAAACTAGACGGTGTACAGGTACAGGTACAGGTTGCAGCTGTTTATCTCCAAGTGGGAGATTGTTAGGTTGTGGAGCTAAAAGCTTCAACCTTTGAAAACTAGGAACAGATGGTTGCTGAGTTCTACAGGAATCGGCGTCGGCAGCATGACCGATGTCGGCAGGATCCAGTGCAGAAGGCAACCGGCGACGGCAGGAAGTCGGCCGACGTCGGCAGAACCAGACCAGCAGGGACCGACGTCGGTCACCTGTGTGTTCCCGAAGTGTTCATTTCACGGACAGTTAGTTAAGTGAACGATGAGTTTGCATGTCAAGACCAGCCAGAGTCTTGGGTTGCGAGGATAATTGTCTAAATTAAGAGTCCTAGTTAGTGTTTGAGTTAGGGATCTATTTATAGACCCATTGGCATGTATTGTTTTAAGGCATGAGATAGAAAGGAAGAGTTCCTTCTAGTTTTAAGATCTATGAGTTGCAGGTTGTTGCAAGCTCATTGGTGATCTACATGTAAGCTTGGTCTTTGAATTGCAGGTTGCAGGTTCATGAGAGATCAGCTTGAAGTGCTATAGAGTGCTTGATGTACCGGCAGGGTTATTACTGACTGGTTGGTGAGGTGAACACCAATTCTGTGTGTGAGTTGGTTGTTGGGACCATTTTTGTGTAGGAGAGTGTGTGTGAGAAGAATTACTGTACACTTGAGGTGTGGCGAATCTCTGTAAGGTGAAAGAGTGTGGCAGCTCTTTGATGTATTCTTTTCTGTTAGTGTTAATACAAGATAGTGTATTGTCTCTCATATTCTGTGCTATTGGTGAATTCTAGTTACTTGTGTTTCTGGTTATTTTCACATATTCAATTGCTTATATATTTGGTAATCATACTGTGCTCTATCTAAGGAGCAAGATCCTAACCAGTGGAGTCAGAGCATGTTTGTTGTTCTTAGATTCCTGACAATTATTGGAAAATCAGATTACATATCTACAAAATGTAAAATATGTTAGTGTTAATATTATTTTTCATCTTCATTTAGAAATGTGTGACAAACAAAGTTTTCTATAAAAATAATAATTTAAAAGAGAATTCATATAAAACTAGTGATTCAAAATGAAAAAAAATACTACAAAAAGTCAAAGTGAATGTTGAACATTGTCATTGATTAAGGGGGAGATTATTAAGCATTGTCATTGAGTGTTGAGATTTGGTATTAATATTATCATTTATGTCAATCTAATATCATTGATGTCAAAGGTTCTTGTGAATGTGCATGGTAAATTAATATTTGAGGTATGTATATAATAATCTCTTATTCTAGCATAGTGAGTGTTGTTATTGTATGAGAGTAGTGATATGACAACACTGTTTTAAGAATGTTATTATGTCAGCTTGAGAAATATCATTGAGATCAACATGTATAAGTAAAGATTAGTATGTCAAGTGTCAAGCATATTTTAATGCTTTGTATAGACCTTATGAGAAGGTATGTGCAGGTAGCATGATGAAATGAGTGAGTTTCAAAGAAGATTATATATGCTCTAAATATCTGTGTATGTATTTTTAAAGATGCTCTGAATGAGATACAAAGATGTGAATGCTCTGAATAATGCTTAATAATGTTTGAGCATGAGAGAGGTTATTTGAGTTTGTACATGAGGTGTTGAGGACATTGAAAATGATTAAAATGTTAACTATGAATATGTGCATATGTAACTTTAAATATGCTATGAAGATCCTTATTCAAGCTCTAAAGGTCTGTAAGAAGTTCCAAAGATGCTCTCTTGAAGCTATGAAGAAAAATGAGTGTATGAGGTTTATTGAGCATACACAAGAGGCATTGAAATATAGGATAATTTCAAGGTGAAGTCTACACAAGAAGCATTAGAACATAGGATAATTTTAAGGTAAAGTCTATAGGGTGGTTAGAAGGTTAGATTCAAGGCCTACTGAGACTTGTAGGTCAAGGCTTAGAAATCAAAAAGAGAGATGGTGGCTAGATGGGGTATCAGGATCCATTTCTAAGACATGGGTGAGTAGGTGATCATTGAAAGAGGTGATTAAAGTTGTTTTAAGGATGTGCATGAAGTTTTAGGTCATGGTTTAGAAGAAAAGGCTTGAAAAAGTGTTTTAAGGTTTCTTAAATGCATAGAATGAAGAATTATCTACCTGAGAAGGTTTTTTAAGTGCTCACTATTACTTTCAACATCTACATGAGGATATAAGCTATCATGGTAGATGAGGAAGGAATCTATCTCAAATTTCCAAGCATTGGTTTTTAGAAAGAGGAGTTAAACTTTATGAATGATCATCAAGATTGGAAGAAGGTCTAAACCCTCAAAGAACCCTAACATTAACCCAATGTTGAAGATCTTGTTTTAAAGAGATCAAAAAGGTTTGATATGGATATATAGGTAATTATAGGTTGAATTAAACTCTCCTAGGCATCTCCAAGTGCGATTAGTTTCTTAGACAAGTGAAAAGACCCTACAGGAAAGTGCTTGTTTTTTAGAGATTTATTGTAGTAGATAGAGTCGACAGAGTCAAAGTTGCTCAAGGGTTGAAGGTCAAAGTGTGAGAATTGTATTTGTTTTCCATGAAGTTATTAAGGATAGTTTATATATCTTAGGTGTGCAAAGTTGGTGATTTAAGTTGGCCAGTCGCTAATAGACTTAATGGTGTAGATAGTAAGAAAATCAAGCAGAAGTGAAAAGATGATTCCTGATGTGTTTTCATGTAAGAGTGATGCATTGAAGTGCATGATGTTGTTGTTTTATACTTGAATATTATATCCATGAATTAAAAAATCTTGTAAGTTAGTATAAAAATTTGGAACACTAAAGCCAAAATGGCTGTTCTGACTGAGTAGAGTATGTGACAGAGAAGATCATCTGATTGGTCTATAAGACCAATAGTTTTCATTATATCTCATGATATGATTTTTTGAGGTTGAAATAATAATGGTATAAGATATTTTTAATTCATTAAAATCCCTTTAATTCATATAATTAGGTGTTATAATTTCATGTTTATTTGATTATGTTTTGAAGTCAATTAGTAGTTCTGAGTGAACATATTGTAGAGAAGAGTTTGAGTCTGTATGCCTTAAGATGAAGCATATAATGAAGTGTGTGATGACCATGAGGTCATTAGGTTTATTAATATGTGAATTTTTTCCATGGTGGTTTGGAAAAAATTATTTTATGCCTCAGTTATTCAAGTCAGATTTTTTATGTATGCACAAGCTTTTTTATGAATAATGATTTGAGAAGGGGTTCAAATGGTGATTGGACCTAAAAGGTGTTGTAGAACTTAAGTGAAGTTTGATAAGGTATATTAGAGTTTAATATGAGGTTTTAGTACCATGTGAAGTGATTTTATAAGCTTCAATAAAGATAAAAGGGTAACACATTATTAAGAAGACCTATTAGGTCTCCATTAAACCTAAAAGAGGAGAAGGGCTAATTGAGCTATGGACAACCTATTGTATTGATTAATTAATTATTAAGGAATGTTATTTTAATATTATAATACCTATTCATGGTTTTCATTAGTGATTTGAATGTGTGGATGATTAAGAAGGATATGATCAAGTGACTTATATAAAAATAAGGTAGTTTAGACCTATTTGGGTGTTAAGAGAGTGTAAAGAGGATAAACAAATGATATAGATCATTGATGAGTAGAAGGAGGTCATGAAAAAAATCAAATAAGATTGATGAATATCTAATAGAGGTTATGCATATGAATATCAAAGCTAGAATACCTAATCAATCCATGAAGAGGGCTAGTTTAGTGAAGAAGGCTAGTTTAAGAGGGACAAAAGTAAGAAGAGCTGAGGATGAAGATCATCATATATTTTAAAATTAAAAAAGGTTTTTGAAGGTTATCAAGTGTTTCAAGTGGCTGAGTTGGTGTTGATTCATCTAGGAGGTTGGTGCCTCCTTGCAAGTGGGTGCTTGCTAAAGCCTAATTGAGTTGGTGATGAACTAGTTGGGGTTGGTGTTCCATGTGAAGTGGGTGTTTCACTAAAGATTGATGTTTTTTTTATAATAATATAGTCCATTTTATTCATAAATTTATTTTCTTCCCTTTAAGGGTTTCTCATGTATATATTGTGTTCATATATTTTATGCTTTTATGATTTGGTGCTTATGCTTGTTAAGATGAACATGCTTGTTAGAATGGTTCATATATGATTAAGTGGCATTGAATAAAAATATTTGAATATTGATTCACCCACTCTTAATCCCCCCAACCCCCCCTTAGTCATTTTTATTCAATAATTGGTATTAGATCTTGGTACTTTGAATTAGGTCTAAAATCCTAAAGGAGATCCTAAGAAGCAAGGATGACTAGTCAACAAGATCAAGGTGCTTTCTCTACTAGTATGAATCTATTGTTCAATGGATATAACTATGTTATTTGTAATGTTATAATGAAGATATATTTGATATCACAAGGACATGATATTTGCTATTCAGTTGTTGATGGTATATTGCACCTCCTATTTCATTAACAGATGCAACATGTAAGAAGGCTAGTGAAAATAACTCCAAGGCAATGACTACCATTCTATGTGGCATATCAGAGGTAGAGATTGTTAAGGCAATGATTTTTTTATTATAATAAGATATATGGGACAAATTAAAGACCATATATGAAGGAATCACCAAGGTAAAGTTAGCTAAGTTGCAGACTCGCATAAGATAGTTTGAAATCCTAAAGATAAATGAAGATGAAACAATTGAATTATACCTATTGAGGGTTGATTAAGTTGTAAATATCATTAGAGGATTGGGAGAAGATGTGAAAGATTCTAATATTTTCCAAAAGGTGTTGAGATCACTAACTCCTAAGCTTGACTCTAAGGTGTCTGTAGTAGAAGAGATGCAAGATTTGGACAAGCTAGAGATGGATGGGCTTCATAGCATTATAACTACCTATGATATGAGAACTAACAAAGGGAAAACTCCCAAGAAGGAAGAAAATTTCAAAGTTGAAAAGAAGCCAAAGGCTAAGAAGGTCAAGGATGAGGCATGTTCAGATATAGATGATGATGAACTCATAACTATGTTTAGTAGAAAGTCAAGGTTTAGCTCAAGTAAAAGGGTAAGTTACCCTTCAAATATTTCATCTATGGAAAGATTGGTCCCTTGAAAACCAAGTGTCATAATAAGGAAAAATATGAGCATAATGAAGAACATGAAGAAATAAAAAGATGATATAAAGGCCTTATGGTTGATGTATAAATAGATGAATAATTATACTATGATAATAAAGAACAAAAAATTGAAATAAAATATTTGAAAGCTGAGTTAGAGTAAATATATAGAAAGGTGAAGAGATTTATGAAATTTGAAAAGAGTATTGAGGCTCTAGATGATATCTTAAGTAGTCAAAAGTCTACAAGTGATAAGACAGGTCTTGGTTTCAAATAAGATGAAAAGGAGGCATTTCAAGTCAAGGAGAATGATTTTGAAGACAAAAAGGTCAACATGAAAAGGACTATTAGACAACCTAATGCTATAAGGTATGCTAGTTATTTTAATGGTTAATATTTTTTATACAATTAGTTTGGTCATAGAGCAAGATATTGTAGAAGACCCTCCAAGAATGAATACTCATAGAACTATGAAAGTAGTCATAGTTCAAACCAACCAAATAGTATGTATAAGATGGTCTATTATAGATATCATAATATAAGACACATTGCAAGATTATGTCCTAATAGAGTTAGAAGGACATCAAGTCAAAATAAAAAGTTTAGAGCCTCTAGAGTGCAAGAAAGAAGGAAAATAAATGTATGAAAACCAAAGGTAGAAATGATAAATCATGATTAGTCTACAAGCTTAAGTGGACTGCTTGATGAGATAGAACATGCCTCATGTGAGAAATCAAGTAAGGAATTTCTATTGTCAGCTCACATTGATGATCAAATGGTTGATGATGAAATCAAGCCTATAATGCCAATCAAGTCTAGAAGGATGTTGAAGAATGTTCAATCTTGTGAAAAAATGGAGATCTTAGAATCTCCTAAGTTCATGTTGTTTTAGTGCCCTATGAATAGGGGTGGATCCATTAAGCTTCATGTAGATATTCTTCTATCAACAGAAGCATGAGGTTGTAGTCAAAGAAGGTTTATTTTTGAGAAGATTCCAGGTTGTCTATGTTGCAAGCAAGGAATTCAAGATATATATTATCCATTCTTGTGTTGATAGCTACGTGGTTTGAAATATAATAGATAACATGATGAGAGATCTAAGGGTAATATTAGGTATCTAAATTCAAATTACAAATAATTGGTATATGAGAGGTATGATTTTGGTATCTATCTGTGTGAATAATTGAGATTGATCTGCGAAGACAAAGGGGGAGTCCTTAATTCTATAATTTATGTCAAAAATGGGATAACCTTATATGTGGTAAAGAGTGTGATATTCTTCAATTATATCAAGGAAGGTAAGTGATTTGAGTTTCTATTTCTTTTAAAGAAGACATGTTTGGTCTAAAGGGGAGTTTGGTAGCTCTGAGTTATTTGTCAAGAAAGTGATTGATTTTGATATGCATGAAGTTAAGGAGAGATTGTGTTTGAGATGATTCATAGATTTTGTTTGTTGATATTTTGATGGATTAGCTGGGAGAGTGACCTAATTGAAGAGAATTTTTTGAGAATCATTGTCATAAGTGGTTGCTATAGTTTTTTGAATATTATGTGACATCTAGTGTCTTTGAGAGATAATATCAACTCAAATGGAGAGAGTATGGTTTCAATAGTTACATGTGACCCTTGATGTCTACTACTAAATATAATCATGGTGGATACTTGGTTTGAGGGGGATATTTTTAGGTTATTAACTATGCTTGATCTATATTGAAGTGGTCTTGTAGTCTGAGTTCATTCTAAAAGAGAAGATAGTTGTGGAAGACCTTTGTCATTAATGTCAAAGGGGGAAAAAGATCAAAAAGGAAGAAAGAAAAAGAAAGATTAGAAAGGATGAGAAAAAACAAGAACCAGGTCTAAGAGATGATTTCCATAAAGTGGTTGACATAGTTTTCTGAGTGTGTTTGCCATAAATGACAAAGGGGAAGATTATTGAACATTATCATTGATTAAGGGGGAGATTATTGAGCATTATAATTAAGTGTTGAGATTTGGTATTAGTGTTTTTATTGATGTTAATCTAATGTCATTGATGTCAAAGGTTATTATGAAGGTGCATGGTCAAGTAAGCTTTGAGGTATGTATATGATAAGCTCTTATGCCAACATAGTGAGTGTTGTTATTGTATGAGAATAGTGATGTGAGAGTACTGCTTGAAGAATGTCCTTATGTCAACTTTAGTAATATAATTGAGATTAACATGTGTAAGTAGGTCAATATGTCAATTGTCAATCATATTCTAATTCTTTATCTAGACCTTATGAGAAGGTATGTGCATGTAGCATGATGTAATGAGGGAGCTCTAAAAAAGAATTTGTATGCTCCAAATATCTATGGATGCAACTCTGAAGATGTTCTGAGTGAGATACAAAGATGTGAATGCTATGAATAATGTTTGATAATGAAAGAGGTTGTTTGAGTTTATACATGAGGCATTGAGGACCTTACAAATGATTAAAAGGTCAGCTCTAAAGATCTATGTGTGCAACTCTAAAGATGATCTAAAGATGCTATGGATATCCTTAGTCGAGCTCTAAAGATCTATAAGAAGATTCAAAGATGATCTATTGAATATTTGAATAAGAATGAGTGTATGACATTTCTTGAGCATATAGAAGATGAATTAGAACATAGGACAATTTCAAGGTGAACTATATAGGGTGGCTAGATGGTTAGATTCAAGGCCTAATGAGACTTACAGGTCAAGGCCTATAAAGCAAAATGAAAGATGGTGGCTAGATGGGGTATCAAGATCAATTTCCAAGACATGGGTGAGTAGGTGATCATTAAAAGAGTTGATTCAAGTTGTTTTAAGGATGTGAATGAAGTTTTAGGTCATAATTTACAAGAAAAGGCTTGAAAAAGTGTTTCAAGGTTTCTTGAATGCACATATTGAAGAATTATCTACCTGAGAAGGTTTTTTAAGTACTTGCTAGCATGTGTAGCATGTGAATGAGGATATAAGATATTCATGGTAGATGAGGAAGGGTTATATCTCAAAATTCCAAGCATTATTTTTTGGAAAGAGGATTTAAGATTTATAAATGATTATTAAGACTGGAAGAAGGTCTAAACCCTTAAAGAACCCTAACATTGATCCAATGTTGAAGATATTGTTATAAAAAGATAAAAACTATTTTATATGGATAGACATGTAACTGGAGGTTGAATTCAACTCTCATAGGAATCTCTAGGTGTGATTGGTTTCTCAGGCAAGTGAATATACCCTATAGGAAAGTGCTTATTTTTTAGAGATTTGCTATAGAAGATAGAGTTGATCAAGCCAAATTTGCTCAAGGGATGAAGTTAAAAGTGTGAAAATTATAGTTTTTATCCATGAAGGTTTTCTAGATAGGTTCCAGATCTCAGGTGTGCAAAGTTGGTGATCTAAGTTGGCTAGTTACTAACAGACCTAGTGGTGTAGATAGTAACAAAATTAGGTAAAAGTGAAAAGATGATTCCTAATGTGTTTTCATGTAAGAGTGATGTATTGAAGTGTATGATGATGTTATTTGAGACTTAAATATTTTATCCATGCTTTGAAAAATATTGAAAGTTAGTATAATAAGTTGAAACATTGAAGCCAAAATGAATTATCTGATTGAGTAGAGTCTATGATAGAGAAGATCATCTGATTAGTCTATAAGACCAATAGTTTTCATTAGATCCCATGATATAATTGGTTGAATTTTATTTTATAATGGTATAATATATTTTTAATTCATTGAAATCCATTGAATGCATATAATTAGGTGTTAGAGTTCATGTTTCCTTGACTGTGTTTTGAAGTCAATTGATAGTTCTAAGTGAACATATTATAGAGAAGAGTTTGAGTCTATATGCCTTGAGTTGAAGCATCTGATGAAGTGTGTGATGAGGTTTTTGAATATGTGAATTATTTCCATGGTTGTTTGGAAAAATTGAGTTTATGCCTTAGTTATTCAAGATGAATTTTCTATGTATACATAGGCCTTTTTATGAATAGTGATTTGAGAAGGGGTTCAAATGCTGAGTGGACCTAAAGATAAGTTAGATAAGGTATATTAGAGTGGAATATGATATTTTACTTCTAGGTGAAGTTTTTTTAAATGCTTCAAGAAGATCAAAGGGTAAGGTATTGTTAAGAAGACCTATTAGGTCTCTATTAAACCTAAAAGTAGAGTAAGGGCTAATTGAAATATGGATGACCTATTGTATTGATTGGTTAATTATTAAGGCATGTTATTTTAATATTCTAAGACCTATTCATGTCCTACCTAAGTTATTTAAGTGTGTGGCATACTAAGAAGGATATGACCAAGTGACTTGCATAAAAATAAGGCAATTTAGGCCTATGTGGGTGCTAAGAGAGTGTAAAGAGGATAAGAAAATGATATAAATAATTTGTGAGAATAATAAAGTAATGAAAACCATAAAATAATATTAATGACTATATAATATAGGCTATGCATATGAATATCAATGTTAGAAGACCTAATCAAGACATGAAGAGGGCTAGTGGAGAGAAGAAGGTTGAAGGCCAATTTGAGAGGGACAAAAGTGAGTGAAGAGTTGAGGATGAAGATCATCATATGTTATATAAGAAATAAGGGTTTTTTAAGGTTATCAAGTGTTTTAGGTGGCTAATTTGGTGTTGAGTCATCTAGGAGGTTGGTGTCTCCTTAAAAGTGGGTACTTGCTAAAGCCTAATTGAGTTGGTGTTGAGCTAGTTGGGGTTGGTGATCCATGTGAAGTGGGTGATTCAATTAAGATTTATAGGACTATAGTAAATTTTATTCATAATTGGGTTTTATTACCTTTAAGGGTTTCTCACGTATATGTTGTGTTCATGTGTTTCATGCTTTTATGATTTGGTGCTTATGCTTGCTAAGATGAACCTGCTTATTAGAATGGTTCATATATGATTAATTGGAATCAAATGAAAAGTTTTGAAGACTGATTTACCTTACCTCTTAGTCATTTTTCTTCCAATAATTGGTATCAAATCTTGGTTCTTTGAAGTAGGTCTAAAATCCTAAATGAGATCCTAAGAAGCAAGGATGACTAGTCAACAAGCTCAAGGTGCTTTTTCTATGAGTGGCTCTATTGTTTAATGGATCTATGTATTCCTTTTGGAATGTTATAATGAAGATATATTTGATTTCAAAATGACATGATATTTGGTAGTCAGTTATTGATGGTTACATTACACCACCTATTCCACCAACAGATGCATCAAATATGAAGGCTAGTGAAAATAACTCCAAGGCAATGAATGCCATTTTGTGTGGTTTATCAGAGGAAGAGATTGTAAAGGTAATGCATTATTTATTAGCCAAAGATATATGGGAAAAATTAAAGACCGTCTATGAAGGAGACACCAAGGTGAAGTTAGCCAAACTGTAGACTCAAAGAAGATAGTTTGAAATCTTAAAGATGAATGAAGAGGAAACAATTGCATTATACATATTGAAGGTTGATGAAGTTATGAATATCATTAGAGGATAGGGAGAATAAGTGAAAGAGTCTACTATTATCCAAAAGGTGTTTAGATCACTAACTCATAATTTTGACTCTAAGGTGTCTACAGTAGAATAGATTAAAGATTTGGACAAGCTAGAGATGGATGGGATTCATGGCATTTTGACTACATATGAGATGATAACTAATGAATAGAGACCTCCCAAGAATGAATCAAATTTCAAAGTTGAAAAGAAACCAAAGGCCATGAAGCTCAAGGATGAGGTATGTTTAGATATTAATGATGATGAACTCATAGCTATGTTTTTTATAAAGTTAAGGTTTGGCTTAGGTAATTACAAGGGTAATTTACCCTTCAAATGTTTTATCTATGATAAGATTAGTCAATTTAAAACCAAGTGTCCTAACAAGGACACATATGAGCATAATAAACATCATAAATATGATATAAAGGCTTTATGGTTGATGTAGAATCAGATGAATAAGTATAATATGACAATGAAGAATGATAAACTAAAATAAAATCTCTAAAAGTTGAGTTGGATCAATAATATATAAAGGTGAAGAGCTTTGTGAACTTTGAAAAGAGTACTGAGGCTCTAGATGATATCTTGAGTAGTAAAAAATCTAAAAGTGACAAAACAGGTCTTGGTTTAAAAGAAGTCCAAAAGGAGGCATCTCAAGTTAAGGAGAAGAATATTGAAGACAAGAAAGTCAGCATGAAAAGGCCCAATGCTATAAGATATGCTAGTTCTTTCAATGGTTACTATTTTGTATGTAGTTAGTTTGGTCATAAAGCAGGAGAATGTAGAAGACCTTTCAAGAATGAATACTCATGGAACTATGGAAGGAGCCATAATTAAATTCAATCAAATAGTATGTATAATATGGTCTATTATAGTTATCATAATATAAGATACATTGTGAGATTTTGTCCTAACATAGTTTGAAGGTTATCAAGTCAAAACAAAAAGTTTAGATTCCCTAGAGTGCAAGAAAGAAGGAAATTGAATGCATGGAAACCAAAGGCAGAAAATATAAATGATGATCATTATACAAGCTTAAGTGGACTAATTGATGAGATAGCACCTACCTTAGGTGAGATATCAAGTAAATAATGTCTGTTGTTATCTCACATTGATGATCAAATGGTTGATGATGAGATCAAGCCTATAATGCCAATCAAGTCCAAAAGGATGTTGAAGAATTTTTAGTCTTTTGAAAGAATGGAGATGTGGGAATCTCTTGATTTTATGTTTTTTTAGTTCCATATGAATAGGGGTGGATCCATTAAGCTTCATGGAGACATTTTTCTATCATAAAAAAACATGAGGTTGTAGTCAAAGAAGGTTTCTTTTTGAGAAGATTCTAGGTTGTCTATATTGCAATCAAGGAGTTGAAGATGGATATTATCCATTCATATGCTAATATCTCTATGTTTTTAAGTATAATATACAACATGATGAGATATATAAAGCTACTATCAGGTATCTAAAGTCAACGTATATACAATGGGTATATGAGAGGTAAGCTTTTGGTATCTATGTGAATAATTAAGATTGATCTGTCAAGACAAAGGGAGAGTCCCTAATTATATAGTTGATGCCAAAATTGGGATAAACTTATATGTGGTCAAGAATGTGATATTATTTATTCATATAAAGGAAGATAAGTGATCTAACTTTCTATTTCTTTTAAAGAAGATATGCTTGGTTAAGGGGGGAGATTGGTAGCTCTGAGTTCTTTGTCAAAAAAGTGATTGATTTTGATATGCATAGAGATAAGGAGAGATTGTGTTTGAGATGATTAATATATTTTGTTTCTCAAAATTTTTATGGATTAGTTGGGAGAGTGACCTGATTGAAGAAAAATTTCTGAGAATGGTTGTGATTAGTGGTTTCCATAGTTTTCTAAAACTGTGTGACATCTAATGTCTTTGAGAAATAGTATAAAATCCAAGGGAGAGAGTATGATTTTATTAGTTATAGGTGACCCTTGATTTATATTGATAAATAAAATCATGGTGGATTCTTGGTTTGAAGGGGAGGTTTTTAGGTTGTTAACTATGCTTGAGCTATGTTGAAGTGGTCTTGTAGTTTGAGTTCATTCTAAAAGAGAAGATAGTTGTGGAAGACCTTTATCATTAATGTTAAATGGGGAGAAATATTAGAAAAGGAGAAAGAAAAGGAAAGATCAAAAATGATGAGAAAAACTAAGAACTAGGTCTAAGATATGATTGATATCAAGAGTGGTAGACACAATTTTTTGAGTGTGTTTATCATCAATAAGAAAGGGGCATATTGTTGAACATTGTCATTGATTAAGGAGGATATTGTTGAGCATTGTAATTAAGTGTTAAGATTTGGTATTAGTGTTAAAATTGATGTCAATTTAATGTCATTGATGTCAAACATTCTTGTGAAGGTGCATGGTCAAGTAAGATTTGAGGTATGTATATGATAAGCTCTTATGCTAACATACTGAGTGTTGTTGTATATGAGTAGTGATGTGAGATTACTACTTGAATAATGTTCTTATGCCAGCTTTTAATTCATAGTAATACTTGAGTAATATCATTGAGATTAACATTTTTAAGTATAGGTTAGTATTCAAAGTTTAAATCATCTTTTAATTCTTTGTCTAAACCTTGTGAGAAGGTATGTGCAGGTAGCATGATGAAATGAGTGAGCTCTGAAGAAGAATTTGTATGCTTTAAAGATCTGTGTATGTAACTCTGAAGACACTCTGAATGAGCTAAGAAGATGTGAATGATCCAAATAATTATTAAAAATGTTTGATCATGAGAGAGGTTGTTTGATTTTGTACATGAGGAATTGAATACCTTAAAAATTATTAAAAGGTCAGCTTCAAATATCTATGTGTGCAACTCTGAAGATGCTTTTAAGATGTTATGGAGATCCTTAGTCAAACTTCAAAGATGATTAGTCAAATATCCAAAGAAGAATGAGTGTATGAGTTTTATTGATCATAAACAATAGTCATTTTAATATAAGATAATTTCAATGTGAAGTCTACAAGGTGGATAAAAGGTCATATTTAAGGCCTAATGAGACTTGTAGGTCAAGGCCTAGAAAATAAAAAGAGAGATGGTGGCCAGATGGGGTATCAAGATTAGTTTGTAAGACATGGGTGAGTAGGTGATCATTGATAAAGGTTATTAAAGCTGTTTTGAGGATGTGAATGAAGTTTTAGGTCATGGTTTACAAGAAAAGGATTGAAAAAGTGTTTCAAGGTTTCTCGAATGCACATAATGAAGAATTGTCTACCCAAGAAGGTTTTTTAAGTGATCATTGGAATGTGCAGCATATGAATGAGGATATATTATATTCATGGTAGATTATTAAGGGTTCTAACTCAAATTTAAAAGCATTGATTTTTGAAAATAGGATCTAAGTTTTATGAATGATCATTAAGACTAGAAGAAGATATAAACCCCCAAAAAACCTTAACATTGACCCGATGTTGAAGATCTTGTTATAATGAGATTATAATAGTTTGATATGTATATAAAATTAATTTTAGGTTTAAGTAAAATATCTCAAGAATATCTAGGTGTTATTTATTTCTCAAGAAAGTGAATAAACCCTATAAGAAAGTGCTTATTTTTTAGAGATTTGCTATAACAGATAGAGACTAAGTCAAAGTTACTCAAGGGATGAAGGAAAAAGTGTGATAATTGTATTTTTTTTCCATGAAGGTTATCTATAAAGTTTAAAAATATTAAGTATGCAAATCTGGTGATGTAATTGGTGAATTGCTAATAAACCTAATGGTGCAGACAATAAGAAAATCAAGCATAAGTGAAAAGATGATTCTTGATGTGTTTTCATTTAAGAGTGATGCATTGAAGTGCATGATGTTATTTTTTGGGACTTGAATATTATATAAATTATTTTTATAATCTTTTAATTTAGTATAATAAGTTAGAACATTGAAGCTAAAATGGCTTGTTTGACTAGTTAGTGTCTATGACAAGAAGATCATTTGATTGGTCTATAAGACCAATAGTTTTAATTAGAGATCATGATATGATTGGTTGAGGTTGTTATGAGGATGGTATAATATATTTTTAATTCATTTAAATCTATTAAATTCATATAATTAGGTGTAAAAATTTCATGTTTCCTTGACTATGTTTTGAAGTTAGTTGGCAGTTCTGAGTGAACATCTTACAGAGAAGAGTTTGAGTCTATATGGCCTAAGTTAAAGAATTTTATGAAGTGTGTGATGACCATGAGGTCATAAGGTTTATTAATATGTTAATTTTTTCAATGTTTATTTATAAACATTGAGTTTATGCCTCAATTTTTTAAGATAGTTTTTCTGTGTATGCACAAGCCTTTTTATGAACAGTGATTTGAAAAGAGGTTCAGATGGTGATTGGACCTAAAAGGTGTTGTGGACATAAATTTAAGTTGGATAAGGTATATTTGAGTGGATTATGAGGTTTTAATTCCATGTGAAGTGTTTTTATAGTCTTCAAGAAAGATCGAAGGGCAAGGTATTGTTAAGAAGACCTATTAGGTCTCCATTAAACCTAAAAAAGGAGTAAGGGATAATTAAGTTATGGAAAACCTATTGTATTGATTAATTAATGATTTATGAATTTTATTTTAATATTATAAGACATATTCATGGGTGATATAAGTTATTTTAATGTGTGAATGACTAAGAAGGATATGATCAAGTGACTTGTATAAAAACAAGGTAGTTTAGGCCTATTTAGGTGCTAAGAGAGTGTAAAGATGATAAGAGAATGATATAGATCATTGGTGAGTATAATTAGATCATACTAAACATTAGAGAAGAGTCATGAATATATAATATAGGTTCTACATATGAAGATCAAGGTCATCAGACCTAATCAAGACATGAAGAGGGTTAGTGAAGCGAAGAAGGTTGAAAGCCAATTTGAGAGGGAGAAAATTGAGAGAAGAGCTGAGGATGAAGATCATAATATATTATAAAATAAATAAGGGTTTATGAAGGTTATCAAGTGTTTTAGGTAGCTGAGTTAGTGCTAAGTCATCTAGTGGGTTGGTGCCTCCTTGCAAATGAGTGCTTGCTAAAGCCCAGCTGAGTTGGTGCTGAGCTAGTTGGGGTTGGTGTTTCATGTGAAGTGGGTGATTCATTAAAGATTTATGTTTATATTATAATAATATAGTCCATTTTATTCATCAATTTGTTTTCTTCCATTTAAGGGTTTCCAATGTATATGTTGTGTTCATGTGTTTCACACTTTTATGATTTGGTGCTTATGCTTGTTAAGATGAACATGCTTATTAGAATGGTTCATATATGATTAATTGGAATTGAATGAAAAGTTTTGAATAATGATTCACCCCCATCTCAATTATTTTTCTTCCAATAGTGAAATCCTAAAATAAATTCTTTGTAACAAAGTGAACAAATTACCCCCTCCACATCTTTTAAGGAGATCAAAATACTATTGTGTATATCATATAATACATGGGCATAATATATATTATTGTTTGTATTTAAAGAAAAAAATACAAAAAGTAATTGATAGTTTTGATCATGTCATTTATTAATAAATTAAACTACACACTCACATTATGATTTCATATTTTAAAACACAAGGAAAAAAATAGCAAGTATGGATACCAAAGGATAATTCAGAGCAAAACAATTGCAAATGAAAAAATTAGAGCAATAAAATATTCAAAAATAAAATTTAGAGAAAGAAATATTATAAAAATATCAAAATGAAAAGAAACAACTACAAAAGGTAATGTTGCAAAAATAGAAAGAACATAAGATACAAAATTAAATTCAAGATATGAAAATAAGCATTCTAGAAAGTGGTTTTCTGAGAAAGGGGTTTTCAAAGTAAGACATTACTACAAAATCAAATGATACAAATAGGGTTGTTAAGGATTCAACATCATATCTATGTCATGCATAGAGTAATAATAATTCAAGGCACAAATTAAATCTTTTCTTAGTGTTGGATCAAAGATCGATGAATTTTCTCTAGCCCATAATGAGATGCAACCTTTTGCCAATGGTGAACATACTCAAGAAAATAATCAAGAGGTAAACTCCATTTATGGTGCAATTGGTTTTTCATAAATGGATGCTCAAAATGATATATCACAATTTCAAAAATAACCTAAGAAGTTACATCTTTCTTATATTAATGATTACATTGATGATTATGATCCTAAATAATATAAAATATTCGTATGATCATGATGATTTTGATTATGAAACATATGAATATGACACACATGATAGACATACTTCACAAAGGCAACCCCTTGATGAGTTCCTTGGATTCTAGTAACATTTTTACTTTTTCCATAGCTTATGTTATTATCAATTAAAAAATTAAAAAAATCCAAATATTCAAGAAAATACACACACTCATACATTTTCAAAAAAGCCAATAATTTCAAAATACAAAAATATTCATCATTCCCATTTTTATTAGATCCTTGACACCTATGTTGTTTTCTTCATGTTATTAGGTAGCATATCATTTCATTTATATATAAATACATGTTTCATGCATATTTAAGTGTGATATAGACATATCATAGAGACTTGATATCTACAAATATGGATGCTAGACCCATCCTCTACCTACATCATATAATACATTGGGGGCATCCTATGGGACCATAAAATGTCAAATTATATCTATAAATAATATCATTTTCTATTTCATATCATGTTTTAAAGTGGATTATGTGTAGTTTTGATAACATATTCTTATTTAGAATGAAATATGGGATATATATCTACACTATCCCTTTAGAATTCATTGCAGTCTACATTGTTGTTATTTTTTAATATTTTTTTAGAGAATAAATCCTGAATGTTGTGTATGTAGGATAAAATAAGACATCAATGTAGATATCAAAGTTGAAATTGATAAAAGACCAAATTAATAATAACCTTTATGTATCTCAATTTAGAACCTATCGAGAAAAATCATAAATTATTGAAAAGAAAATAGAGAACCTATATTCTCTCCAAAAAACTAGAAGATGGTGGATTTTTGAATCTATACTTCCCACTATTTTCTCATAGAATAATGTGGATTATTGATATTATCCAAATAATGTATTAACCCAATTTTTTAGTTAGCTTATAGTAAAAATCAATTTCAAAACTAATTTATTGTGTTGTTAAGATTAGTGTTATAGCCCAACATGCATACTTTATTTTTTTAGACTGTTATAAGTTTCCAACATGCTTTTATACTATTTATCTATACTATTGAATTATTATTTTGTCGGTACTATGCTAAATGATGTCATAATATATTTTAGATCATATTTAGTTGGTTATTGTTGACATTGGACTAAATACTATAGATGTAGTTTATTTTGCATATG
The DNA here is from genome assembly GCA_037957365.1 of Torreya grandis. NCBI lineage: Eukaryota > Viridiplantae > Streptophyta > Pinopsida > Cupressales > Taxaceae > Torreya > Torreya grandis. The sequence goes on along the minus strand of JARHVA010002464.1, from coordinate 35,845 downwards.
TGTTAATTTGGTTACAACATTCATTTTTTTGTACTTGTACTATTTATTTCAACTATATATTATTATATTGCACAGATGCTATTGATGGCCATTTATGGGTGCAGGTATAGGTAACATGAGCTAGGATGGTGGTGAAATTTATTGGTTAGGGGATAAGGGATAAGGGAAATGAGCATTTAGGTAATCGATATAGGTAAAAAGGGATGTTATTTTTGAGCCAAAGTTACTATGTAGTAATCAGTCCATTTTGTTATTCCATCACTTTCAATCATCTTTTTCTCTTATTCTTATTTTCAATCATCTTCTCAACTTCTATTGAGTTTTACTTGATTATTTTATCATTGACCACTTGGCATACTTACTCGATTGATTTTATTATCTGATTTTGTTTGTATTAGCTATTACTAGACTTTGATATTATTATCTCATTATGATGTGCATAATCATTATCTTTGTTTTCTCATAGTCCATGATTGGATTATAACTAATTATGCCTGTAATGTTGTTTGAATGCTTAATAAATGAGGTAGGCCCATTGAGTTATGAGTTTGAGCAACATAAACCCACACTTGTTGCCACACCATAAGCTTGACTTATAGGTAAAAAAACATTTAAATCTAGCAAATAATTCACATGCATAATAAGAGATTTCTTTTTTTTTTGTCTTATAGCCTAAATGATTTGAGCGTAGTGGTAAAAAGGTTAATATTCTATTTTATTTTATAATCCTAAGTGACTTAGGCATAGTGGTAAAAGGTTTAATGTTAATGTTTAAATAATGTTTTAAAACCATTTATAGGGCCATAAATTGACTTGGCATGGTTTTAATTTCAAATCAAAGATTTTATTTTGGGGAAATATAGTTTTTGGTAGGGGGCATGGGGGTTTGAATTCGAACCAAATAGCTATCAAAACCTATTTTTTTAATCTTTGAGTAAATCATTTCATTTTTTTAGCTGGGCACATTTGAGGAGGTGCAACTACCAATATATTTGTCTAAGCGAGTAGTTGGGCAGATTTGGGGGAAAATATGGAAGAATATTTGGGAGAGAAAGAGAAATAATGGAGGAGGGATAAAGTTCAACTTGGGCCATGATTATAAAACACAGGACATGGTGCTTGGGGAGGAGACAAGGAAGCTGACAAGTAAGCAAGTTGTAATTTTTTTATTTCCCTCTATGTGGGAAGTGAACAAGTAAGTTTTGTTGATTTTTATTTTGTGGAAAAATGAAGGGTTCTGATTTATTTTCTAGATAAAAATAATAAAATATTGTTTTTAGGCTCATAAGAAAGTCAATAGACTTCCTGATGAGACTAAAAAGGTTCTATAGTCATCTAAAATAGATATTTAGCTTTCATTTTATCATGGGTCAATTTAGTTTTGATTTTTTGTTAATATAAATTTTAGGTTTTTAAAATATAAAAATGAAATTTTATTTCTAAAAACCCTAAGCTATTTTATTCATATTCTTAATTGGTCATAGCAAAAGGATCAGATAAATAATTTTTTTTACTTTTATTACCTAGTCATAGGGTTTGAGTTTGGGTTTAATGATTTGTTTTTGTATTTTTTATGTTTGGTATTTAAAAATTGTAAAGGAGGTCACCTCATTTAGATGGATTGATTTTTATTTTTATTTACTTGATTGAAGTATCTAGTTAGAATGGCATTTTTGAGATTAGTTTGCTTAAATAAAATATTTTTTTATGGCTGATTTTTATTCATCATCAAAAAATATTTTAGATTATTTTCTTTACTTGTTAAGTGGTTGGAATAATTTAATTTGGGGTTTTATAAACAGATTATTTTCCATTTTGGGTAGAATATATTGTATTTTGATGTAAAAAATCTTACTTGGTGTTTATAAGTTTTAAAATGAGTATACAGTTGTAACATTTATTATTATTTCAAATGATTGAAATCTAATTAATATTATTAAAACAATTTTCTTAAGGGTTGACCCATCCATACAAAAGGGTCAGATATAGTGATTTCACCACTTATAGGTGATGAAATCACTATACTTGACTAGCTAGAAAAAGGGGCAAAACATCTAAACACTTGATTTTATGTTATATATTTTCCCGTATAGGCATTATGTAAATATTTATTATTTTATTATTGGTTGTATCAAATAATTTTATATCACTTATAGTGGTGTATTTTAACTATGATATACTTGGAACCTAGGATGAGGGTTGACTAGGTTCAATTGAATTTATAGTTGATACTTGAAAACCTTCAGAGGTAGAATAAAAGGTGCCAAATCCTTGTATGTTTGTTGGTCTTTATGAAATTTATTTTTAGTTATAGAAAGATTGTTGGTTAAAGTCAATGCTAAAAATTTAGTGATGACTTGTATCCCTTATTATTCACTCTTATCCCAAAGACCTGCAAACCAGACTCCACCTCCCAACTAAAAGTTGTGGTGGTAAGGGCCATCGATTGGGGGGCTCATAGAATAGGTTGGGTTAGGATGAATCATATGAAGAAGTTATATTACTCAGCTCAATATTGGTGAATTCATATGATTTATTATATGATTTAATTATTTTACAAGTTATTTTTGTATTCTAAAATGCTTATAAAAGAATAATAATCACTTAGATTGATGAACAAGATAGAAGCATGCTAATTTTATACTATTGTTCATTTATTTATTTCAGCACTATTTGTATTGTTGATTAAGTGATTCAGTTGGTTAAGTTGAGTGGATGGTTTTATACCTCCAAGTATATGAAAGGTTAACTATTTATAAGTTGATTTTCTATTTACATTCAAATGAATGTAATTACTATAGTGTAAACAGTTTAGTAGTGATTATCAGTTAACATTTGATTTTATATTTCATGAACTAGTTATTAAAGATTATGTTATCACTTACATATAAGAATAAAAATTAAATGGATGCACTTGTATACTAATTTTAAGTTTTTATATATGAGTATTTGCGAACTCTATATTTCTGTACCATCACTCTTACAATGAAAATTTCTAAGTTCTTTGTGAGTTCTAAAAAGGCACTATGCATGAGAGTAATTTTTAATCATTAAAATAAATTTATGTAATGATAAAAAAATATTATTTTAGTTGATGTTCTTGATTATTTTGAGAAAATTAAAACCATATAATAATTTTAAAAATTAATCTTTATCATAAATAGTTCAGGCAAATTTGATTACACAAGTTGTTGTCTATTCTAAAACTTATCACTACAAAGTTTAAAATCCTTACGAGGAATAAAATTGTATTTTAATTTGATGAGTATGTTTTAAAAATTATTATTGGATTAAATTAGTCCTTAAAGTTAGATGATTTTAGTGGTTTTCTACTTTCCAAACCTAGGATGTAGGAATACATGGAAATCTTGTTAGTTTGCATAATCATTTTTATATGTTTGAATTATGTTCTTGAGATCCTAAAGAGGATAGAGGATTAGTTTAAATAGTGAAAATCACTTATTGTAAACTATTATTCTTAATTATCAATCTTAATTAAACAATGCAAGTTTCTTAGAATAACATTAGAGTGTCAGTATACACTCAAACTATTTTTATCTTATATTGAGTAGTTGTTACTACTTCATAGAATTTAGCTATTCAATTTGTAAATTATTATGATAAATGAGTATGATAAATTAATTGATCATCTTATGAAAACTTAAAAATCATGTTTGGGTTTAAAATCTTGTTAGTGTCTCAATGGCACTTGATAATAGTTGATAAAGTTTTAATTATTAGATGATCCCCAAAATTCTAGATCATGGTATAATAATCTAACATGGATAGTACTACAATGGGTTATTAATTCACATGGAACCTATTAAATGCATATCCCTATTTTAATTTCATGATTTATAAGTGTATTTATATAAATTTCTAAACTTGTTCTAACTAGGGCTTTAATTAAGTTATCTAAAACAATTAAATTTTCTTCATTACGAACCTTAGCTTACAAAAGGACATTGTATGAACCAAAAATAACTCCTTGTTAGGATGATATTTCCCTAACATCACAAGTAAAATGAAGGGATAAATAATCTACCCTAATATATACCTAGACTTACCTAGATGTGAGTCTTATAGATATGATAAGGACACCTATGTGGTTCTATTGGGAAGGTGTCTACCACCATACAATTCAGAGCTTATCACTATAGATCACATATTGATACATTCTAAACTGCATGAAGGATTTCATAGGGTAATAATCTTCCCTATAGAATCTTATAGGGGTAATTGACCTGGCTAAGGGATGCATGTATGTAAATGTGGTTATGTGGATTTTAGTAGGTCACATAAAACTAAGTTATATGTAATAAACCATTTTACTATTTCCACTGTGAAATATGAAAGAAGGGACACTCAAGTTTTTTTAGGGGTCTTTTCACCTCGTATCAGAGCCTATACTAAGTTATCAATTCTAAACCACAACTCTAAATAAAACTTATAAGGATTTATTTCTACTAAAATCTACCTAAAATACTACTTGGTGACTTCTTAAGAAAATGGTTAAGACTAGGGCTGACAAAAATCATGTTGACAATGATAAAGGAATTGATAGGCCAGTCTTAAGAGGTAGAGGTAGAAACTGAGGTAGGGGATATGCTACCCAAAATATGAACCAAAATAGAAATGAACCTCTTCCCCATAATGACAATGATAATAACAATGATGAAGCACCAAATTATAATGCAGCTTAGAATAACCTAGCTGATAAGCAAGAAGAAGTCCTCCATGAATCTTGTTTGTTATGAATGCCATTTAAGGAAAAATTGAAAATTAAGTATGAAGGTTAATAAATATAGAGGGTGTTCCTAAAAAATAAGTCTCTTGATTAGAATATAGATAATTAGGGGAGCAAGCAATCCTAGAAGTAGCAATAAAAATGGTAGACCCAATCATTAGAAAGCTCAAAAATATTTCCCCACCTACCTTTTTAGGCAAGAAATTAGGAGATGCAACTAATACATGGCTCATAAATCTACAAAAATACTTTAATTTGAATGACATGTCATCTAATGTGAAGGTGAGGTTGATGTCTACTAGTTTAATGGTTCTACTACCCTATGATGGAACCATCTCCATGATTTAGAAGGGTATCAAACTTTGACCCTTACCTCATCAAATTTTAAGAGCTAATTTTAAAAGAGGTACTTAAGTGTAAGCTTAAATGAGTAGAAAATAATATATTTTTAGCTACTCAAGCAAGAAAACATGACTATCTTAGAATATGAGAATAAGTTCTTAAATCTGATACATCATGTAGACTACATGCATGATGAAGAGATAAAAATAAAAAAGTTCAATTTGGTGATAAAATAAATATTTATGCATGACATAAATATGACTAATCCTAAGATGTTGGCAGCTACTATAGATTTAGTCTATAGGGAAGAAGAAAAAAAAATGTCTTTGTAAAAAGTGAGACCAAACTTCAAAATGAATAGGCAACATTCAAAAGCTAAAAATATACCTCCCACATCTAAAAGATTCAAGAAATCAGACCAAAATTGAAATTTTCATGGGAAAAATAAAAATTTCAAATAATTCTAAGGTAAAATAAAATTTAAAACCCAAGGCAACTCTAAAAATGGGTCTTTCAAGAAGGACCAACACCAAAACAACTAACAATAAAGGCAAACACTATTCTAGTAGCCCCATAAAGGATAGTAGTGTGATGGGAATGCAATGATAACCACTATTTCAAGGACTATCTTAATTTGAAATTGGGACAACTAATAGAACATAGAGTATATGCAGTAGTAGAAATTAAAAAGCCGAATTCCAAACTACTCCAATAGAGATAAGAGGTAATCTTATTGGCAACTTTGTAGCTATTTTAATTGATTCTGATGTAATGACCAATTTTATTTCACCTTTTGTGACAAATAAATGTAAACAAAAATATATATAGCTAAGAGAAGGATGGGAAGTCGAGTTCGGTATAAATAAGAGGGTACTTATCCAAGAATGATTGGAGTAAACTAAAATTTATTTGGGTACCTTCAAAATAAGGGTAAACTTGTTTTTAACACCCTTAGGGTCTTATGACATCATATTAGGCATGTATTTTCTATAACCACACCATGCTACAGTTGATTTCTCTCAAAAAGGATGTAATGCATTGATGAGAATGAAAAACTTGTTGCAATTCAAGGTCTTCAAGGGTCAAAAATGTATAAAATTCTTTCATCCCTACAATTAAAGAAGGCTATTTAAAAAGGGTGTAAACTCTATGCATTCTAACTATAAGAAATTCCTAATAAGGAATAATATCTTGTTTATATTTTCCTATTTTATGGGAATTTGTAGATGTATTTACTAAAAATTTGCCTAGTTTACCACCAAATAAGGAGTTTGACTTCTCTATTGAGGTTATGCCAAGGGCTACCCCTACATCAAAATATCTTTACAAAATGAATATGGTAGATTTGTAAGAGCTAAAAGTTTAGTTAAAAGAAATTTTAGATAATGGAAGCATTCAACCAAGTGTGTTGCCTTGTAGTGCTCTAGTAGTCTCCATGAGAAATAAAGATGGAACTTTAAGGTTGTGTATTAACTATCATATGCACAATAAAGTGATGATCAAGAATCATTACCAATTTCTCTAGATTGATGATTTTTTCGATCAGATGAAGGACACAATAGTCTTTTCCAAAATTGATCTAAAATATGGCTACCATCAGTTAATAATCAAAGAGGACATATACAAAATAGCCTTTTAAACTTAGTATGGCCACTATGAGTTCACTATTTTTCCTTTTGGCCTCACAAACAAATTTTCTACATTAATGAATCTAATGAACATTTTTAGAGATTTCTTGGAAAAATTTATATTAGTTTTCTTGGATGACATTATCATCTAATCTAAGAATGAAGCTGAACATGATCAACATTTAAGGCTAGTTTTGCAAAGATTAAAACAAGACAAGTTGTTTGGTAAGCTATTCAAATGCACTTTTTACCAAAAAAAATACATTACTTGTGGTGCATGTGATCTCTAAGAAAGACATTTTTAAATATCTAACAAAGATTCAAGCCATTCAAGAGTGGCCTACTCTATCTAACATGCATAAAGTGCACAATTTTATGGGCTTGGCTAGATACTATCGGGGGTTTATATACAATTTTTCTTGCCTAATTAATCCCATTACATATTTTTAGTGTAAAGGCATAAAATTTGCATGGAAACCTCAATGTGAAGAGGCTTTTAAAAAGTTTAAAGAGTTGTTAAGAATAGATCCTATTCTATTTATACCTAATCCAAATGGTCATTTTGAGGTATGTACTGATGCTTCTAAGGAAGCATTTGATTGCATATTGATCTAAGAGGGTAAAGTGGTTGCTTATGAATTCACAAGTTCAAAGAAGATAAAAAGAACTATCTCACACATGATTCAAAATTGACTGCCATAGTGCACACATTAAAATAATGGAAGTATTTTTTTAGGTAAACATTTCAAGGTGAAATCTAATCACCATATACTAGAACACCTATTCTCACAAGATGATTTGAATGCATGCTAACATAGATGGATGAAATTTGTCACCATTTTGGACATGGAAATTTTTTATGTGAAGGGAAAGGAAAATTATGTGTCTAATACACTCAATAGGTGTACATACCTTGCTACCTTGTCTTTTTATAAGGGAATTTTAGGAGTGCTATCCTAAAATAACAACTTATTGATAATTACTACCAAGAAGTAAGTGCAAGACTGGATGATGATCCTTTGACAAAAGAATTTTATAATTTTTATGCTAAGTAAGATGGCCTTTTAAATAATCTAAACAAAATTTTCATACCTGAATCAAGTGGGATAAATAATATTGTACTATAATAAGTGCATATAACACCCAATTTTACCCATTCAAGGGTCACCAAAATGACTCATGAGTTGAAAAGACTCTATTTTAAACCTGATCTGAAGAAATATGTTTCCAAATTTATGGGAAAATGTCTAGAATTTCAACATGTAAAGGTTATACACTACCATCTTAGGGGTTTGTTATACCCACATGACCTACCAAGAGACAAATGGGTAGTGGTTTCACTTGATATTATTGTAGGACTACCTAAATCCTATAGCTGACATGACACTATCTTAGTGGTAAATAAAAAAGCAAATAAGGTTGGTCACTTTATTGTTGGGAATATGACTAATGATGTTGTTTTTGTTGAATATTTTATGAAAAAAGTGGTTTAGTTGTATGACATGCTAGATGTCATTATATATAATAAAGACATGCCATTCATATCTAATAAATACATGCCAAACTTTGACCATAAACTTTGGCACTTGGTTAAATTTTAGTTCTTCATACCACCTAGAAATAGATGGTAAAATTGAAATATTAAATCAAATAATCAATGACATGCTACATATGTATGTTATGGATTAATAGATCAAGTGGGAGGATTATCTCTATTTAGTTGATTTTTCTTATAATAAATCTTATCATTATACAATTAAAATGGATCCTTTTGAAGCCTCTCATGGGTAGAAATGTAAAAATCCACTTGACTAAGATAACCTAGAAAATTGGGCTAATATTGGTCTAAAATTGTTATTGAAATATGATAAGTAAATGTCCATAATATACCAAAAAGTGAAGGCTACTTTTGATTGACAAAAGAGTTATGCTGATTTGAAGAGAATGCCTCATGAATTTTATATTGGTGAAAAGGTTTTTTACATGTAAGACCACAAAATATTTTCATCAAGTCTAGGAAAACCTCCAAGATAACTCCTTGCTTTGTTGGCCCATTTGACATTGTGGACAAAATCAGCCCTGTTGCCTATCAGATAGATTTACCTCCTTCTCTATCAATAATTCATGATGTGTTCCATATTGCATTAGTAAGGAAATATGTACTTGATCCATCTCATTTGTTATATTGGAAAAATTTGTAGGTTATGGAAGAGAAAAATATGCAACTAGACCTAGTAAAGCCCTAGGCCATTGTAACATTAAATTAAGAAACAAATTTATCCAATAGGTCCTGATATAATGGGACCCATTAAGTACCGAGAATGCCACTTGGTTTTATTTATCACCAGGATGACTCCTCTTTAAGGGGAGGAGGATGTTATAGCCCAGCCTGCATACTTTATTTTCTTAGTTTGTTATATGTTTTCAACATGTTTTTATATTATTTGGATATAATTTAAACTATTATTTATTCATTACTATGCTAAATGATGTCATAATCTATTTTAGATCATATTTAATTGGCTATTGTTGACATTAGACTAAATACTATAGCTATAGTTTATTTTACATATGTGTTGATTTGGTTACAACATTTAGTTTTATGTACTTGTAATATTTAGTTTAGTTATATATTATTATATTATATAGGTTCTACTAATGCTTATTTGTGGGTGTAGGTATAGGTAACATGATCTAGGCTGGTGGTGGACTCAATAGTTAGGGGATAATGGATAAGGTCAATGAGTAATCAGGTAATTGACATAGGTAAAAAGGGAAGTTATACTTGAGCCATAACTAATATGTAATAGTTGGTCCATTTTGTTATTCTATCACTTTTAATCATATGTTGATCTTATTCTTGTTTTTGATCTTCTTATCAACTTATATTGAGTTTTCCTTGATTATTTTATCATTGAATGCTTAACATTAGTTGATTGAATCAATTTCATTATCTAATTTTGTTTGCATTAGTTATTGATAGACTTTGATATTATCATCTCATTATGTAGTGCATAATCATTATCTTTATTTAATCATAGTCTGTTATTAGATTATAACCAATTATGACTATAATGTTTTTTAAATACTCAATAAATGAGGTAGGACCATTGAGTTATGAGCTTGAACAACACATGACCATACTTGTTGCCAAACCATAATCTTGACTTGACATTTATAAAATCATTTAAATTTGATATTGCCTTGAAATGCATAATCAAAGATTTATTTTTGTTTTGTATTTTAGCCTAAATGACTTAGGTGTAGTGGTAAAAAGGTTAATGTTTTATTTTGTTTTATAAGCCTAAGTGACTTAGGCATAGTGGTAAAAGGTTTAATGTTAATGTTTGAATAAAAAATTTAAACCCTTGATAGGGCCACAAATTGACTTGGCATGGTTCTAATTTCAAATCAAAGATTTGATTTTGGGGAAATGTTAGTGTTTGGTAGGAAGTGTGGGGTTTTTACTTCCAACTAAACAACTATCAAAACCTATTTTTTGGGTCTTTGAGTAATCATTTTATTTTATTTGAGTTGGGTGCATTTGAGGAGATGGGGCTCAACTACCAAGATATTTGGCTGAGAGAGTAGTTAGAGATATTTGGGAGAAAATAAGGAAGAAGATTTAGGAGATAAGTAAAAATAATGGAAGAGAGAGAAAAACCAATGTGGGATGTGACTAAAAAAGGCTAGGCATGGCACTTGGGGAGGAGACAAAGAAACAAGTTCTAATTTTTTTCTTTCTCTTTATGTGGGAAGCAAATAAGTAAGTTTTGTTGATTTTTATTTTGTAGAAAAATGAAGGGTTTTTATTTATTTTTAAGTTGTAAATAATAAAATATTATTTACAAGTTTATAAAGAAGTTAATAGACTTATTGATGAGCCTACAAAGGTTCTATACTGGTTTAAAATGGATATTTAGCTTTCATTTTAACATGGGTTGATTTAATTTTACTTTTAAGTTAATATAAATTCTATTTTTTTAAAAATTTGAAAATAAAATTTTATTTCTAAAAACCCTAATCTATTTTATTCATATTCTTGCCTACCCATAGCAAAAAGACTAGATAAATAATTTGTTTTACTTCTATTTTCTGGCCATAGGGTTTGAGTTCAGGTTTAATGATTTGTTTTTGCATTTTTTATGTTTTATATTTCGACCCTATAGAGGAGGTCACCTCATTTAGATGGATATCTTTTTTATTTTCTTTACATGATCGAATAAACTAGTTAGAATGACATTTTTGAGATTATTTTACTTAAATAAAATATGTATTTTATGGCTTATTTTTATTCATCATCAAAAAATATTTCAAATTATTTTCATTACTTGTTAAGTGGCTAGGCTGATTTCATTTGGGGTTTTATAACCAACTGGTTCACCATTTTGGGTAGGGTACATTGCATTTTAATGTAAAAAATCTTTCTTGGTGTTTATAAGTTTTAAAATGAGTTTACAATTGTAACATTTATTCTTGTTCAAATCATTAAAATCTCATCGATATTATTATAGCAGTATTTTATTTTAAGGGTTGACCCAACTATACAAAAGGGTCAGATATAGTGATTTCACCATGTATAGGTGATGAAATGATTATACCTGACTAGTTGGTAAAAGGAGAAAAAAACCTAAAAGCTTGGTGTTATATAATCTATTTTCCTATATAAGTATTAATTGAATATTTATTATTTTATTATTGGTTGTAGTTGATGATTTGATATCACTTATAGTGATGATTTTAAGTGTGGTACATCTGAAACCCAGGATGAGGGTTGAATAGGTTCAACTAAAATTATAGTTGATACTTGAAAACCTTCAGAGGTAGAACAAAAGGTGCCAAATTTTTGTATGTTAATTGGTATTTGTGTACTCGATTTTTAGTTATGACATGATTATTGGTTGAAGTAAATGCTATAAATTTAGTGATGACTCTTATCCCTTATTGTTCACACTCTTATCCCAAAAACTTGAAAACCAGACTCCACCTCCCAGTTGATGGTTGGGGGTGGTAAGGGCCACCAATTTGGGGGCTCATAGGATGATTCAAGTTAAAATGGATCATGTAGAGAAGTTACATTAATATTATTAATATTGATGAAATCAGATGGTTTATTATATTATTTAATTATTTTACTAATTATTGTTGTATTATAACATATTTAGAAATGAACAATAATCACTTGGATTGATGTACAAGATAGAAGCATGCTAATTTTATACTGTTCATTTATTTATTTTAGCAGTATTTATATTGTTGATTAAGTGATTCAGTTGGTTAAGTTGAGTGGATGGTTGTATATCTCCATGTAGATGAAAGGTAACTATTTATAATTTGAGTTTCTATTTACATTCCAATGAATGCAATTTCTATGTTATTAACACTTTAATAGTGATTATCAGTTAGCATTTGATTTTATATTTCACAAATTAGTTCTTAAATAATATGTTATTACTTACATACAATCATAAAACTTAAATGGCTGCACTTGTATACTAATTTTAAGTTATTTTATATGAGTATTTGAGGATTCTATACTATTGTACCATCACTCTTACAATGCAAATTTTTGAGTTCTTTGTCAGTTATAAAAAGACATTATACAGGAGAGTAAATTATAACCATTAGAGTCAATTTATGAAATGATGAGAAATTGTTGTTTGAGTTGATGTTTTGATTATTTTGGGCACATTACAACATACAATAATTTTTCAAATTAATCTTTATCAGAACTAGTTTAAGGAAATTTGATTGCATAAGTTGTTATATATTATAAAACTTATCACTATAAGGTTTAAAATAATTATGAGGAACAAAATAGTATTTCCATTTGCTTAGTATATTTTAAAAATTATTATTGGATTAAATTAGTCCTTGAAGTTAGACAATTTTAGTGATTTTATACTTGCCAAACCAAGGATGTAGGAATACTTAAAATCTTATTATTCACATAATCCTTTCATATGTTGGAATTATTTTCTTGAACTTGTAAAGAGGGTAGATAATCAGTTTAAATAGTGTAAGTCACTTATTGTAAAATTATTTTCTTAATTCTCAATCTCAATTAAATAATGTGAGGTTCCTAGAATAACATTAGAGTGTAAATATACACTCAAGTTACTTTTAGCTTATATTTAGTAGTTATTACTAATTCACACAATTTAAATATTCACTTTGTAAATTATTATGATAGATTAATATGATAAATTAATTGATCATCTTTTGAAAACTTAAAAATCATGCTGGGCTTAAAAGGATGTTAGTGTCTCAATGGCACTGGATAATAGTTGCTAAATTTATAATTATTAATATAGATACTTTGATGTTCCTATAATAATAAATCATGGAAGCTAAGGTGAAATGCAAAAATTTACAAATCATGCTCACTATAATTGAGTAGAATACTTTTCTTACATCAAATCAGTTGATAAGTAATTAACTTTTGAGAGATTTAAATCTCTAAGTGGCTAATTATGAGATGGTCTATTAATAGTAAGTAGCCATTAAAATCAAAAACATAATAGTCATTTATGACCTTGATGAAGATTATAACAATTAATTTGATTTCATTATCCTATGGTAATGTGTTGAATATATGTATGTTGTACGATGATCTCTAGAATTCTAGATCATGGTATAATGATCTAACATGGATAATACTACAATGGGCTCTTTGTTCACATGGAACCTATTAAATGTAGATCCTTATTGCAACTTCATGAGTTATAAGTGTATTTATAAAATTTTAAACTTTTTTAGACTATGATTTTAATTAGGTTAGCTAAAACAAATATGTTTTCTTCATTATGAACCTTTGCTTACAAAAGAATGTTGTTTGAACTAGAAATGACTCCTTGCTAAGATTATATTTCCATAGCATCCTAAGTAAAATAAAGGGAAAATTAATCTACCCTAAACTATACCCATAATTATGAATATGTGAATCTCTTAGATAGGATAAGGATACCTATATGGTCCTATTAGCAAGGTGTCTGCCACCATATAGTTCTAAGCTTATCGATATAGATTGCAAATCGATACACCTCAAACTATATGAATATTTATCTAGGGAAATAATCTTCCCCATAGAATATTCTAGGGGTAATTACCTTGGATAAGGGTTGCATGTGCATAAATGTGATTATGGGGATTGTGGTAGGTCCTGTAAAACCAAGTTACATGTAATAAACTATTTCACTTTTTCTATTGGGATCTCTAAAAGAAGGGATGCTTAATTTTTTATAGGTCATACCAATTAATAAATAAGTTACAAACTAATTTGTTAAGTTGCTAATCTCAAAAAAGAAGTTGTTGAAGAAGTTGTATTATAAAAATAACCTTTTAATTCATAATCCATTAATATAAAATTATTAGAGAGTTAGTAGAAAGTATGGATAATTGAATGATATACATAAAGATTTTCATTTTTATATTTTAAGTATTTTTAATAATAATGATAAATTGATTTCATTAAGTTTATATAAATCTAGTTCTATTCTAATTATACTACAAAGGAGAGCAATGGTCACTCAACCAATGAAGTAAGATCTATTATGGTATTTATATGTTTATATTGATATGTGTTTTTACAATTCTTTCCTTTACGAAAAGTATTATGTTATATGTTTAACCTGTAGGTATATGTATTTATACATATTTGTTTCAATCAAGTTTAATTTCAACAATTTGAGTTTCAAATAATTTAAATTTCATGAAATTTTTAATTTTAGTAACTTAAATTAGTTGTGTATAATCTCAATTTTAGAAAGTGTTTATTTTGAAAGCATTTTTAATTTAAACAAGCTTGTTTATTTCAAAAGGATTTTTAATTTAAGCAAAGTGTGTTTTAATTACAAGCATTTCTATTTAGTAAGTGTGTTTATTTTAAAAATAATAGGTTAGTTTTCAGTTTAAGCAAGTAGATTAGATCTTTAGGAATAAATGATCCATAACTCCAACCAAACATACAATTTTTAGCCACTATATTGCATACTTTATTGTTAATTATTATTGGACACTGAACCTAGTTTGATATGATATCAACTTAACTTAGTTGACTAAATGAGAGGATTGATGACCCCATCATTATTTACACCATTTATAGAGATTTTATAGGTATTAGTAGGTTATAAAATCATAATCTAACAATTGATTAAAACAAAATTACCATAAATCAAATAAATTTATGAATAAATCAATATATTCAAAATGTAGATATATTCCTTGAAACCCCATCCTAGGAAAACTCTTTATAAAATTGATTAGGAAATATCCTAAACACACAAAATAGGCTTAGGGTAGATAGATCTCAACCAAGAAGAATAACTTTAACTATCCTATTATGCTAGACCAAGATGAGAATGCCCAAATAAAGAACATATCCCCATCCATACTATATAATTTTAAAAAGATGTTAATATAATATCCCAATCAATTTTTATTTGAGTTCAAAGTATTATGTCAAGCCTATGACTACAAAATAATAATAGATAACTAAAATTATTTCCTTTTACACTTAAGGAATCAACTATGAAGTTGTTTATGAGTTTTAAAAAAATATTTAATTAATTCATGGGATGAAAAGGAAAATGAATTATTTGAAAAATATAAAGACTATTGTAGGGTAAGAGATACAAAAAAAGAATTCTTCTATATAAAACAAAAAAGAGATTAAAATATGGAAGATTATCTAGAATGATTTATTTTTATCTATAGAGGACTTAGAAATGAGTTGAATGAAGACCTCCGTAAGATAGTTTTCTTAATAGGATTAGATGATGATTCTATACAGTCTTTCAACCTAATAGGAAAAGGAAATTTGAATAAATTAACTCTCAATAAAATTATTAAACTACGTAGGAACTACTCAAGGACAAAGGTTAGTATTAGGAAGTTGAAAATAGAGAAAAATAATAATATAGGACAACTCAGGGAGAAGTTCTCAAAAAAATATTTTAGTTCAAGTAAAAACCAAACTAGATGGATTTCAATCAAAAGACAACATCATTACTGAACCTATAACTATGTATTTCCAAAAATGTAGGTTGAAAAATGGCTTCCAATAATACCCTCTGGATAGGATAGATATGTGTGGTATTTATGATGAAAATGACCATGACACAAAGAAATATATTCTCCTTATTGTATTTGAAAACCAATTTAAATAATTACCCAACCAACAAAATAAATCAATTACATACAAAGACAAGGGATTTTCTTTTTTATTAAAATAAGAATTCAAATCACTTTGTTCATAGAGATCCATCTAATCCATGGATGATGTCATGGGATATAAAAATAACTCCAAAAACATGGGGAACACTAATTTGGTCTTTGAAAGATTGGACATCACAACAAAAATGTGAGTAACAACCCCCCAAAAAAAAACTATGAATAAATAAACTATTAGAGTATGTATTTCATGTATTTTCTCATGTTTGCTAGTGTATTAGCTAGTTATTTTATATTTTAGTTTGTCTTATGTGAGGATTTATCCCAAAATGGTATTTTAGGCTAGTTCAATATTTCACCTTGATTATATATGCAAGATCTTTCCTTTATAATAACATGCTTCATTTGGAATGATATATGATTTGCCTTATTTTTGCATATCATATATGTAGCTTCCTTGTGTGATATTTTATTGCTAATACTTTATATTCTTGGGTTAGAATGCATATATTATTCCTAACATGGTATGAGAGCCCTAAATAAGTCAAAACCATCCATTATCTTGTAATTTTTAAATAATTATATTCTACTTCCCTTGTCATTGTTTCTTACCTTGTCTCAGAAAAGAAGCATAGAAGAGAGGTGTGCAAAAAGATCTTGGCACCCTTTTTAAAGAATTTTCAAAGATTTTTAAGCTTTTCATTATTTTTGAAGATCTTTATTTCAATATTTTCATGGAAATCTACTTATTGTTGTAGATTTGATCCTTTGTTATTGCCTTTAGAGGAGATGAAGCTAAGAGGAAAGGCTATGAAGATCTGCTAAGGTGTGGAGACTTCACATCTAAAAGTGACACTTGTTTATGAAAGAGAGAGGCATTGGATTATCAACTTGGTGATTTTTGGTAGGTGTTGGAATCTTTTTGTTCTTTTTTTTTTATCTTAGATCTACCAGTAAGAGAGAGGTGTAGAGGAAGAGATAGGCACTGTGAGAAATAAGCATTTTTTTTTTGCCTAGATATTAAGGTATTAAATTGAAAAGATCTTAGCATCCTAAATAAATATTCATCTAAATTAAAAGTTGACTAGTAAAGGCATCTTATATTTGGTTGGTTGTTGAATTCTCAACTTGGTTTCCTTATTCAACCTAAGGCACTCTTTATAATACATTTTTTTCATAATCTGCCTTCTTTTTTGCTATTCTATAAGCTAGGCATTGGAGTTTTCTTCAGACCTTTTTTGTTTCAAGATATATTTTATTGTAGAGATAAAGATGCCAAAATTTTGTCGTGGTATTTCAGATTTGGTTGAAAGGCTTGAAAATTTTAGATTTGTGTTGCATTTCTAAGATTTGCCACCTTTTTTTTTTTAATCTTTTTTGTTGATTTCTGATTTAGATCTGCTACATGGAAATATGAGGAAAGAGAGAGGAGACATACTTTGATGAGGCATTAAAATAGATGAAAGAGATAGGCATTCTTACTTTCCCTTTTTACTGTGTTTTCACCAAGACTGAAGCATTGAAAGGCTTGAATGTGGCTTTGAGGCAAGAGAAATTGGTGTTTTTCCATTTTTGGCATTTTTATTTTCAAAAGGATATGAGTTTGAATATTCTTAGAAGGATCTAGAGACAAAGACAACCTGAAATTCTCTTTTTATCTTAAAAAAAATTAGTTGTCCATTTTTTTTGCTTTTACAAGATTGATTTTTTGCCTCAAGTGGAAGCACAGTTCACTTGTGCAAGCATAACATTAACTAGGAGAATCATTTTTCATGTTAGTTGGTGTTTTTGATTCCATGATTCAATTATGGTTCCAATGAGTGGTTGGATGACTATGTTATTATCTGATTTAGTCTCAAAAACTAGTTTGTAGTGTTTTTAAATGTATTGACCCATTTTATGGGAAATTGTAACACCAATAACTTTTGAACTATAACTTGGATTTTAGTTCTATTTTTTTTAAAAGTGTATGGTTTTTTATTATATACCAATTGGTGTAATTAAATTTAAAAAAAACACTACTTTTATAAATTTCAAAATTAGGGGGGTCCTTTAATACAATCTTTTGGGGGGTTGTCTCGATGTCAATTTTGTGCACCCTTTGCATTATTTCTTCTCTTTGGTGATTAGTTAGCATGGATTATACTACTAGTGTTAACTATTTTTATCATTTGAATATACATAATTACCACACATGGAGACCTTGAATGGAAACAATCATAAAGCACAAAGGATTATTATGCCTAATGAATGAAATAAAACCACAGTTCACATGTGAATTTGAAAAATTTCAGCATCAATATAAGTTTAAAGAGTATATGGGCTTGATTAGGGGATATATGAGTGATGGTATTTTGTTTCATTTTGATGGCTGTGATTCTCCATTCAAAATGTGGGCTAAGTTAAATGGTTTATTTGGGAAAGTAGATCACTTGAGAGTGATGCAACTTAAAGTGAGCTTACTTCACTAAATCTAGATGACTTTGCCTTGATTCTATACCACCTCACTAAGAGTAAGAATTTATTGACATATTTTAAGGGGAGAAGATGAGATAAAAAGGATGAAGAGTGTGCATACTTGATCTTGTCTAAGTTGAGTGGCTCATTCCATATCTTTGATTCTACCTTTTTCTCTAGTATGGATTCCTTAGGTACCACATTCAAAATTCCATATCTAGAGTTATTTTATGAGGAAATTACTAGTGAAGAATCTAAATTGTCTCTTCTTGAGTCTTGTTGGCAATTTGGCCTCCTAAGGCCAAATGCCAACCCCTATAACCAAAAACTTTTGATGGCACCCACCTAAGCCTCTACATGGTGCTATTTGAGTGATGATGTCTCCTAATTACTTCTTGAATTCATTCAATGCTATTAGAGGTATCATAAAGTCTATTTGTGATCATCATATCTCCTAGATGTCTTTAGTCCTTAAGTGATGTGCTTGATCATCATGATGTCAATGACTATCATATGGAAGGAGTAAGTCTCAATCTCTTGTCATTGTCATGTCTCTATTTAAAATGGTATTAAATATCCTCATACTATTTGTGTATGTTTAGATTCCTTTGACAATGGATTGAAGTGATCCTATGACCTAGAGTGCCTTAATGAAGATGGAAACTGATGACTCACCATGAGATTCTCTAGTATATTAGGTATATTCAAGGTATGGGGCTGACTATAAGCTTTGAATGTGTGGTCAAGATATATAAAATCCTCATTAAAACCTTTTAAGAAGGATATAAGGTATTATTAATGATAGTCATTGACAAATCTCTTTATGCAGCTATGTGTATATTATCTAAAAGGAAGGTTTTGGCCTTTAAATGGTAATATTTATCCTCTTTGGTGATTAGTTAGCATAGATTATACTACTGGTGTTGACCATTATGAACATTTGACTACACATAATTACCACACATGGAGACCTCGAATGGAAACAATCATAAAGTTAAAAGGATTATGCTCCTTAATGAATGAAATACAACCATAGTTCACACGTGAATTTGAAAATTTTTAGCATCAATGTAAGTGTGAAGAGTGTATGGGCTTGATCAGGGGATATGTGAGTGGAAGTCTTTTATTTCATTTTGATGGGTGTGATTCTCTATTAAAAAAGTGGGCTGAGTTAAAGGATTTGTTTGGGAAAGTAGATCACTTGAGAGTGATGCAACTTGAAGTGGATCTTACTTCACTAAATATGGATGAGTTTTCCTCCATTGTAGACCACCTCACTAAGGTTAAGCATTTTTTGACACAATTGAAGGGGAGTGGATGAGATTAAAAAGATGAAGAGTGTGTATACTTGATATTATCTAAGTTGAGTGGCCCATTCAAAATCTTTCCTTATACCTTTTTATCTAGTATGGATGCCTTAGGTACCACATTCAAAATTCCTGATCTAGAGTTGTTTTGTGAGAGATTTACTAGGGAGGAATCTAAATTGTCTCATCCTAAATCTTGTTGGAAATTTAGCCTCTCAAGGCTAAATGCCAACCCCTATAACCAAAAACTTTTCATGGTACCAACCTAAGCCTCTACATGGTGCTATCTGAGTGATGATGTCTCCTAATTTCTTCTTGAAGTCATTCAATGATGTTAGAGGTGTCATAGAGTCTGTTTGTGATCATAATATGTCCTAGATGTCTTGGGTCCTTAAGTGATGTGCTTGATCATCATGATGTCATTGACTATCATATGGAAGGAGTAAGTCTCAATGTCTTGTCATTGTCATGTCTCTATTTAAAATGGTGTTAAGTATCCTCATGCTATTTGTGTATGTTTGGATGCCTTTGACAATGGATTGAAGTGATCCTATGACCTAGAGTGGCTTAATGAAGAGGGTTGAAGATGGCAACTGATAACTCATCATGAGATTCTCTAGTATATTTGATATATTCAAGGTATGGGGTTGACTATAAGCTTTAAAAGTGTGGCTAAGATATATAAAAGCCTCATTAAAACCTTTTAAGAAGGATCTAAGGTATTATTAATGATATTCATTAACAAATATCTTTGTGAAGCTATATGCATATTGTTTAAAATGAAGGTTTTGGCCTTTAAATGACAATATTTCTACTCTTTGGTGATTATTTTTCATGGATTTTACTACTGGTGTGAGATTTTGACTACACATAATTACCACACATGGATACCTCGAATGGAAACAATCATAAAACATAAAGGATTATGGTCCCTAATGAATGAAATATAACCACAGTACACATGAATTTAAAAAATTTCAGCATCAATGTAACTTTGAAGAGTGTATGAGCATGATTAGGGGATATGTGAGTGATAGTCTTTTGTTTTATTTTGATGGGTGTGATTCTAAATTCAAAATGTGGGATAAGTTAAAGGGTTTGTTTGGGAAAGTAGATCACTTGAGAGTGATTCAACTTGAAGTGGAGCTTACTTCACTAAATCCAAATGACTTTGCCTCCATTATAGACTAATGCACTAAGGTTAAGTATTTATTGACATAGTTGAAGGGGAGTGGATGAGATAAAAAGGATGAAGAGTGTGTATACTTGATATTGTGTAAGTTGAGTAGCCCATTACAAATCTTTCCTTCTACCTTTTTCTCTAGTATGGATGCCTTAGGTACCACATTCAAAATGCTAGATTAAGAGTTATTTTTTGAGACTTACTAGGGAGGAATCTAATTATCTCATCTTGAGGCTTGTTGGCAATTTGGCCTCCCAAGGCTAAATGTCAACCCTTATAACAAAAAAAATTTCATGGAACCCACCTAAGCTCTAAATGGTGCTATCTAAGTGATGATGTCTCCTAATTATTTTTTAAAGTCATTTAATGATATTAGAGGTATCATAGAGTCTAATTATGATCATCATATGTCCTAGATGTCTTGGGTCCTTAAGTGATGTGCTTAATCATCATGATGTCATTGACTATCATGTGGAAGGAGTAAGTTTTAATGTCTTGTAATTGTCATGTCTCTATTTTAAATGGTGTTAAGTATGCTCATGCTATTTGTGTATGTTTGGATGCCTCTGAAAATAGTTTGAAGTGATCCTATAACCTAGAGTGCCTTAATGAAGATGGTGGAAGATGAAAACTGATGACTCACCATGATATTAACTAGTATATTTAATATATTCAAGGTATGGGGTTGACTACAAGCTTTCAAAGTGTGGTGAAGATATATAAAATCCTCATTGAAACCTTTTAAGAAGGCTATAAGGTATTCTTAATGATAGTCATTGACAAATCTCCTTGTTAAACTATGTGTATATTATCTAAATTGAAGGTTTTGGGCTTTAAATTGAAATATTTGACCTCAAAATGCCACTAAATCATTCATGACATCTCTAATTACCCTCATAGTCATGTTATTGCTTTAGTCAAGTGGTTTTAAGATTTGAAAATGTCACCTCTATCATATATAATGTTGTTTTGCCATCAAAAGAGCTCCCACATGTGAAAATTTTCCCATTTTTTCTCTCTAAAACTTATTATTTGTTTTAATATGCCTTTTTACCTAATTTTATCCTCTTATTGGCCTAAAATGGTTGTTCCAAGCTTGAAATGTGGAAAAATGTAGGAAAAGAGGTGTTTTCAACCATTTCTTGCTTTTGTGTAGATTTGTAAAAACTTTTTCATACAATGGAAGTCAAGAGTTTGAATGTATATTCATGGAATATGTTTTTGTGAATTTTCATGGCATGAGGATTTAAGATAGACTCATCCTCAAACACCACTGAGCTTTCTTATAACCTATGAGAGCCTTTCAGGTTTGCAGATGGTATGGAAATGAGAGAGAATATTAGGAAAAGGAAGGGACCCTAGATAGATTTCATATTTAGGTATTTTTTATTAGTTTTTATCTCTCTCTCTCTCTCTCTCTCTCTCTCTCTCTCTCCTTTATGAACAATACTTAACAAGATAAGGTGTTCATAATGCATTCTTCATTTAGGCACACTACTGGTTTTCCTTGATTTCTCCTTTCTTGAGCATGGTGATAGAGAAATGAAAGTATAGAGAGATTTTTAAGAGTATATTATACCTTATCATATCATTATATATCCTCATCTCACATGTGTTTAGTATATTAGCTAAATAACACATAAACTACCAATCTATAGTCTGGAAGCAAGTTGAAGACAATGTATAGTTCATGATGGATTTAAGGTTATCAAAACATAGTAAGACATGGTATGAAATGATTTGTTCTTGATAATATTTACTCTATTTATTTTTATCAATGTTTCATCAAATATTCACAGCCTAGGAATCACCAATTAGTCTTCAAACACCCTCATAGTCTCATTTAACATATGTTAAGGTAGTTTGATAAATCCTAGGTTCCTTCTTTCACTATGTATGATTTATAAAGAAACTCAAAAATAGTATATCCTATTAAGGCATATGATTATGCTTACTTAAGATCATTCAAAACTATCTTGATAGTATATTCATGTTCCTTTCCATCCCCTTATGTTTCATTCCATCTTCATAGTCTTAATCACTGCCATTTATCATTGTTGTAAGCCTATCACTTCATCTTAATTCTCTTATATATACAATTATCATACATATCACTATCACTACAATACATCCACATTATGAATTTAATTTTTAGTACATTTCAATGTTGTTGAGAAACACCATGGTCATGAAGATGAATCCTAGATTATTAAACACTACTAAAGGAGTAATCCTTACCTACAGGCTACTAATAAATGGGCTAGAGCTAAACCTAAATGAAGTTGATAGATTATGTATGGAAAAAAGGTTTGAAATCATTTGGATTTTTAAGTAATTTCATAAACCCTTGAAGAGTATCACTGAGGAAGGTTAGTAAATGGGGTTTCAAAACCTTCGACACAGTAAAATGACATGTACAAATGTGTAAAGTACCCTATATGGAGAAAACAAGGACAAATATAATAAATAAGGTTAAAAAAGAATGTATGAGGCATTTAGACCCAATTGTGATCTTAAAACAAATTTTAAATCATTTAAAGGTCACTAATCTTAGAGGGTAAAGCTTAAACTCCTAAGTATAATTAAGATCTTTTCACAGTCACCTACAAGCATACCTAATGGAGAAAACTTAGTTTCATACCTAAAGTTAGGAGCAAAAGTGACTGAAGGGTATACTGAGAGCCTAAATTGAAATTTCAATCTCATTCAAATCATAGAGTAGGATAAGAACAATGAGGAAGAGTGAGGTTCAAAGCCCTACACATAGTTAATCATTTCTAAAGACACCTATAGGTATAATACTATGTACTTTAATCAAGGTAAGTAGGTTGAGGTGTTGGTAAAGGATATAAGGGATAGTTGAAAACTTTTGGGAGTTTAAATCAATTTCAAGGAATATATAAATCCTATTGAGCATGATTAGTGTTAGGTCCTAAAACTCAAACAAAACCAAAGGATAAGTTAGTATTTGCTTATTCTTAAGAGCTCTTATTTGAGTTGAAGGAGGATAGTGACCGTGGGCATGTTGAAGGGAGTGATTTATATATGAGGATGATTTACATAATGTATTAACATCCATAAAACACTAATACATTATTATAAATATTAAATGATTAGATTTCAACTTGAACCTATTGAGACCTAAGAAGCTTGCAGTCACAGTCAATGCATGTAGCCATTCTTGGGAGAATTTATGGTTTTGAAACATCTAAAAGTGTGATCATGATTTTAAAATTAATAAAAATAATCATTTTTAGTAGGTTAATGTACTCATGATATTTTAAAGGTTAGATAATTAATGAGAACATTGAATCTTTTGTCTCAGATAGACTTCAATCACTTAATAACCACTAATGAGACCAGGTAAACAAGTTAAAGGTTTGAGAACAATAATAGAAGAATTATACTTTATAAAAGGTTTTGAATAAATAAGGTGTGATTTATAATGTCCTTATATTCTCTCTGAGTATGCAATAGTCAAGTTTCAAGTCAAAATGCCCTTAAGGTCTAAATAAAGAGATAGACCTAAATAGGCCTAAACATGGAGTTTGAAGATATATGCATACTTTTAGATATTGAGAGGGTGAGAACATATGTTTGAGTATTTTATAAGGGTGTATTAATGTTTTTAAGTTAAAATTACATCAGTTGGAGGCTTTAAAACACCAAACCTAGTCTTGGGGCTACTCAGGCCTAGTGAATCCCAAACCCTAAGCTGACTGTATGTAGTAGGTGTGAATAAAATTGATATAAATGCTTGACCCTATAGATATTTTCCTCCTTAATATAATGTTATATTGGTTACAAATCCATCAACCCTATATTGGAATGAGAAGGAACTATTTAGACCTTTGTCTTGCTCAAACATAATCCTGACAGTGACCTACAACTAGTCACTTAAGAGAATGGAGACAAAGTGGGGATTTAGGAAGTTAAAACAAATATAAAAGGTGAGAATAGAGGATAAATGGAGTATTTATATGATATTGAAGTCCTATAAGTCACTTGGACCTCTAAAAATTATTAAAGACCTTTTAGGCCTAAATCCAGTCTTGAGGACTAGAAGTCTCACACCACCATGGGAATAATCTCAGACTCTCCTAAGAAAAATGACATCATGAAGTGTAAAAAATGTTGTTTTAGGTCATAATAAAGATATTTTAAGTAGATAAAAGAAATAATAAGGTCAATTTGGGTCTAAATAACCATCTCAAATTCCATAATACACATAATTAACTTGAGGTACCTATTTTAATGCTTAGATCTCTCATCACAAGAGGACTCAAGGAAAATGATCTTAGTGATAATTGATGACCCATATGTAATTGAAATCCATGATATAAAGAGTTAGATTTAGGGGCATAGGTTTATGAACTATTGCTAAGATTATAAGTAGGTCCAGAATGCTTATAGAGAGCTCATAGTTCACTTCCCTACATTCATATATTGATACACCTTTTACATGGGAAATCAAGTTTATTAGGAAATTTAAAGGAGTCTATGGACTAAATATCCATGGAAACAAGTTTTGTTTTAAAGGTTCATACGTTATGAACCATCATTAAGATGGTGGACCTCCAAAACCCTCTTTAAACCCTACTATAGACTAGTCTTGAGAAAAATGAAGGTTTTGGCAACCAAACACCCATGAATGACATTAAAAACACTTGAATCATAAAATAAACTTAGAGAGGGTTCTGACCATGGTATTGTGAGGTACACACCTATCATAAAATAATGTTTTTTGGGTAAAAAGAGAAAAAATGAGGTATAAGAGAGCTTAAGATATGCTAATCATTATAGATGTTTATTTTGTACTTATTCCATCTTCTCAGGTCATTAGATGTCCAAAAACCTACCTTGAAGTACCTTTTCAACTCTCTTATAAATGTCTAGTCTATAAAAGTGAAGGACAAGGTGACCTAGTCACCTAGTTTGATAAGGTTGTAGGTGTTTCTTGCTAAAGAGGAACTATATCATGGTATAAAACATTAATTTAGGCCTAAAAATCATCTCTAGATAGGTTATTAAGGTCACTTAGTGAAACTTGTATGTGAAACACTTTTTCATAGGAGTCCTTGGAGTTGAAAGATTCAATCATTTGCATTGCTTACTAGTGTTAGTTGAAGTCCAAATTGAGTGGATGAATGATAACATAGGTGCATCACCACCCCTTATAATATATATTTTTTTTCACTTTTTATCCATTTTCACCCTAAAAGTAGTAAATTTTAGTAAAATTATCCACAATTGATGCACCATGGGATCTAACCCCATAATCTAAAAGTTTGGTCTAGTTATAAGGTCACCCATAACCTTTAGGCCATTCCCATTTTAGTTTAGGTTTGAAGATGAATTGAACACTCTCCTCCAATAGGGTATAACTTGGGTTGATAACAATTCTATCATGCTTGATGGGATTAGATTCAAGCATTGGAGCATTCACATTAGCATCTTGGCCATCACAAGCATCTTCAAGCACTTACAGGCCATGATTTTTAGTTAGAAGTCATCACAAGGTAATCGTATCATGGTAAGAGTAGTTTTTGTTCAAAGTTTATTATTATTCATGTGTATTACAATGAGATATGGCTACATATGGGGCATATTTTAATCTTTCACTTCCTTATCAATAACCCTATGATCCTTTCTAATTTCATCATGATCCCTATCAACCCCATTATGAAACCTCTTAACCCTAAATTCACCCTGATCAACAATATTAGAGACCTTATCAAGCCTATGATCCTTTTAAATACCATGGAAACCACTTTAGTCCTCCTTTTAAACCTAATTTACCTCCTTGGTAGCCTACTTATTAACCTAATCATCCATGGAAACATCATGGTATTCCTAGTCATCCTACTCATATTTAAAGTCAATCCATATCAAACTTTAAATAGACCTTGTTTAGCTATGAAAAACACATGGTGAGTTTTTAAACACAAAGGAAATATGGATAGGAAATCCCTAGGCATGAGATTGAGTGCATGAAAACTTCATTGTAACAAGATAAGAAAGAATGAGAATTTTTCATGAGAGAAGGTCATTCAAGAGTTAGTGGTGACATGATTAATATAGGTGGTTTAATTTTAAGCATTGAAGAGACTTTGATAGTATATGATAGAAAAAAATTCCAATACTATTAACAACATATTCCCTCCTTCATTCCACATCAGTCCTCCATTGAACTTCCTTTCCCTCCTCCAAAGTCTCAAATAAATGTGTGTCAAAGCCCTCAACATTCCTCATAAGCCTTGATAAATTTTCCTAATTAGAGGTCTATCTAAGAGAGTGTTCAAAGGGAAAGATAAGTGTGTCTTGATAAGGTTGAGTTACATGTTTCACAATAGATTATGCAAGGGACTTAATCTTATTATCAATAGGAAGAGATATCCAATGAGATGGTGCGTGAATTTGAGGCTAACCTTGATAAACATGTTGATCTTGAAAACCAACTCTTATACCAGTTAGTGAAACTTGAAAAATCAATCCCATACTATTATAATGTTCCTCCATTCATGCCCAAGGCTACAAAAAATACAAGAGAAATTTCTACATCCAAGTTTATAACTTAGAAGTAAATGTAGCAGTCAAGGGGAGGAAGAAACTAGTCTAGTACAAGCCAAGGTTTTTGAGTCAAGGACAAATCATAAATTTTTTGGCCACCACCCCTCCCTCCTCAAAATTCTAAGGCATTTCCCTCATGGAATTTTATTCAAGACAATATGAATTAGAGAGAGGAAGTGATGGTTATCAAAGTTGAATAACCCAATGAAGAATCCATGCAACACCTTTGGATTTATCTCACCTTGAGATTTTTCAAGGATCCACTATGCCATCCCTTGAGAAAGATCCTTTATTTTATGAGTCAAATGAGGAATACATATATGTCATAGAATATGAGAGTGAATTGAGTGATCAAGAAGAGGAAATTATCATTGTGACATACCTTTCCAAGGATAGGTGTGAATTAATCTTTCATAATGTGAAAGAGGATGAACTCTAAGAAGTTTCTTAGGTGAAAGATAAGATATAAGAGGTAGGCACTCTAATTTTTAAAGAGGAGGATGTTTCTCAAGACTTCCTTGGTCACATGGTAGCTATCATTCATCATGATAGTACTTAAGAACTTATAGCAATTGTAATAAACAATTACATACTAGCCAATGAAGATGATGGACATGGTAATTTTGAGAGCATGATAAGTCATCAAGTTGTTAAGGATGAAGGATATTCAAATGACCAATAAGAGATAGTAGAGAGTGACTTGCAACCTCATGAGCATGCTAAAGAAGGTGACATTTCAAACTGTGACATGCCTACTCCTACACCTTCTACTATTCAAATTAAAGAAAGTCCAATCACACTTAAGGTTGGTGATATTCAACCAGTGGACTTGTTTGAGATCATCAACTTAGGATACTATTTACTTGAAAGTGATTCAACTCAGATTGGGAGAAGTAGTTCTATCAAGTAAAAAGGAGTCATCTCTCCAAGCACACCATTCTAAGAAGTTATCTTATTAGGAGATGATTTGTTTGAGATTTTCAAGAAAGGTTATCAACTCCTCACTCCATCTTCATATATCCTTCCACTCTTGGAAGGTGGAAATGAACTCAAGTGGCCTAAATAATTCATGGCATCAAATGAATCTCTATTAGAAGCTAGCCTTGTAGCCATAGCACAAGAGAAACCTCAAACTATCCAACATAATCAAGAACAACTTATGACTGAGGTAGAATTGATATTATTGATGAAGGGAAGGTAGGTTTAGAATGATTACGATTGGGTGTTGGACTCATATAGACAACCCATGCATCTAGAGATGGAACAACAAGGTTTAGATACTTTCCCAAGAATCCATAAACATGTCAATACCTTTAGTTGAAAGTGGGAGTCTTCATAAAGTGAGAAATACCTGATTGGACTCAAATTAAGATGTGAAAATCAAACTTCATGGTGTCATACTGATCAATCAAGTTTTCTATTTGATCATAGAGGAAAGAATTTGATCTCAGGTTAGTTGTTTTAGATTGTTTTGTTTTATTTCAATAAGTGATTAACACAAGTTTAGTTTGTTGCTTTGTTGATTTATTGTCTTTTTGTTTTTTTCCTTAGGTTATGTGTGCTTCTTAGTTTACGTGTGTTTATTTAGTTTTTTTTGTTGAGTCTTATAGTTTATTGCAGTCCTTAAGTGTCAAAAACTACTAATTATTTGGTAGTCTAATAGGGTAGTCATGAAAACCATGTTATCATATTTAAAGACTATCATTGTCAAGAAAAGTCAGTGGGTTCCCTTGACTAGTAGGCTTGTCAACCCCTATGAGTCACCAAAAATGTTGGCAATTTGGCCTCCCAAGGCCAAAGCTAACCCCTATAACCAAAAACTTTCATGGCACCCACCCAAGCCTCTACATGGTGATATATAAGTGATGATGTCTCTTAATTGATTCTTGAAGTCATTCAACACTATTAGAGGTGTCATAGAGTCTACTTATAATCATCATATGTCCTAGATGTCTTGGGTCCTTAAGTGATGTGCTTGATCATCATGCTATCATTGAATATCATATGGAAGGAGTAAGTCTCAAAATCTTTTCATTTTCATGTCTCTATTTCAAATGGTGTTAAGTATACTCATGATATTTGAGTATGTTTGGATTCCTTTGACAATAGATTGAAGTGATCTTATGACCAAGAGTGCCTTAATGAAGATGGTTGAAGATGGAAGATGATGACTCACCATGAGATTCATATTAGGTATATTAAAGGTATGGGGCTGACTATAAGCTTTAAAAGTGTGGTCAAGATATATAAAATCCTCATTTAAACCTTTTACAAAGGTTATAAGGTATTCTTCATGATAGTCATTGATAAATCTCCTTGTGAATCTATGTGTATATTATATTAAAAGAAGGTTTTAGTCTTTAAATGGCACACTTCAACCTCAAAATGCCACTAAATCATTCATAAAATCTCTATAATCACCCTCATAGTAATGTTATTGATTTATTCAAGTGGTGTTAGGCTTTGAAAATGTCTCCTTTATAATCTATAATGTTGTTTTGCCATCAAAAGATCTCCCACATGTGAAACTTTTCCCCTTTATGCTCTCAAAAACTTATTATTTATTTGAATATGCCTTTTACCTAATTTTCTCCTCATGTTGCCCTAAAATGGTGGTTCCAAGCTTGAAATGTGAAAAAATGCAAGAAAAAGAGATGTTTTCAACCATTTCTTGCATTTGTACAGATGTTTTATTATTTTTAGGAAATTAGGGTTTAGTTCCTACATAATAAAGGGGCTAGATTAAGGGTTAAAATATAATAAAATATAGATTTATATCAATTTTATAAAATCAATTACATGAGGAAGGAAATGACATATCTAGAAAAATAGGCTAAGATGGCTGATACAGAAGCTAAAAACTGTTGTGTAGGATTGGGAAGATGTTAAGAACTTGAATATATATTTCATTTGATGCAAGGATAGGAGCATGAAAAAGTGGACACTTTGGTGTCTAATACTATATTCTAATTCCAATACTATTGTCCAAATCAATTTTTGGTTCTGGATTCTGGTGTGGTCTAGTTTCTAGGTCTTGTAGGTGTATTTATTTCTCTATGATTGCCTATATGTCCCGCTATATAACCTATTTTCTTATCAAAACCCTATGTCTACCTACACACATAAAACAACAAACATATCAAAATCAAAAGTTAAAAATTGGGTTAGGGGAAGTATGATCACATGATCTAGAACCCTTGCTGTCCTGATCACTACCTACATTAACCCTCAAACCAAGGTCTCAGATCAAATGTAATTCCCCCTTAGGGAACATGCATAATCAAGAACATGGTAGATTAAATAATGAACTTTTGCTAGGTTTTTCCTTGATCAAACATGAAAATCTATGTGTGATGTATAAGTCTAAGCTATATTATTGGCCAATTTTAATTATTTACTATGCCAATGTAGTAAGTGCTAACTATAAAATGCCTTGAGAAGTCCTTTATATAAGAGACTTTTTATTTTGAATTTGGGAGCTTTATTCACATTAGCCAACATAAAAAAGGTAAACAAAACATAAGGGAGGGGATAAGAAGGGTTAGGTACCTATTAAGTGAATACAAATGACCATTGGGGCTCAAAATGCAAATGGATAAGAATTTCAAAAATGGGACACTTCTATGTTCGGTGTTGTTGTCCAATTCTAACACTCCTATCCTATAGGATTGAGACCTAGGAGAAAAGGATTAACATAGGGAATACTATCTAGCTAAGGTGGAATCAATAGTTTTAAGGTTCCATATGACTGATAATGAGAAAAAAGGTAACAAAAACAAGAAACAAGACCAAGATAAGCAAAAATAAAGATATGGCTAGTGCAAACAAGGTTCATATTCTCTAGTCAGAGTCTCCTATGAAGAGGACTATGAAAATACATGATATGTATGGTTACTTGAATAATTTAGGGTTTATACATTTCCCCCCTTTTATTATAGTGATGTAATGAAATGAAATATTAGAGTAAAATAAAGAAAAAAATCTATACCTAAACCTACCTGCATGGAGGTGAATGTGCTGTAAGGATCCAACTCACTAGTTGGCTAGGGAAGTGGATGGAGAGATAAATAGTGCTTAAAGAGAGAGGGAATCCATAGAGTAGATGCTCCATATACTTAATCTAAATGTGGAATCCATGTATCATGGAGAAAGAGGGCAATGCTTACCCTCTATGTTGAATTAGACTGAAGACAAGGAATGCTTAGAAGCCCAAAACTAATGTCTGTCCTCTATCCCACATACACTCATGTAATATAGAATGTGTATAAAAATATGTATGATATGAAGATCAAAATATATCATTCCCCCACTCTGAATATCTATATTATAACTTAAAAATTCTTAGAGGCCCAAAACCAATGTCTATCCTCTATCCTGCACAAACTCGTGTAGTTTAGATCTGAGTAGTACAATGGCCAAACCACTGTAGATAGCCATGTGGTCCCACCTAGTGACAACCTGGGTACATCCAGGTGTAATTTGAAACTTTGGTCAATGTAAAATAAGAGAATGGCATGTCTTTCCATTCCATCTATATAATCTTGAGTGATAAAGATCATGAACATCTATTCTATGCCCCCAAATCTATTATTTGAGTCTATATCTATATTGAAATAAATATGAATCCATATAATCTAAACCACTATATCTAAATAGTCTATGTATCTGTAAATTGAAGGTATATCCCTCTAACTATCTTGAGTAATGCTAAGTGACCCACATAATCTGAATCACTATATATCTTGACCAATCTAAGTTGAATATGATAATCTAAATGCTGGATGTGTAAGAATCATGGTGCATCTATTTATGAGAGTGGATGTGTATGTTGGGTAAGTATATAAATAAAAATAGTATGAATGATTCTCCCCTTTTAGGGAGAGGGATGAAATCTATGATATAGGAGGTCGATCCAAAAGTCATGACTAGTGGCGTGGTTATAGAAATAAGGTTGGTATGTTGTGAATAGAATGAAAGGTTATTAGATTGCTTAGATTATGTTGTTGATAGTGGAACATGTTTTTTATTGGTGATGACCAAGGTGTGTGTATAGGTATAAGATAAATATAAAAATGTTCATGCCATAGTAGGCAAATAAAAGAGTGAAGTTTGAGTGATGTCAAAGGTATCATTGCCATGATTACATGAAAGGAAACAGTTTAAAAAATAGAGTCATAGGGTTAAATTTATGGGGAAAATGGTATTTTGTTTTGAATTAACAAGTTGGTTAATATAGGAAATTTGATTGATTCTTTATTCATTTGTGCATTGACTAGGTGAATATTTTGAGCTCTAGAGCAAAAAAAATGCTAAGGAGATGAGCACTTATCGTAACCCAGTTCGAGTAGTTGGTGGCCTAGGTTCAGGATGGTGGTGATGTGACCCTAGTAAGCAACTCAAACACTTGGTGTTTGTCAAATTTTTGGCTTGTTTTGGTGTTTTTGAGCTCTTAAAAGTATTATATGATTTTTTTTTCTATTTCAGCACTCCTATCCAGGGTCTAACACTCCTGTCTAGTGCTGCTATCCTTTCTACAACACTGTTATCCTAAATGCATAATTTTTCTATGATGTTTCTTTATTTTTCATTATTGTTATATCTTAGCTTTTAATTTGGTATTATTCATTGATAGATGTGCTATTTATAGTGTTTTTTAGGGTGAGGTATAGATGAGAGAGTTCTATAGGGGTTGGGTGATGGAGACATTAAGGTTGCTACCATTATCTACTAATGAGAGAGCAGTTATAGATGTGGTGGGTTTGGGTCATGTGTGTGACCTAGGTATAGTGTAGTGGGATTGATATATGATGATTGCCTTATGTGAGAGGTGGAATGTAGATACATTTACTTTCTAGCTTCTTGTAGGGGATATGACTATGACTTTGGAGGATGTGTATCATATATTACATTTATTGGTTATTGGTAAATAAGTGATGATATAGGATGGAATGGGTGATAATGCAATTGATCATGCATCCTTGTATTTTAATGGTGTGACTTCGAGTATACATCAGAAAGGTAGTGACAGTGATGTGCTACTATCAATCATTATGCAGTCTAATGTTTTGTGCTTACAAAAGTGGTGGGCTATTTTTTTAGGCATCTTTTGTTTCTATGGATTGGTGTGGAGTAGCTATTGCATACATGATGCATAGGATTATGTACAGTGTGGAGGTATATGGAACTATATTATTATAGGTGAGTACTATGTGATCCCACATATATAGGGATCTCTATAGGTTTACATAGGAGTCATTTAGTGGCGGGGTGAACATAATGACCTTATTGTATTTTTGGGCCTATGAGCACATAGTAGTTGTGCATCTAATTAGATTATTGAGGGCAATGTGGGCACCTCCCCAACTATTTTGAGAGTGGTGGATGAGAACATTATCTATCTAATCTTATGGGATGGACCATTATAGGTGGGTTTTAGATGGATTGGTGGTTGATGACATCATATGGAGGCCTTATAGAGGATTTCCTAGGTGGGCAGAGGATGGAATACAATTATGATATATGAGGGTTAGCTATTAGATACATGAGCAATGGGGTGGAGTATATGATAATTTTTAATATGAGTGAATTACTAGATAGTTTGGGGTATCATAAGATGTACCCCTAATAACATGGGTGTGGGTGAGGATTACGTGAGCATTCACAAGGGTAGGAGCTCGTATGAGGCCTACTAAGGTTGAGATTGCATCATTACCTTTGGATGTGAGGGATGTGGCCATAGATATTCTAGATGTAGATAATGTTGGATTTACAAACATGTATACCACATGGTGGTATAGGCATCAATGCACTCCATTGTATCTTATTGAGGTAAGGGATGATCCTAAGTATGAAGATCCTGAGCTGATCTAGATGATGGAAGGTAAGTAGTGATTACATTTGAATTATGTATAAATTTGTGATTTAGTTTGATTTCAAAGTATATAGCTAACATAGTGTCATACTTTATGTGTAAGTGAAGTGGGAATTATTTAGGATGGATCAAAAGCTAGGGTAAGAAGTGGAGATGATGATTACTGGGAGATAATAATTGAGTTGACACTTTGAGATCTCACACTTGTTCTTGATGATGTGGTGGAGGAGGGATTGATAGAGTGACCAATGGTCATGGCTGGTATTCATGCTCATCTATTTGACATGGATACTATAGTGATAGTTGTATATGTTAG
Source organism: Torreya grandis (assembly GCA_037957365.1). Classification (NCBI taxonomy): domain Eukaryota; kingdom Viridiplantae; phylum Streptophyta; class Pinopsida; order Cupressales; family Taxaceae; genus Torreya; species Torreya grandis. The sequence goes on along the minus strand of JARHVA010002464.1, from coordinate 1,253 downwards.
GACAAAAAGAGAGAGAAAGACAGGCTAAGGGCTGAACTAGATAGGCATAGGATACGTCCACTTGATTTTGGATCTATTAGCATGGGGATAATGGATGAATATACATATCTTTAGAGGTGATATGTAGACTTTCATGTGGAGCATGGTCAACTACTAGAGTAAGAGAGTCATTGCAAGAGGCATGTAACAAATTGAGGTGGTGCAGGAACATCAAGTGATAGGGTAGATTATAAGACTAGTATTGGTGGGGAAAGTGAGATTAAGAGTAAGGTCTGATGCCCATTCATGATTAATTATATTGATACTGGTGTATATGTTTTGAAAAATCATTATATATATATATATATATATATATAATATATATATATATATATATATATATATATATATATATATATGCATACTAGTTTGATTTTGACTCATGTGTATTATGTTATGGAATTTGGAGTATATTTGTATATTTATTCTAAATGGTTGATTAGAAATAGTTGATTTGGAATTGATGTTGAGGTTACATATGTTTGGTAAAATGGTATTTGGGATGTGATTTGATTATTGTTTATAGGTTCAAGTGTGATGTTAATGTTTGATTTTGAATCATATATGATTAAGACTTTATTATTTTGTAATTGGTAAGTTGATTTGATAAAGTGAATTGGTTTAAGATTGGTAAAATAGGATATCGATAAGATCAAGATTTGGATAATTTAGTTTGGCTAGGATAGTTATTTGGAACTAAGAATGTTAGTTGTTATATAAAGGGGATGTAATATATCACTTTGTTTGTATCATCCCCTTGGCTATTATATCACTATTTGAACCCTAATGGCCAATTGAACAAGTGCCCATACTACTCATGTTGTGTAGGAACATGTTCTCTATTTGATGCTATTTGTAGTGCACTAACAATAGTTATATGTGGAGAATTTATAAGATGTAATGTCAATGGATGCATAACTAAAACTATGTGCTATGAAGGAGGCTCATATATCTATAATCATAGTGGATTGATACATGAAATAACACCCTATGGCCTCTACTATAATGCATATGACTGAGCAATAGATTGAGATGGAACTATAACCTATGATAGGGGCTCATATAATATCAATCATAGTAGGTTTCTATGTGAAATAGGTCCCTAAAAACTTAGCTATAATGAATATCTATCTAGAGTAGTACTCTATGATGTGGGTTCATCTAATCTTAATTATAGTGGGTTGCTACATGAGATAGGAGCCTAAAAACTCTAT